>JAUCMT010000013.1:5007332-5020759 GCA_032357475.1 Enteromius thamalakanensis
CGAGTGAGGTCGTACAAATTCGTACGAATTAGCCACCTCGTAAAATATGTACGAATTGCCGTGAGATCAGGTTGGTTATACTTAAAATCAATAAATTAAATAATTAATTAAAATAATAAAAACAAAAAATTAAATATGACCCAAACCTCTGAACAATAAAATATATTATATCTTAAAAATATATTTCAAATTACAAGAGGATATTATTTAATAACTTAATGCACATCAGTTTATTTTATTAAAAGTCAATAATCAGAGCAAATTATGAGCTGTCAATTAAAAAGTGGGCAGACTATTTTAGTGATTGTACTTTTTAGTCAGAGAAAATACACTGCATCTTTTAGGAAAATGTCTGAAGTTACTAAAATATAAGTATAAAATTAACATGATATTTGAGTATAAAACAACTTTACTTTTAGCATTTCACATGTAGACAGCTGTGTTGATTATAACAGAAGGGTTATGGACGTGTGTCAGCCGTGGGATGTTAGCTAGGTGTGGCTCATTGACTGCTGATCGTTCAGCCTTTTAACCTGCACGCTCGTGGACTGTGAGTGAGCAGAGACCCTCCGGTGCTGCTCTGATAAGGCCCCTCTTTCTCTTTAACGCTCCATTGAGGGCTAGAGCCTCCGCGGGCCCTTTTATCAGCCGTGTGAGGCAGCGGGAGGAGAGAGGTGAAGACAGGGGGTTTGACAAGCACTGACCCCCATTGACAGGTGGCCAGATTGAGGGGCGAGATTAGCTCCACTCTCCAGCTGAAGGGAGGGCGAGCGAGACACATCAGCCAGGATGAACGACCATGCCGTGCCACAGTGTCATGCCTGGCAGCCCTAGAAACCTGGCAGGAGAATACATCACCACAAAAGGTGTGCGAGCCGGGACTAAAACCTACTTCGGCCCTATTTAGAGGGGATTCGTTTTATATTAGGAGGTGGGGTCATTTTCAAAGCTACGTTTTTTAAAGCCTCTCAATTATTTTAATTGGACCTTTTCCTGTGGCAGGAAATCTTCTTTTGATAAGTGTTATGAAATGTTCTAAGAAAAAATTAAAGTAAAACCATTTACTCTGAGCAGAATCAGGATTTTAACGTATTGCTCTGTATTATTAACGTTCCGAAGTAGAGTTAGAGTAGAAAAAAAATACTACTTAATGACGTTATTATTATTTTTAATATTTATAATAATAATAAAAATAAAAGTACAACGGTTGCATTTATTTGATTAAATAATACTAGTCTTTCTACTAATTTTTAAATATGCTTAATGTTTGTGTGTGCGTGATCGAAAAGTAGGAATTTTAACCAGTTATCTCAACGCAATATGACCAAATATACCCAATAAACAAGATTGGGGGTGGTAAGACATTAAAGTTCTTTTAATAAGTGTTTTACAGTAGCCAAAGCAGAATTTACTCATTTACTTCAGCAAAATTAGCTCAAAATAAACATTTATTATTATTAATGTTGAAAACAGTTTTGCTACCTTAGGTCCCACTTTGGCCCAATCCCAATTCTATTTTCTAGCCTTTGCCTACCCCTCACCCCTTTCCCTTGCCCCTTGAAATGAAGTAGAAACGGGAAGGGTTAAAAATTTTCCCCTAAGAAAAGGGACACCACTACTACACTGTTATACATCATCATCCATTGTCACTAGCTCCTAACGTTACCTCAGAGGTCACGCGTCTGTGTACATGTACACATATGGCCGTAAGCGAAACAAAACAATGCATTACCACATGCAGTCGAGTCAAGATATTTCCAAATAATGTGCAATCAGTGCTATCCGCTAGCAAACATTAGAGATTTTTTTGCAAACGTTTCTTTCCAGAACATCCCTGTAAACGTTAACACAAGATTGATGGTAATACACATATAATGAAAATTTGTCATAAAAATCCTTATTAATGGCAAAAAAATTACTTATATGCGTCTGCTTGCTCGAGTGAGCAGCTATGTTGGAAATTTCTCTTAGCCCTTCGTTTGAAGTGAGGTCCCAAAATATCTTAGTTTTGAAGATCTGGCCCTTCCCCTTCCCCCTTCCCCTCCAACCAAAAGAGAATTGAGACACCCCTATCCCTACACGGTGGGCCAAACGAAGGGGTAGGGGAAAGTATAGGGGTAAGGGGTAGAATTGGGATTAAACCTTTATATCAAGTGTCCCTAATACCTGTGTATTTCCATAGTAACTAGAAATGTATGTAGTGTGTAACCACCGGTACATAGTATCTACAGCTGTAATACTTCTGTAACTACACACATGTAACACCCCTCAGAATGGTATGTGTAAGTACAAATGTGTAACAGGACATTGGCAACAACACTTATTGTTACCATGTGTGATTATGCAATTACTCTGATGTCTCACAGCAGCGGGCAGGAAGTTAGGCTTTACATATAAATTGTGGTTGGTGTCCAGAATGTTACACTTGATATTAAGTGGGCAGTTCCTGAGGAGTTACCATGTATATACACTGCTATTACACCAACTCCACCCACTTTACGTCTCCCTAAACCTACCCAACTACACCCCCTGATCACCCCCTGATCCAGTTACTCTTATACATACTGCTGTTACAAATGTAGCAATGTAATTCTGTTACATGACTACTTAGTGACGTGAAAAAAGTGATGTTACCAGTGTCCTGTTACACATTTGTACTTACACACACCATTCTGAGGGGTGTTACATGTGTTTAGTTACAGAAATATACAGCTGTAGATACTATGCAGCAAATTGTACTTACACTATTGTTACATACTAGATACATAGGTATTAGGGACACGTAATATAAAGTGGGACCCTACTTTATATTGTTGCAGTTTTTATTTGTACATACTTGAAACCGAAATCTCTAACATTACAACAGTAAAAGAGTCAAATAAAATATAATAACATTTGAATTAAAAAAAAAGTTCTATATGCAAATTCTATACGTTCTTTTCTCCTGTACGAACAGTCAATAAACATCACAGACTTCCACTAACTCCTTTACTGAAATCTAATCCCAGTTGAATAGGGCTTTTGAGAGAAGCTCGCGGTTATAGCATCTCCACTGTAAAAGTAGATTGATGTTATAGCTGGAGTCAATGAGATGAGGTTTGATTCAATCTCTCGGCTATATTGATTTTAATTGATTTAAGAAAATAATTTTCCAATATTACTTTTCAGCGCTGTCTGATCATCCACGGCACGCACCGTTCAGAAGCGTTCTTAAGGTAATTAGTTTTCTTTCTTGCTGGTAAGGCTCCTTGACCTCATTGTCATAGTCGCGCGGCATCAAACGGCTCATTGAGCGGCAGAGCCTCTCGACTGCAGCCAAAGTCGTTTGAACTCGGCTCCGCCTATCTGAGGGAGGCGGATGAATCACGGACGTCAAGTCGAGCAACAAGTTCAGGCCGTTTTGTGCTCGGAAGATCTCCTGTTGTGCCAGGGCTTCTTTGATGATGTCTATTGCAAACTTCTCCAGCCTTACATAAAAGAGCTCATTTCATACAGGAGCTGAGCACCTGCTCGGTAAAGTACAAGATGCATTGAGTTCTACAGCAGTTTAAAGCTACACTTCTCTGAAGTGCAACAGCCACGACATCCTTTAAGTATCGCATGGAGAAAAAAAAAAGCAAAACAACAACAACAGAAAGAATGGAAGAGAGGAACATCAAAGCCAGGAGCCCGACTTAAGTACGCTATTCATCATTCTCATTGTCATCGCAGGTGACGCTCTGCTGAGAAATGCTGTTAACGCGAGAGCAACGCTGTTGGACTGCCAGAACCGTGCATCAAATTTGCGCGCGCTCTGCAGTCACAGCTCAGGGCGCCTGAGTCATTACGCTCGGCGTAATTTGAAATTAATTTAACTTTTGCTTTAAAATACGTAGGACTTTCTGTCTTCTCCACGATGTCGGCTAAATAATAGCTTAAGACTTTAGAACACAATCAGTCGAGTTGCCATTTTTTCCCTGTGATTATTTGCAGAAAATGAGAAGCGGAGGCCTGATTGAGAATTAAAATCTAATCGGCGAGCTCCAGTCTGGCCGTCGCTGATGAGCCGGTGGCTATGCATCACTGACATCAGCCCACTCCCCTGACTTCTATTACTCTAAAACACAAGCTCTGCTTATCTACTTCTATTACCCCTTAGCTGTCTTTTCCCTTCCTGACCTCTCAAACATTTCCCTGTCTGATACTTTTCTTACTCTTCATTGGAATCCTTCTATCGAGCCGCATCAGACTTGTCTGGCGATTACTTCGAATCTGAGGGTTACACAAGAGGTTGTCTTTATACTGTAGGTCTGTGAAAAGCTTCAAGTATGTACAGTAAGTATGGGGCTAAATGCATGAACGGCATTGCACTAGACAGCAAAATATCAAACCAAGAGGCATTTGCAAACAAATGATGCAAGAACCTTTCTCAACAAACACACTTCTTTTTATTAAAAACTTTTGCTTGAGAAGTGTGCTTACACTAACTTTATTCAGAATTTTATTCAACTTGGATCAATAAATCAAAATTTACTAGTAAAACATGATATATATATATATTATGTGTGTATATTTTATGCTTATTATAGACTATTCAATGATAAAGAAATAGATCATATTATCACTGAGATGCTGTTATAGTTAATTAGTTTTTTTTATTTATTTTTTTTATATATTTTCCATTTTAACTATTTCCGAGTCTTTTATTTATTATTATTTTCTTATTATTGTCTATATGTTTTTTTAAGTGTCTCAAAAATAAGTTTGCATTTTTGCTATGTTTACATATTTTTTATTTATTTCATGAAAATGTTTTTGTGATCTTAGTTTTAATTTAGGTATAAGCTATAATAATTATAACGCTGATTCAAATTACATATACACTCACAATTACATAAAATAAAATATAAGTATTTACTTTTACTTTACACAGCTGGATATCGACCGGAGCATTTTAGTCTGTTTATATAGCATAATAACCCTGACATAAGACAGGCACTGATGATGCTCTGTACATCACAGCACATTTAAAGCACAATATCTATGCATGGATCGATGCATGTCAGGAAGAATGTGATTTACTAATGAACCGGTTTGGCCTGGTGTGAGAACTAGATTCTCTGAGTGTACAGAGCTGAAGGCTACCTTCTGTGGCTTTAATCATTAATAGGCATATGCAGATCCTGTTCTTATTAGAACATGTAAGACTGCGACGGAGACAGGGAGGCCCTCTAATTGAAAGCAAAGTTTTGTTGATCAAGACATTGTAGAAATACCACTTTCACAGGCGCATTCTGCACGGTTCTCTTTTGATAAAAACACAATCAAACCCAGTGGCCCAAAGAACCTGCCAATATCCCTATGCAATATCCCTGTGATAACCATAAGCATACTGTGCATGATGGATCTCTAGAGGTAAATTCTGTGAGTCAGCACATCAGGGTTATTTACAATCAAAACATGTCTCTCCCTCTGAAAGTCTTTTAATGACTCTTCTGTGAAATGAGAGTATGGAATTATTGTTTTCCAAATGCAGATTTGATTCCTGCTTAAACTATAAACAGACATTATGGAGTGTAAGGTCCATTCTAGAAGGCTTTCTCAAGAAGGATACAACAACTGCATTAGTGTCCACACCAAATTACAACAACATTTTGTTTATTAGACAGTAAGTGCATACTGTGGTTGTCTGGACACGCTCTTTACATTTGTTTGGATTCTGACTGGGTGTTAATATTTTAAAACGTTTATTAGACGGGGGAAAAAAATCTTCTGAAAGTGATTACACTGATATTGTGTTACTACTTTTAAAGCTGTGGTGCAGACTTCCTCATTAAATTTAATAGCAATTATTAAATCTTTATAGTTATCGTCATCTGTCTGAACAGGCTGTAACAGGAAAAATGCTGCAAGACTTGTAATTTTGGTATGTTCTGAAATGGAGTTTGTGGCTTATTAATGATTAAACTAGAGAGATATGGTATAAAGAGCAAAAACCTTTGCTTGGATAAAAAGTTACCTCAATAACAGATATCAATTTGAAAGTAATTGTGGTGTTCCTCAAGGTTCGGTGCTAGGCCCCAGATTGTTTGTATTGTACATAAATGAGATCTGTAAAGTGTCTAAAGTATTAAAAATAGTTTTGTTTGCTGATGATACAAATGTATATTTTTCAGGGAAAATTTTGGGAACAGCTTCTGAATACATTGGAACCGATGGTTTCCAAAAAATGGTTTGTCTATAACAGACTTACACTGAATTTAAGTAAAATTAAGTAAAATAAGTGCATTTAAGTTTATCATATTTAGTTATCGACAAACAATACAGGTAAATTGGTCCCCAATAAAATTAGATTTGGTTCGGTCCCTACCAACTTTTTTATTTTTGCACACCATGGAAGTCAGCGGAGTGTGTCAACTGTTAAATCGCTCATGTTTTTCAAAATGTCTTCTTCTGTGTTCATCAGAAAAAGAAGGGTCATACAGGTTTTAAACATCTTGGTGAGTAAATGATGATAAAAATGCAAATCAGAATCCACTTGACTTTTTAAAGCATCAGACGACATGACTTTGGCACTAATACTGTATAAACCGTACAGTAGTTATCCTTACAGTTATCGTTCTTATAGTGTGAACTGGCTTTCAAATATCTACACGGATGAAAAAATTGCTTGTTTAAATGAAGAAGCACAATATGAAACTCTATAACATCTGGAGGTCGTCATGAGGGTTTGTGTGGAGCCACTAAATTATTCGGGTCTCGTTAGTGTGTATTTGAGTTTATTGTAGCAGAACCACTAATGGCCTGTTCATTAACACAACAAATCATCTTTAATTTTGACCAGGGAGCAGGCTAGTTAGGAAAGACTTGTATTTGCCCCAAATTACTTAATATGGAATGCTGAGTCAATGTGGATTGACTTTACAACTACATCTCCCAGAATGCCCTTCTGCCGTTCCCCTGGGGGAGGGTTAATGGAGGGGCTCATTAACCTTGGGGAGTTGCTTTAAATGCCAATAGTTTTAGCTGACACCACAAAAGAGCAGCAAAAAAGGGTCTCTCCTTTCCTCACCGCATGCAAATCACTTTCTCAAAAGGAAATTACTTCCCGAGGGCTGAGCGCTATTAATCTAAATTCTGTGGTCGTCAAATTGTTGCACATAATAATATATAAGGAACGGCTCATGATGTTTATCTCCTCTGACATTCCATTCTAGGATGAAAACATGTTTTTTTTTTCAACCTCTGTTTTCTCAAGCACATCAATTGACGGTTTTCTTCAGTAGTAATGCATTTCCTGTTTACTGCCGCGATGACGGCGAAAGCCATTCTGAACGTCTGCGCTCCTGCGTCTCACTTTAAAAGTTCCATTTTCATACACTTCCCAATCACACTCTCTTAAAAGCTCCACTTATTTAAACTGCTCCCTGTCTATTCAATCAGACACACACACATTACTCTAATGTAAATTATACATCACAAGCAGACGGATAGAAAGGAGATTCCTGACATGGAGATAATTTGTCTGGAATTCCATGGAGAACCTACTCAGCCCATTCTCTCCGCACAGACGTGCATCACCATCAGAGCTGTTTAAATTAAAGTGCCAGGGAGACATGGATGGTTAAATTATATATTACATGCCACTGTTGTGTACTCTACCAGAGTAATGAGCCACTGCACTCACTGCTTTATGGTGCAATGGGTGAGACTGCCGTAATGGCTGCTGATGTAGCTTCCATGTTAAGGATGCGATATAATACACTTTCGAAATGATGTAAAGCTAAAAAATGTTTAAATTAAGGGGGCTACGACAGAATCATATTGCTAGTAAACAATCTCAAAGAAAGCTAAGGTGACCATATGTGCCATTTTTCCAGGATTTCTATATTGCCTAAAATATATAGGTTTTGGCTTTGTTTACCTGTGCAGACCAATCGGTGAGCACAATTTTATTTGGCTAAAAAGCAGTGATGCACAATATTTATTTTTTGCACCACTACTAATTTAATTATAATATAATACTGATTTAGAACATCTAGAACTAAAAGCAGGGTGTCATGATAAAAAATGAACTCTTTAAACCCTGTTATTTACTTAGACGTAAATGTTATACATGATTAGATTTCAGCCCAGTCGCACGTTTTTTTTCGTGTTACTGACACGATTCTTAATCGACTTTCGTGAATCCAGCACGAAAAGATGCATCCAATGGAATCGTAGTTTGATATTCATGCTGAAGTTACGAAAATAATGAAATATTCTTGTCCCTGACACAAATAAATAGATTTAGTGCTAATTTCGTGATATATTGTCACGAACAGCCGTGCGACTGGGTTGTACATTTACCTATATGTCAATAAAACTTTAACCTGCAATTGCATTGTTTATTTCTAAGTTATGATGAATTTATTTCATAAAGTGTTGTCAAATACTTTTAGCAGCATCTGGCAGGATTTCAGCATCACTGCATCCCCAATAAAAACTTGGTAGATCATGGCAGACAATTATTTTTTAGCTAGTGATCAACAAGCAAATATCAAGGTGAAGAACTACCTATCCCAGAATGAGCTGTAACTCTGTTAAGTCCCTTTTGAGGTAACTAAACACAGAGTGCCTTTCCAAACCAGAGGGAAGTCATGGCGCAGTGGGATTCTTGGCAAACATTTAAAGGCCTTTTCTTTTCATTACTTATCAGGCTGTTATCACATTAGGCCTTTGGTTGGGGAACTCTGGATAACTGATTGCTATCAGTTCAGCGTTTGAGGATAAACGGTAACATTTTGCTGCGTTGGCACATGGCACAAGTTCGCCAGCAATTACACTGGCAATCTCTTTGCCCCATCAGGTCTGAAAATTAAAACAGAGGATGGGAAATTGGATTTCAAGCTCCTCAAATCAGCAAGAGTATCCTCCCTTTTGTCTTAAAGACATTAGCCATCGAGCTCCTCCTCTCAATCCCAAACTTCTATTAATAACACAGGTGAACGGACTGGCACAAGACCGAAAGAAAAAAGGACAGGAAGCATAAGAAACTCAGAGAAGCCACCATGCCTTGCTTTATAGAACATCCATAATCCTTTGCATGATGACCAGTGTGGACAGCAGAATCTCTTCCCTGAGGCAAGGTGATTAATGTACAGCCGAACGGGCCACGAAAGATGATAGAATAGCTCGCTGAAGAAACAGACTTGACGGGAGAACTCTGGGAGATGGATAGCGGTAGACGTGTGATTCTTCCCGCGCAGACCACAGTCTGTATTTCTCTGTTCTCTGTTCTCGGAGCCCCCCAGGTGATGTCAGTCAGCTCTCCTTTTCCCTTCCTCGTCGTCGCTAATTTTGGGTGACGCTGATGTTTCGCACACAGCTTGGAACGCGGTTTGTCACTCTAATGAAGTGCTTGGTGGGAAAAGCGCCTCTGGTCTGATCTCTCAAGGTGACAGAGACGCGAGAAGCCGCTCTGCAAACAGCTTCTCCTTGGAGGGAAGCGTCAGAGGGCTGCGCTATGCGGGCGCATGTATGCATGAAAATGGAAAATGCGGTTGTTTGCAACTTCACGGGAGAAACCCCAAAACTCTCGATACTCCATCAAAGCAGGATGAAAAATGTCCTGCTGGCACAGTCGTACCGCCTGCGTGACAAGCAACAACAACTGCATCAAAACATGCTTATAGCTAATTAACTTCATGCAAGGAAACCAGGGTTTGGCAAGCACTGGCTCCCACGCCACACGGGAAGCTGAACTGGAATCGAATGACTAGTGATTTAATGACTCAATCAGAGCAGCTAGTTTTATACTTTAAACAAATACAAATTCTGAACGCATCTTTTGACTGACAATGACTTATTTTCAGCCGTTTTAAATGCACATGATTCTGATTCGCTAGTCACTTGGGATGTTATGAAGCATCCCAAGCCGATTGAAAACTGATACACACAATTTGAATCAGTTGATATGTTTATATGGCTGTTCTTTTTGGATTTTAAATAGAATTTTATTGTCATCTTGTCTCTACATGTTACAATAGTGTTAATAAACTTAGCAAATGCTTTATCACTGCTGTTTCATAAGTGGCACCTGCTGTCAGAGAGTCTCATTCAGCCCGTCTGCTGTTTTTGTTTCATGCAGGTATGTTTTTTATAGAATAGGTTCACAAAACTAAACTCTAAAGTCTAGAATCTTTGTTTGGATTGTGATTGAATTGAGCTTTTTCAACTGGAAAGAGCACAGGCAAAGGCCGTGAGTGTGATTTCACCAAGTAAAAGATGTTCCTGAATCAACGTTGAACATTTCAATCAACCAATCAGATTTCAGGCCTCATTTTTTAGGATACTATACTACTATAGCAAAATTGCCAACCTGTACCCCAGCTACTACTCTTAATTCGACTTCAGGAATTGAATTAGAATTTAAATCAACTCTAAAAGGTGCACAGCCCTGCTTAGAAGAGTCTTTTTGTCCTGTTCAGTCCAGCTCTTTGGGTCGAACTTCCTGAGGGCTATAAATCTGCCCGCAGAGTTTGATCTCCATGTTTGTTTGTTGGCTAGCCATGTGTGGAAATGTTAATGAGGGTTATTATAATCCAGGAGATGCTCACGTTTTGCGAACTCCTCTGCTTTTCTGCTTACACACGACTATTGGGTGGCATCAATCCTCAACCGCTGTTGCGCTAATAATAGATCTAATCGCTGGAGTGCCTCTGATACATCTACGCACCTCTCTCTCTCCTTGTATTTTAAATGGACAGCCAGAAGCTTATGCCAGGGAAAAGCCTCAGACAATGCCACAATGCATCACCCAAAAATAATAAGCGGGAAGCAATGCATTGTCAAGCTTAAGTAATGCACAAATGCTCAGAATTAAAAGACAACATTTAGCAGTCATTGATTTGCTTCTAAACTTGAAAATGGAGCACTACTCTGTGTTCTCCCCCCATCAGAGCTTTCTTGGTCTTGCTAGAAAAAGATTTTCAGAATCTCACTTTGATCTCCATCTAGGATTAGCTCACCGGGAAATACTCTCACGCACACACAAACACGTCTTTGCCACGTGAAGAACTCCTGTCTTTTTCTATGCTGTTCTTCCAGAACTGATATTATCAGCAATAGCTTTAAAAAATAAAAAAAGTGCACAGACTAGCTTCCTCTACTCCCGGCCTAAAACTAAACAGCAGAATAATTACCACCGTTGAATAATACATGGCGCAAAGCAATCAACATGTCAAAAAACAGGCCCCGGTTTAGTGCCGAGTGGCAGAGAATTCTGGGGGATATGAAGGTTTCAGTCGATACAGTAATAAAGTCGGGTGAAGGTGTGTAGGCTTTCTGCATTTCTCCAAGCCTTCTCCTTCCTCCCTCGCTTGCCACTGTTTCCTCATTCCACACTTTTACAGACTCCTTCCTTCCACCGCCTTTTTATTTCTTTCATCCCAAAATTCTATTTCACCAGCGTAACTGGACTTCCCGCTCCCTTTTACAAGAAACTGATGAATCAAATTTTTTATTTTTTACAATTCACAGGTGTCCGCAATATTTCTGATGTATCTGCTAACCGTGTTCTTCTTTCCCAGCCAGACCTGTTGAAGTGCTTTCTCTCTCTTTTGACAAGAGCCATAACAAGAGTTCTTCCACAAGAGGTGTGTTAACCCGATCTACATTCTTTCCAATTACGCTTTCCCAGGCAGCACAGCGTGGCCTTCAATTCTGTGGCACTTACCCACCGCTAGACTTCAAAGGAGCGCCGGCATGCAAAATGAACACTGCTGTGCAAAATGTACAAACGTTGGCACAAACGGACGGCTGCCCTCCGCACCTCGCCCAAAGCGCAGCCGTGTCGTCTGTTCTCATCCTTGGGCAAACTCTGCTCCGGAAAATAATTGAAATCCTTTCGGTTTGATAGACATGATCACATTGCATTATGCAAAAGTACACTGCAAACATAATCCTTATCCAGGGATTACCTCGGGAATTCGTCACAATCCTCCAAACTTTCTATGATAGCTAGTTATCCTTAAGAAGATTGCTGAATGCTGGAATGGATTTGGGGGTGGGATCAGAACGTTTAAAGAAACATAAGCCGAACAATTAATCTATTATTTTACCCTTTTCTGTCACGGTCAATTTTATGGGAAGAACTAGATACTCAGGTTCCTTTAGTCCATTTTTAAAGGCAGCATAGATGTACGCTCTTCTACTTCAAACGAACAAAATTGTGCAGAGTAAAAACATTTAATTTGATCTTTTTTTCTTTTAAATTCAGTAAATCTTTTTTTACTGTAACAAAGATGCATTAAATTGGTCAAAAGTTACAATAAAGACTTTTTTAATTAGTTCAAAGAGTTTCATTTTTGTTAATAATTCCTGTTATTTTGTACTTTTAAAGAACCCTGCAAAAGAAGAAGATGAAGAAGAAAAAAAGGTTTCCAAAAATATGTGTTACAACTGTATTTAACACTTAAATGTAAAATGCAAAATGCCTGCATATAATTACACCTGTAATAAGCTTATGTAACAACATTTATAATTATGTCAGCCCCATCCCTTACACCTTAATCCACATTTTATACTCTTTAACCAACACATAAATCTAACAATTCCACTGAACTGGGTCTATCTTCACCATATCCTACCTCAATAGAAGCTAAAGTGTTTTTCAATTCAACATGAACACATTAAGTACTGTACATTGTACCTAAAACTTAAGTATTACATAGCATTTAAAGACAACTACTGTCAATTGGGTACTTCATGCACTGTAAAAAATGGCTGTGATTTTAACAGTAAAAAACTGTGAAAATGCTACAAGAAAAAAAAAAAACTGTTAAATGGTTAACGGTAAATTACTGTAAAATTTACAGGGAAAAACTTGGTTGAATTTGATGTTTTTTTTTCTTTAATATAATTCTGTTTCTTCTTTGTTTTTTTTCTAATAACTGATGTTTATTAGGGTTGTGTGTCACATGCAATGTTGTTAAATGAATGTTTATTGGACATTTTACACCATGATGGTGTTTAGTGTTTGTGTGAATGACTCTGAGCACCTTCTCTATATGTTTATATTGTAAAGCTTCATATGATGGGCTTTGGATCATCATGTGACTTCTCATCATCACCTGCATTTGGTGCTTATCAGTGTATTACAAAGCTACAAAACAGATTTCAGTATTCTTGGTATTCTAACATTATATCAGTTAAGGAAATTACGGTATTTAACTGTAAATTTAACTTAAAACCGTAAAACCTAAAACGTTGATACCGTATTTTTACGGTCACATTCCAGCAACCTCAGCTGCCAGTTTTTTACTGTAAATTTTACAGATTTTTTTACAGTGTGGAATTGGGCAAGTCTTGTAAGCCAATCTGCAAAATCTATTCAAGAGTTTTCGTTTCCTGGTAATAAACTAGAGTATGAATATAGCGCAAATTTGGCGAGCTGTCTGGGGAGCGAG
>JAUCMT010000013.1:5029246-5049747 GCA_032357475.1 Enteromius thamalakanensis
TTGTAGAATTTGCATGCGCCAACACAAAAAGTCCCACAGCTGTCCCCCCCAATGTGTGATTGACAATTTCGCCCTTGAACAGTAGTAAGAACATTGTTAAAATAATCGTTTCAATGCTTTTTGTGTGCAAAGAGTACTTTTGTGAACTTGCGTTGAAGATTGACATCGCAGATAAAAAAATGGACGCAAATTCTTTGCACACAAAAGTATACTTTGCTCTTCTTCAGAACACAAGTCAAGTTATTTTTGAGGAAATCTGAGAGCTTTCTGAATCTAGTAAGGACATTGTCAAAATACTGTAGTCCACGGGACATTAGTGATTCAACTGTAGCATTATGAAGCTATACTTTTAGTGTGCAAAGAAAATAAAAATAACAACTTTATTCAACTTGTTTTTCTCTTCTGTGTCAGTTTTGAATGAACATTTTCCATACATTTGCATGTATTTATATAAAGCCCAATACCATACCAAATCAAATTTAACCCCTGCTCACCCGGCAAGTAAAATTTTCATGAATCATGTAAAAGGCTATGAAAAACCCAATATTCTGCTGTCTGTGCTTTCTGAGTAAATCCATCAGCATCAGCTCCTCACTATCCCATGCTTCCTTCTTCTCCCATCTTGTAGATGTGGTTAGTCCAGTTTTAATTCATCTCCACTCTCAAGAGGTTTGTCCCTTTCCTCGGCACCAAACTCCACCCGTGTACTCCATCTCCATGAAAGCAATCCATTACTAGCAGGGCAGGCCACAGAGCGGCCCCCTCACGCCCGGCTAAACGCTCCTGCGCTCTCCCTCACTTTGCTGTTTGTGTTCCATTTCACACTCTTTCAGGCTATTTTTCTTCTGCTCTTTTCTTGAGGGAAAGAGAAAAGCTGCATGTTTGGGAAAAGGGGGAACGTTATTGGTTCTCTTACAAATAGCATGGGCGAAAAAAGATAACACAAGTGAGCGCCTTTGGTGTACCACTCTCACTCTCGCCCAATGAATAAATGAATGAATTAACACGACGCGCAGGCCCTCAGGGTCCCTTTGCAACTCTCCTAAAAGTGGAAAGTCCTGCCCCTGTGCCTCTAAAGTCACCACACACACAAACACAAACCTCCGATTCAGAGTTATGACACATGCACACACAAGATTTATGACCCACATCAGAGCATTTGCAATTCAAGAGCTCAGAACTCTATTTATTAGAAACACTCAGAGAAGGAGGGAGCGAGAGCGAGGGAGAGAGGGAAAGTAGTAAAGGACACCAGGAGGTAGATCCTGTGAGAAAGAGGATGTTATTCTGTTTGTGAGAAGGCACATCCTCACGGGGATGAGAGACGGCTCTATTTTTAAAGAGCAGCTTTAGTGCAAACGGCCTTTCAGAGAGAAAGACAATGACAGAGAAAGAGAGAGAGGCCTAATGTCATATCGCCAATGTCCTACTCTGTCACCTTTGTCAGCAGAACTGGAAAAGAAAGAAAGAAAGCGAAAGAGACGGAAAAGACACTTTCTGGGTGGGCGTTTGAACGATCGACCGCTATGAACTTTAGCCTCCCGAGAGAAAACAACAGCATTTTTTCCCTCACCCACCAACCAAGTGATGTCCTGCCTTTGGCTGGGAGTCACAAACCTCAGGCTCCGTCCTACCTGTATAGCACAGTCCTGAGACTGTCATTTCATCAGTCCTCATAAATAAGCAATAATACAATGTGAAAATAAAGACATTTTTTTGTACAGAACTGTCCAATCAAGGGCAAATCAGCTGAACTTTCTTTAAAAGGGAGGTGATGCCTTTTAAAAACCTCAAACAATTTGTCTGCTGGGGTCAATTATCATATGCAAGTAAAATGTGCCATCATGCGATTAACAAAAGAACTGTACAGCTCACCTAAAACCAGAAAAAAAAACACCTAAAACTCTGCAAAGAGTCAAAGAAATGTTGGGTGTCATCAAGCAGACCTGGCAAAACAAGATACATTTTTTTAAAACATGTCTCTTATATCAACCCACATTTTTTTTAATGTTATTTTTTTTATGCAATTTATTTCTGTAATGCAAAGCTGAATATTTTGTTACTAGCATACTGTCTGATTTTTACTTATTCTGCATATATTTTAGGTCCCATAATTATACCCTGTACCTTAACTTAACTACTAACTATTAATAAGCAGCAAATAAGACTTTTATTGAGGCAAAACTCTATTTAATAGTGCATATATGTTTTACCAAAAAAAAAATATTTGTGTGGACACATTTTAAAAATTATGGAATGAATAGAAAAATTAAACGATCAAGGTTTGATAAGTTTAATGTATTTTAATGGCTATTTCTTAAACAAATACATTAAAAAAATATTCATAATAATAAAAACTGACCCCAAACTTTTAAACGGTATTATATATTAAAATCTAAAACATTTTATGATTTAAAAAATAATAATAATTAATAAAACTTGAATAAATATTATTACTTCAAAACCCTGTTTGGCTAAAAAGAACATTTTTACGTAGGTTCAAGGTCATATAAAATTCAATCAGAATCGTGTGCTCTAAAATTGGACCATTGTAATGATGTGTCTATTATTGTCTCGGTACTGATTCCTCCTCTCACAAAATTCTATTCAGGCTACAAATTCTTAACCAAAATATGACTGAAGTGCTTCTTGATTCCCGACGCTAGTCCAGCACCTCTAACCGGCACTCGTCCCCCTTGCACACTAAGGTGGAAGAAAAAAATCCCCAAACCCCTGAGGATTAGGGAAACAGCTCTCTTCGTCATCAGAAAGAGGGATTTTAATTTCACACTGTTATCAGCGCAGACGCAGTGTCACCGCTTCAAAACCTTCACCGTGAACTCTGCGGTGAGCGGAGAGACACACAGCCGCTGACAGCACTCAAGTGCTCACTATAAAGGCAGTCAGAGAGACCCAGAGGGGAATCAAAGCCGAGAGATGCGTCTGCTCTTTCTGGCTCGCTCTGGAAAGAGAGATAGACAGCATGTTTTTTGCATAGGATGGGTTTTCGCGACTCGTTCACACACACGCAGATGCACGGCGCTCTTTATGCTTGCAGTAATTGAACTAAGTGATGTGATCTTTTACGGGCCTGTGTGTGGGAATGAAACAGCAAGCCGTGCAGAGGGCGACACAGTAATCCTCTGTAGGTCAAAGAACAGAGGCAATGGAAATGAGGATTCCTTATAACAGAATCCCAAACCGTCGCTTGAAATTCAAGGATGCATTTGTGCTGCAGCAGAAAGCCGCCATAAGGACTAACGCAAGCAAAGCTACCTTTATATGTCTCTGTCTGTCTGTCTCACTCACGCTCGTCCATCAAACACAGCTTTGGACCAAGAGATGCGACCACCAGAGGGAGCTTTGAAGTTCGTTTGAAGAATTTCAGCCGTGTTTTGAAGGACCGGTGATCGTGCGGTTAACTTCACCTCAGAACTCCGAGCGCCAAAAAAAACATTCCCATTTTACATTTCTTGGCTGCCAAGGCTTTGTGGAACTCTGAAAGCTACAGTATTGCGCAGGTGTCTCCAGGAGCTGTTAAGAAGACAAAAAAATATCTACAGAAGTCTTAGAAAGTTCTGGACTTTAATCAGCTTGAAGTAGGGATGCAAAGATGAAGATATTTCAGCTAGTACCACAAAACTTTTGACCAATAAAAGTTATGCAATTATAAATCTAAGAATTCCCACTAATGAATAGCCAACATTTTTTCATCCATTTACCAAAAAAAAAAAAAAAAAAGGAAAATAAATAAAAGAAAAAAAGTATTAATTAATTGATAATTTATATTTGTTCTGTAATCACGAAATAAATCCTAAATAAAGTTTTTTGTTAAATTGTGTATATTTGTTGTGCATACTTGTGAACATTAATACACACACACTTACATGTATTTCCATGTATATATTTATATTATAATAATTTATATTATATATACTGTAAATATATTTAATACATAAACAGATTGTTTTTCTTAAATATATAAGTGTATATATATATATATAAACAGTAAACAAATATATTATTTAAAGAAAAAAATATTTTGGATGCGATTAATTGTGATTTATTGTTTGACAGCACTTATACTTTTTGTAAATTAAATTAATATAAATATACACATAAATATTTTCAAAACATAAGCTGCATGTTTGTCGTATATATATATATATAAGATATAGGTATATGTTATTAAATATTTAAAAAAATTTATAATTTTATTTAGACTGCAGAGAAAGATTTCCATATATATCCAGAACCAGTTTAAACTCTAATTCTATTTATTTATGCAAAGCGATTTAAACTATTTTATGCTCATGCTCCATCAGCTTCTTTCTATATTTGGCCAAGCTGCTTCAACACATTATCATTTCGGTCCCGGAGTCCTGTAGATTGGCATTCAGCATGAGAACTCAGGGGTCTTGAGAGGGCTACTTTTAATCAGGCAGTTTGTGTGGTACACCAGCTGGTAGCACATGAGCTGTGTGGCTAAACCAAACCCAGGCACCAAGACGGTCCATCCACCCGGCGATCGCTGATGAGCAAAGCAACCTGGTCATTAGCTCTGATTGGCTGCCACGCCTTCACGCAAAAAAGCTGCTTTTCAAACCCCAAAACACAGGTGCACCACGTATAGATCGGTTCTCTTTCTCTCGATCCATCTGCCCTCTCCCTCTCTCTGAAAATGGGAAATAGATGAGGAGATGCTTCCTGAATAGTTTATCAGAGGCATGAATTGGCATCTATTGCAATCTCAGCAACAATCAGCAGTTCTTCCGAGCACGACGTCCTCATGGCTTTATCCAAACAAAACGAGACAAGTTTTAAGCTCTAAGCAATTCACCTGTTCTCTTTGAAAGCTAAAGAAGCCCATTTCCAGCTTTAAAACAAATACGTAAATAAATTACAGGATGAAGTTAAATCATTTTTAGCTATAAAAGAACAATAAAGAGATTTGATGGTAACACGGTAGTCTGGAAACCAGGTCTCACTATTAACTAGTTTCTATAGCATGACTATTATGAAAATATTGGCTGTTTATTAGTACTCGTAAAACACATATTCTCCATGAACATATTCTACATCCCAGAATCTAAACTTAACTACCTTACTAACTATTAATATGTAGCAAATTAGTAGTTTATTAAGGCAAAAGTTAATATTTTGGTATTAGAAAATAGGGTCTTAGAATAAAGTGTGATCAACTAAATCAGTTTACGTTGATCTGAGATGTAAAAAGCCTATATTGCAGTATAGTACAAAAGGTTTCAATATATATATATATATATTGTATATGTCACTGTTGTTGTCCTTCTGGTTCGCGCAGCTCACAACTAGTAAACTGGAAATGCATCAATAACTTCCTATATTAGATAATATAATCGCACACAAAAATACAAATCCACCAAAATTAATTGACTTTAATAGACAGAGTCTGTCATAAAAGCATGCAAATGCACATGCGATCCCAGGTTAGGAAAACTGCAGATTAACATGGCAGGATTTATCACTTTATTCTGGTGTTATTGATGCTAAAGCGAGCGCACTACTTCATCTCATACAGGTGGCATCCTCGTACATAAATTACTGTGCATCTCTGCTTATGACTCATCTCAAATGGCATCCATTAAGTAAATCAGGTTTGGTAAGAGCAGCCTGCTGTATGCTAGTCCCTCTCTGATTTAGTGCATCCATACATGATCTAATTATGAGATTAATGCAAACTGAATCTATCAGTGTGGACGCAACATTGATCATGGCACTAAAACATGCATGTGCTGAGCAAAGTAGCGAGTGTCATAAAATAACAAACACAAGTGCAAATGTCCTTTCCATGGAGGAAAAATGCATAACTTTATAGCGCTAATGAATCTAACAGAATCTCCAGAGGAGGTGAATTATCGGTTATTAAAATTTTAACATCCATAGACAAAACATAGACTGGACATAGGGACAAGCTGCACGCTAAGCTCTGCCGTCCTCTGCTTTAATTGGCTTATTAGTTTTGCTCTTCTATCCTTTTAGTCTGATTGGCCCCGTTTTAAAAGCAGGGGGTGAAAACAAATGCAACGTGGCTGTAACTTCAGCAGCGTTCCCGGCACAATGTTAATCAGTCCTTTGGGCTAAAATAAGGTTCCAGGTGGTGCGGAACACAGTAACCTCTACAAAGTTCAGCTTTCCTAATGAGGGCATTTTAATCTCTTAACCACAGCAGTGAATATTTTAACATGCTCCCACACTCTCTCCTCCTATCTGTCTGACGGCATACATTCAGGATACGGCACGAGGTGAAACGGATATGCATTTTTGATTAAGCTGTGTATAATATTTATCGAGTTATGGCGAGTATGAATCATTTTAATTGTGCTGGTGCTCTGCAGGGCATGTCTAAATAAGGGATACTCTTACAACGGCTCCATCTTTGAATTATTCTTTCTTCGTTTCTCCCTCGCTGCTCATCCCTCACTCGCTCTCTGCTACACCAGGCCGGAGAGAGAAATAAAGAAAGAAAGATGTATAGTATGGTATTACTGGGCTTATTAGGCAAAAGCAAACAGCAAATAAAAGCTAATGATTGTTAGTGATGTGCTATAAGCGCTGCGCTCCTCAGGGTCGGCCGTAGTTTTACCCTTGCCATGGGCGGCACTTCTACCTACATACCAGAGTAAACTAGAGAGAGGGAGAGATGGAAAAAGCCATAAAAACTGCATTAGGCAAAGGAAAAGATGGGATAATTTGCGATTAATTTATTCAAGATTAAACCGTTATTTTATTTTACTCTCTAAATCTTTAACAAAACAGTACAATCAGGAACCCAACAATTTCTGTAGAAAATACAATGTGCAAGAAAAAAAAAAAGAAGCTAATAACCCTAAATCAAGAAGCTTGCAATTTGCAAATACTACATAGCGTCTATTTTCGGCCCATTAACAAATTAGGCATCACTTTTACGTTCAGAGATTTCATCGTCACCATCAGCGCTGATTGAATATGTCATTGCACGACTCTGCTCATCATTAATAACACCATTAAGGGCCTCCGCCGAGATCAAACAATGGCAGAGAGCCTAACCGTGTCTTAATCAGCAATATTAAGCATATTCACAAATATGCAAATATTCAAATTTAGACCGTGGCATTATTTGTATACATAATTGCCATTTCCAAATGACTATAAACACTGGATGTGGCATTTTCGTGCAAGACAAATTGTTTTGATAAGTTATTATTTTGTGCTGAAATGAGAAAACGGAGGCTTATTGCTGCTTGTTTGTTGATTTATGAAAATCCCAAAGAAAAGTCATGTTTTTTTCATGAAGTGCCGGGATATTGGGTTGAGTGCAGGTCGGGAGTGATACCAAATGGGCCGGGAAGCAATTGATGCTAATTTAGAATATCACTAATTTGAAAATACGCCATGAAGCTAATCGAAATTCTATCTTGGGAGAGGAGGAGGGGGAGAAAAAATTAAAAAAGAGCAGGAAAAAAATAAATACACAACATGACTCATTTGATCCAGTTTCAGGAAAAGCAACTGAGCAGTCGCTGAGAGAAAAAGGACCAAATCATTACCCTCTAAGTTGAAAATAAACTTTTTACTGCCTCAGCAGCGCCAGGCTTTATGGAGATTTTATAGATGTTTCCGGCATACTAATGAGCAGAAGCTGATAATTCGATGGTCATCACTGAAATTCAAAAAGATTTATTGGTAAACACTATCGCGTAATAAAATAAATCCATACGGAGTGCGAGTCCCGCGACACATCCGTCCTCTTGCTGGAACTGAACCTTATTCAAGCTGCAGAGGAACAAATCTGTGATCGAAGAACATTTTGTAAAACTGCTGGTCGTTTTATGAAAGACAAAAAATGATATTATGAATAGAACACGACTGATAAAGAAAGAAAAAGAGGGTGAAGAACATTAGTTACTCATGTGCTCGGTCCTCAAGCGAATGACAGTAAAGTGCTAGTCAAGGTCAGGCCAGTAGATGGAAGGTTAAAAGGGAATTGTGGGGGATGGGAGAGCTGATAAAACCTCAGCAGCTAAAGGCTTTACTGCCGGGAATTCTTGGTGGACATCTTTATAATTACCTCTTTTATAATTACTTAAAATCCAATTTCATTCAGTCAGTAAACAATTCAGCTTGAAGATCAGGAATACATAATAATTAAAGCAGTAATGGATAAATAAACAGAATATTAATAAATAAATGGAAATAAATGAGACAAAGCATTCATTTATTACTTAGCTTCTAATTTTGAATTTTGATTACAGTGTGTAATGCCAACGTACTAATCGGCAATGAAATAAAGTAAATAAGGATGAATAAAAAGTGCTACGTGCCAGATTGGAAAACACATATTCTAATGGAAATGAAGACGAATGAATACCATGGATGGTTGATTGTATTCTCCACCTCCGCAGACTCAAAGATCCAACAACGGTGGAAAGATGGAAGAGGAAAGAAGAGTGTGTGACGCAGTCAAGGGCATGTCAGACAAAGAAATAAAAGAAAAACAAACAAATAACGCTCAGTGTCCTGTGCAGAAAGATTCACAAGCGTATTGTTGCTTTTCACAAACTTTGTTTCTCGCTTTACAATGCTCTGTGGAAAGGCTTGGCATTTTTATGCGAAACGTGTCAAATTGATTGTGCACATATTTGTCAGAAAACGACGAATGAGAATACTTATTAGACACCAAGGGCCGCGATCCATGCTGACTCATCATTATGTGGAAAATACAAAAATTTTCAGGAGTAACTGTCAAGCGGTAGAACTGGAATGGGACAGGACATCCTCCTCAATACTTCCCCGGAACAGGTTCAGCAAACACAAACTAACCTCAGGGTTTGCTGCTGTTCATGAGGGCTTAGCAGGATATTTACCCTATTAAATTGCACATTCCAGATGCAAACTAAACTGTTTACTCAAACAGACGAGACTCTGAACTACTGAATAGAGCTAGAATGAGATGATCCCTCTTTCGACGCTTTACCTGTTTTTTTTTTCTCTCTGTCTCTTCACTCTGTGTTCCCAATAACATCTCACAGGGATTGTGAGGCTTCTCTACTACACTCAAAGAGCTTCAACAAACACAACCAACAAAGTTTGTTGGCTCAAAGTCCCTATTTCGGGTTGTAAGGTGCATGCGGCAGCACATACTGTATGGATCTGCTTGGCAGGAGAAGCTCTCTGCCAAGTTTGGCGTCCTATACGTCTCATCTGGCTTTTTCAATGGGAGACGGGAGGAATTTTTGACCTGCTGACCTTTGCCAATTAAGATTTGGCATGCCTGGTCTCACAGCATAAACGTACCTTTGTGCACTTTTTAGCGAGACACAAATTATGTACCAATAAGTACATATCACTGCAGCTTCCAATAAAAATTTTACACTAGATGCAGTAAAATTCCAACCCCTTTTATTCCTTTTCACACAAATGTACACAGTTTCGATTAATGAAGCATATATATCATGGTATGACTTTAAAACAATATTAATATGCTGGGAGATTTGAAAACTGATGTTTTTGAACACATATCCATCTTCATATCGATTTTTTTTATGAGAGGCGAAGAGCTCCGGTTTCGAATCCTGTTCAACAAAACAGGGAAGGAAGTTAAAATGAAATGGTTGCATCAGTAAAATTCCTTTTTATATCAGTTTTGCATTTGTTAACACTATCGGGTAGGTTTACAGTTGGATTTGGTGTAGGGCATATTTCCAGCTATTTCCATATTTCCACTTTTAGCAATATGGACATATATCAACGTCACAAAAATGTGCCAGGGTTTATATATTGAACATGGGTTGTAGTGGCACTCAGAAGACATTTTTCATTGAAACAGTGGCAACACGTGCAGTAATGCATATAAAAACTGTGTTTTGTTTCTGTGCACAAAAAGTTACATATTTTTACGAGACCAGGTTGGATTTTCCTTTTGGATGCATGTAACAAAAAACCTGGCTGTAAACTGACAGCATTCACATTTCTATCTGTAATTACTTATCCGTCCCCCCACCCCACCCCCCAGAGCAAGAACGCACCTCAAATTACCCGGTTCCTCTTCGAAACCACCCTCTCCAAATGATATTGTGACACATAGAATCACACACTGATGGCAAAGCGCGTTCCAAGAACAAAAACCCACAGCGTCCTAATCGGAACAATGTCACGACACAGTTACATAAAAGTTTACCTCCTTTTCCGGGACAACCTCCTACCCCTCAACACCCCATTGTGTCTCCTTTTGTTCCAATAATCACTTGGAAGCTCTCTTCGGCTGGTGCTGAATCATCCAGTCCCACACACAGAGACGCTCATGCTCTCTTTCACCAGAGAAGCTCTCCAGCTCCTATATTCAAAGCAACCAACCTACTGATATTGTCAAAAGGTCGTATTTTTCAATCTGTTCTTAGGCACGTACATGTGGTAAAAATATCCTACTTGGTTAAATGAGGACAAAACAAAACTACGTGTTGAATCAGCATTTGGCTTCCCAAGAAGGAGAGGTTTCACAGGCCTCACGTTCTGTAATTTATTAGACTTTGAGTGAGGCTTTTTTTGGTGCATTTATCATGAGCAATTGTGAAAAAAGTGAACATATTGGTTCATATAAAGGTTTTTAAAATGGTTTGGGGTACATGGATCCATCAGGGTCATGCTCAACACTGATTTTCTGACTGAATTCACTTTAGTTTCTAAAAGCTGTTGGTGAAAATGTTTTAAAGTATCAAGAAGTTTTCCTTTGGATTTTTTATTTTATTATTTATTTGAATATACAATTTAAATTAATGATTAGTATTGTCAAATTATTAATTGCATCCAAAATTAAAGTGTATACTATGCATATATAAATTCTCAGACATACACTATACCTTTTGAAAATATTTACATGCATATGTATTTATAAATAAAATTCTTATATTATATATATATACACATACACACACACACACATATATATATATATATATATATATATATATATATATATATAAAAACATAACATATTTTTAAGAAATAAAAAGGCATTTTGGCATTCTTTTACTAATCCTTTAACAGGAAAAACAAACTAAGAAAAAATATGCTTAATCAGCTGTACATCTCTGCAAATATTACGTGCGCAAAACAGTAAAGCCAAAGTGTTTCAATTTATCTAACAAGCCATGTTTTGTGAGAAAATATTTTTCATGGACAAAGGTTTTGTCAATATTCTGAGAATAACCCCTGAAGAACCTTGACATGTGGAAACTTCCCTTTGCACAAAATTTCCTTTTTGTGGAAAAAAGTTATAAATGTCAAATATTTCAAGAAACTTTCACTGAAAGAATCTTTGGGAAAGCAAACATGACTCTTGTGACACTAAGGTGAAAATCTCATTGTTTCTTTCTGGCACCTTTAAGTAAAAGGGGTGAGTGCACTAGCAATCATTTGGATGACAAAAGTTAGATCCTGACAATAAAAGACAAATGCACCAAAGCTAATTTTCCAATCTACATTAGCATTTCAGTGTCTCACTTCTACAGCCCCCAGTCTCTTCCTGTATCAGGCCGAGCTCCCCAAAGAGGATGGGATTGAATGGTGTGATAAGGTTAACGGGAGAAAATGTTCCTATTTCTTAACACCCCATTGCATTTCTTCCCCCACCTCCTGAAGTTCAGTAATGGGAGGCCGCTAACCCAGTTACCCACGTTGCTCTGCTGTACAGCTAAAGGCTAAAGCGGGAGCAGCGGACACATTAATAGCAAAAAATAGCTCTCCAGGGACACAGCTGGTGAGAATCTCTCTCCTACGCCAAACTCTGCTGGAGTTTTCAAAAAGCTTTATCATGTCCCTGCCTTATTCATCTGGATGTCTGGGCCTGGCAAACGCCACCTCCCACATAACTCTTAGCAGATTACAGTTGACCGCAGGGTCAGGAGGAGGGGGAGATCTCCTGCACTTTCCCTGGACAGACAAATTAGGTGACACAATGTGAAAAAAGGTGGATTGGATGGATATCTTGACATATGACCTTTAGATGGACAAAGCGACTCTCCGAAGCTTATCGTTCCTTTTCAGGACGTTTGGGAGTTTACAACCTGGCTAATATCACACTCGGGCTTGTTCTGTGTTTTTAATAATGCTAACTACCCCGTCAGGATGTATTGCTTTTTATACCGCCAACCTAACGAACAGGCTGATAGACTAAAAATCACTCTGCACTCATTCCAAACAGCTTTCAAAAATCATTAATCACAACGTGACTGATTTATATTACCTCCGATATCAATAAAATGCTCGCCAGGTAGTTGATGTGAATGTCAGACTGGTATCGGTTCTTCGCGGGGTGCGAAGACTACAGCGATGAGAGACAGCCATAAGCGCTGTTAATTATCCTTTCAGATCTCTGCTGAAGAAAAGCAGGGAGAAGACAAGTGTGTGATGACTCCGGCCAGTTTCCAGATCAACCTCTCACTTCACCCAAAAATCTGCTGTCACTTTCGTTTCTATCACTTTCACTGCCGGGCCGTGAGGCTTTAACTAGTGCTTCACCAGGTTGAATGCAACTATAAAACTTGCAAAACATTGTTAGAGTCTGATCTTTTCAAATTGTGGTCAACACAGATGATACACGTACAGTATGACATGAAACTACTATAAAATATAAACCTACTAAATAAATAAGCTACATACAATTTCTTTAGATTGGCATCTTTGGTCCCTTTCAACTTGACAAAAAAGTTATTTTTAGTGGAAAAATGTTCTTTAGATTATTCGAATACTTTTAAAGTATTTGCTGAATGGTTCTTTGGGGAACCGAAAACCCACTTTAGAACTTTTATTTTTAAGATTGTATTCAATACATGCTATATGTGACCATGGACCACAAAAAAATAATAAATAAATAAATAAATAAAAAAAAATTGAGATTTATGCATAATCTGAAAGCTGTGGAAATAATCTTTCCATTGTTACAGTAGGATAGTTTAATGATTTATATTCTACTGCCAAAAAGAAAAATTGTTATATTAACCCACACTCCCCAACACTGTTCAGTTTAAAATATATAATAATAATTGAACACAATTATGCTTCGTTCCCTATTTAAACATCTGCATTGTGTTAAACTGACTTGAAACTTTGTTTTGTTTCAATTCAACTTGATATTTTCATTTTGAAAGAACATAACTGAATTTAATTGTGTAACTAGGAAGAGGATTTCCCCTTCCCATCATGCTTTGCACAGGTCGGGATAAGGACAGTAAATCTTGAAATAAAATGTTATTTTAGGCATTTTTATTAAGGTGATAAAAATAGGAGACTTATTAATGTTTAACGCTTTTTTTATGTTTGTATTTAAAATATCATCAGCTATGTTAGTATTTTTGGGGGTAACCATTGTTGTGTAGGGCATGTGCTTATAGACCTGCTGACATTAATAAAAGTTGTTTTAATAATAAAAATAATAGTACTTTGGGCATCATGGATGTATCAAAAACATCTTATCTTATGCATAACAAGTTAAATAAAACAAACATATTATGTATTATTATTCCTATTAATTTATTTTTTGGTTAAATGTTTTAGTTTGAGTTCAACAAGCATAAAGTGTATCATTTTCATTAAAACTATATTTGATCAAATTGAGTTGACCCAACTCAATTAAATTTTATCTCATTCATTTTGTTGGGGCTACACACATTTATTGGATGGAAATCCTGCCTTCAATTAAATTGAGTTCATCCAATGAATAATTTTTTGAGTGCATACAGTGCATTATTGGCTATTGCTAAAAATATTCCCCAGCGACTTTTGTGGTCGAGGGTCTTCTATTGAAGCACCACTTAACATACAGTATATGGATAGACATTTGAGCAGAAACTGCAGCCCCCAAAAGATCACACTACAAAAATACCTGAATGCCATAACATTAGGAGGGAAAAACATATAATGCAGCATCAGTTTTAAACATAGACAATTTTCTAGCTTGTAAGGTTTGATAAACAAATACATTAAGCATAATCATCTGTGATATTACCCCTCCGATCATTTATCCAAAAAAATTTGCATTGGTAACAAACCTCCACAAGCTTTCATGTTTGGGGTTGCCAAATGCAAGTTTAAAATCCCCCAATCGGAGCTTTTCTCTAAAATGGATACATTTTCAGCCCAGCCCTTTACAAACTGGCAACCATGTGCACATGCTCTTTCTGGGCTGTAAAACAATATAGATTATCTAAAAATGCCAACAAACATGTATACGAGTGCGATTTCCAGCCAGTCTGATGTTTGTGTTATTTTCTGTGAATAAAACTGCAAGCAAACATTCTCAGTAATGAACTCTAATAAATCCAAACATGACTCCTGACCACTTTGTTTGCCACTGTGGTTGCTGAATAAATGCACTCAGTTATTGTGCCACATAAGTCTTTCTTGTCATTTTAATAGAAAAAGCATGAACATAATTTGCAATTATTGAAATTAATATTAGACATTTCACAATTTTCAGAGAAACTTCTTAAGCTTACCAATTTTTCTCTTTTGCGATATTTTAATTTTTTTTTTATAAAACTGAGATTAACAGTAACCATTATCCTGTAGCCCTAAGATACAGAGTTTTGCTTCGACATTTAGCATCTAATGCATAGATGTTCAGAGATTTTGAAGTGTCCAAAAGTTTCAGGGGATCACTGTACATAGTTGTTATTTGACAGTGGTGAGAAAACATTCGAAACGCAGCTTTTGTTAGCCGTTCAGCCAATCTCTTCCTGGCAGCATTTCAGGACTGAGTGCTCCATTTACCTTTCCATCAACCCTCAACTCTGAGCTGCTGTTTGCGCCAAATGTGCCAGCAGTGACTGAACACACACACACACACACACGCATTACAGCGATGGAAGCAAAGCTGTGTGTAAACGTCTGCGTGGTGTGTCCTCACATTCCCCGAGCATCACGATTCCTCTAGCTCCACATTGACTCAAGTTATTTAAAGCATGGGAGGGAGGGAGAGAGAGGGAGTGTGGAGACATTTTCATGTGCTCTGAATGAAGGAGATTTTGGAGATGGAGCCAAAACCTTGTGCGTGTCCCTTGCGTCATAGCCAAACCTCTGAACTCACAGGAACAAGACTAAATGAACAGAATGATCAAAGATACAAATTTTTATCTCTCTATAATAAGCAACGAAAAATTCTATTGTTAGAAGTCTGTACAAATGCAACCATAGCTATTTACCATTGCTCATAATTAGTGCTACAAATGATAATACCTCATATCAATGACAGGTTTCCAACTCTTTATTAACTCTTGGAACTCTTTATTTTATTAGATCAAGATCAGGAAAGTTACCAACCACATGATCACTTCGATGTGGTCAAATGAGCCTGAATGAAACACAGAGCTAATAAATATAAGGAGCAAACACTTGAGAAAAGTTGTTCTAAATGGTTAAACACCATCAACAAATAAAGCAAGCAAATTTCTACATTTCCACACCCATTTGCGCAATGAATGTTTATTATGTAAAAACAGAGCCATGAGGCGAATATTTGTCATCAGAAAATACTAGAAGTCCTTGTCGCTAACTGCTCTGAGTGGGTGTGTGTTTTCGGTGTGATCCGGCCGCGTAGGAGTGCACAGCATAAATGCATAATAAACAAAATTCAAACAGGCACCCAGACGAGACTGAGCCGTTCATTTCTCATGCCTACCGCTTTACTGCTGCCAGCGGGATGCCACACTTTACCATTCTAATGACACTAAACCAAAACCGGCCACCGCCGCTTCATGTGTGACAGCTAGAAAAACAGAAAAAGCTGAAACAATGAAACTATTGGCTTTACTGAGTAACCCAGTGAAGCATTGAACTAAAGCTGGTGTGTAGTTTTCAAGCACACACACACACATACATACATACATACATACAGGCAGCAAAGTGCTTAATTATGCAATACATTTCTTAATTTGGCAGAAAGAAATAAACATGCATAGAAAAAATTAGGATGTTGACTTGAATTCATTCACAGCAGGACATTATTAGGCCCAGTATCTTCTAACACCAGTCCTATTCAAGTCTGGCAGGAATAAACGCAGTAAGCACATCTTTTAATAGTCCTGACACCCAAATGGCCGTGTCTGTGATGCGCTCTTAAATGTTTATATCCGCAGGAGCAATTAAAATCCCCCTCTTCTCATCTTACAATCTAGGGGCTAATGAATTAAGCAGTTTCTTCACAGAATCCAGGCCGCTGGAATCAAGCCATTTGCCAGCTGAAGACAACATGTACAGTAATTGCTGCCTAAGAAATGGCGCAACACTCACTTTGTCATACTTATGAAATCCAAATTTCTGCCGTAAAACTTGGCTTAGGTCTAACTCTACAGACATAATGACATTATTATCACATGGCGCAGCTGATTGTGTTTTTTTGTATGAGCAGACAATGAGTTTGCTTTTCAACATTTAAATACTTGGTTAGTGCTTGCTGTAGCCCTGCTGGAAACCCTCCACCTTCCCCAGTTCCACCTGCATAAATCTGGTGATTCATATATACTATAAGGGTTTTATTTTAGATGCATGTGCAGCATTAGTATTTCTTACATGCTCACAGCAGCATGATGTGCATGCACTGGCATCTATTCTACCTAATACAAAACACTGCAATGTACATTACAATGAGAATAGACAGAACTATAGGTGTACTACACTGACAATACAGTGAATGGACAAATGCATATGATTGGTAAAAATATATAAAACAGTGTTTTCTCTCATTTTATATAATTAACCTGACATTCTCCTCATAACTGGCCTGCAAAAACACTGCATATCATTGAAACCGATTTCAAAAATGCAAACTAAAACTGTATCAGCCCTAATCCATCGGGCCACTTAAAAGTGCAATCTTAGTATCTATCGCCGGTTTTGGCTAGGAAACTATCATTAAAACATGCTGAAGCATGTCTTTAATTGTCATTCATAAATTCCCTTCATGGGTGCCTGGTTTAATGAAAACTGGGCAGAATGCCCCTCTCTAAAGAACTGTGCTCTCCCAAGGCTCACAGCACACCCTTCCTCCTATCCCCGAGCAAGTGGATGCTGCTGGAGGTGCTGAGATTGCACTCCACTGATATTTCAAAAAAGGCCTGTGAAATTAGACCAAGAGAGTGCAAGCTTTGGTCAGCAGAGCGGTGTAGGGCGTATGCTTAGAAAGTTCACCTCTTATAAAATGAGGTATCAAGCAGCTCCTAACCTAATAAAAAAAAAAGCTGTTATATGTACGTTGTTTCTTTAGAAAAAAATATCCAACCAATATTGAAACTTCGAATACTGTTTTCTTTCTTTGTAACTGATCCATCTATCAATGCAATGAAATTGCCACAACATGATACAAAGGACTAATTTTAGTTGTGTTGTGCTATTTTTGCTGTGCTGGCTTGTTTCCATTGTTTTATGCTAATTTCATTGTGTTGAAGCTTGTTTCTGTTGCATTCCCTGTTGAAAGAACAGCATTTGCTGGTTAGGTAGGCTTTGTTTTGAAGCACGGCTACTGGTTAGTGTTAGCTGGTCCTTATCTGGTTTAAGATCGAGTGCTGGTCATGTGCTGGTCCTGAGCAGAAGTTAGTTGCTTAGGACCAGCACATGACCAGTTAAGGCACAAACCAGCAGCAATGCTTCAAAACATACCTAACCAGCTTACAACTTATTTCTATTGTGTTGAGTTAATTGCACAAGATTGTAGCTTGTTCCCATTGTATTTTGTTGTGTTGCAGTCTGTTTTTGTTGTGTTGGGCTGATTTCATTGTGTTGCAGCTAATTGTTTTAATTGTGTTGTGTTGTGGCTTGTTTTCCCTGTCTTGTGGTATTTTTTTGTGTTGTGGAGATTTCATCTTGACTCTATTACTGAGCCACCATAGCATTATCAGTTACTACAACAATGATATAGCGCAGTTAAGAAATACTTTACAAAGTTGTTTCCCCAAAAAACTAATTATAAGAGGTCCATCCAGGAATGATAAGCCTGTTCCTGTAAAGAGCGAGATCAAATAAAAGCAACGCTGGAGCTAACATACTGGTAAGCTTGCCAAGCTCTCCTGGAATAGGAGTTTCCCCACTCCAGCGATTAATTATTGGAAATGGATGACAGCTGCCTCTAATTAATCTGCCAGGCAGGCGGTGTGGTGCGAGATTGTGCGTGGAGAAGCCACTCCTGCCGTTTATGATTTTTTTATAGGAGGACTCATGTATAATGGAGGTGAGTAGAGATGAAGAAGAGATGAGAGAGCAAATGAATGGTGAAGGAAAGCTTGTTAGTAGGCCAGTTTGACTGCTTCGCTGTCCCTGACAGACCCCTGTTAACAATTTATGTTCTGATCTAGTTTTCCTCTATTTTATCCATTTATCTGAGTGAGTAGGTACACATAAGTCTTTGGAGCCGCAGCTTCTCTTTCTCTCAGTTCCTCGTGGATGAATCTCTCGAAAACATGTCCAGTTCATTTCAGTTCAAATTAGTGTGTTATATAATGAGAAACTGTTTGCTTTTTAAGCCTATTGTTTTAAGACCGTTTCAATTTTGTTGGTTTTGTTTTGTTTGGTGTTCTTTTCTTGACATTTTAGATTAGATTCAACTTTATTGTCATTACACATGTACAAGTACCAGGCAACAGAATGCAGTTTAGGTCTAACCAGCAGTGCAATAAGCAGCAAGTGCAGGATATAGGTACAAGTTATAAGTGTGCTTAGAAGACATGTACAAGAAGAAACTGGATAATATTTACAGATGGATGTACAGTTATATGCATGAACATAATATACGGTTTGTATTACCTATAATCATGTATTACAAGTAGACGAACAATGCACAGGTTGCTATTTTAATTATGAATTTGCTGTAGATCATCATTTACAGGTTGTTATTTACTGTATAAGGGATTGACATATGTATAAAAATGTATAATCAGAAATTTACAAATGTAACATGTGCAATATGTACATTACAAGTGGGTATGTATAGTGTAGTGCAATATTAAATGTGCAAAATGAAATTTAAGCACATTTAAAACATTCAGATTTGCTTCACTGCAATACAGCCGCACCAATATTTTGTTGTTTGTAATTATTTACAAATTGTCATTTTCAGTGATGATTATTATTATTTTAATCTCATAACTGTAATATATTTCATCCATCCATCCATTTCAATGTAAAATAATTTGAATTATGATGAAATAACATTTTGTATATATACAAAATCAGTATCAATATAAGGTTATAAAGAAAAAATAACCATTTGAATGATCCTTTTTTTTCTTCAATTTGATTGTTAAATATAACTCGGGTATATATCCACCCTAGAATAAATATCTTTACGGTTGTAAAAATACCATAACGTAAACACAAATGCCCACACACACACAGGAGGTATCGGTGTTGATGAGAAAATGCCCTCCAGCACAAGACTAGGGTCATTGTTTTTTCCCTGGATACAGAGCAGCCTTCTGTGTTTCCATAACAACGCTATGTTGCCATGAACACCTTGTGAGCATGTAATTAGGTGCACTTGTTTAGCTCCATAATCGCTTCATTCAAGCCTATTTTTGAAACCCAGTGTTTTCTTAATTACTTGTCTCTAAATGTGGACATCATTTTTTTCCCACCAGTGACTCATTTTTAACACCCCCCTCCCCACACTTAGGCTAATTAAGCTAAACACTGTGTTAATGTGACATGATGATGAGAGAATGCACCAAAGCCTAATCAAGTAGCAAAACAACAAGACCATGCAAATGATCATATCCTATTCATTACAAAGAGGTCATAGAGTCAAAAAGTGTGAGCATTTCTTGTACAGATTTCCACTTTCCAGCACCTCAACTACAGTATGACAGATATTTCTGTTTTGACCAATACAGATGCAGATTGGTCTTGTTTAATAGTTAAAATGGTAATTGCAACTTTCTCACAATTCTGCCTTTTACATTCAACAACGCAAAGTTTTTTCTCATTAATATTTCATGAACCAGAATGGAATCCAGGAACAGAATTGCATGAAATAAACTTGCAGTTTTGAGAAACAAAATCAGAATTTGAGAGCCATAAACTCACAATTGATGAAATGAAGTTGCAATCATGAGAAACTTGTCAGAAACTTGTGAAATTAAACCTTACTTTTTTTTTTACTTTGAATTAAGAAGTAGATTAAGATATTTACAATTCTGAGAAAATGTCAGTCTTTTTTTACTTTTTTTTGTTTACTGTATATCATCCAATTCTGAAAAAAAGTCTTAATTGCGAGATGTAAATTCGCAAAATGCGAGAAAAAACGTCTGAATTGTGAGATAAAAACTTGAAATGACCTTTGGAAACTTTGTTAAAGGAGAAGTTCACTTTCAAAAAAACTTTTGCTGATAATTTACTCACCCCCATGTCATCCAAGATGTGCATGTCTTTCTTTCTTCAGTCGAAAAGAAATTAATGTTTTTGACGAAAACATTCCAGGATTTTCCCCCATATAATGG
>JAUCMT010000013.1:5070465-5104216 GCA_032357475.1 Enteromius thamalakanensis
ACACTTTGCCTGAAACCAGCGGGCATTCTATACATTGCCTAGGCATTCTATAGAATGCCGGCATTTCACACATTGCCTGTAACATATATATATGAACTTTTTTTTGTAGTTATAGTAGTAGTAGTATTTTTCTAGTTACAACAATTATGAAATTTCCATGGTATACATTTTTTGACACCATAAAGACCTTTTTTAGGCCATATTTAAGCCTTAAGTTATATATGCATTGTAACAGAGAAAAAAAATTTTTGTAATCGAAGATCCAATAAAATAAAAAAAAATTAAAAAATCTATGATATCCAGATATCTTTGATGGTTGACAGTATTCCACATGTGTAGTTAACAGGCATTAGGTTGAAAATAACTGTGATTTTTCTTCTAAATCATTCAAAACAACAATACAAGGTCAGACCAGGTTTCAGTAAGGATCCCTTCGTTCCAAAGCCAGAAGGACATCAAGTCCAGATCGCGAGGGACTCCGGCAGATGCTCCGCCTCGGTTTCAAAACAGTCCCAGCCAGCTCTATGACATCAGCTCAGCCTGCCTGTCTGCGAGCGGCTGAAGGAGGAACAAATGAATAATAAATAGAGAAAAGAAGGAATAAATAAATAAAAACAAAGTACCTCTACTCATCTTTGAAGTAAGGTAGAGCTCAAGGCGGTAGCCAAAAATATCTGGGGAGAGTGAGAGAGAAAGGGGGATATACACGTGTCAAGGGCTGTTCAGACACAGCGCTCCAACGGCTGAGGATGGAAGCTCTACACGCCCTCACTGGTGCAAAGCTCTTAGCTCAAAACTGCCGATACACTGATGGCCTGCGTCATTGTCTGAAAACACAACGAATACTTAGATTATGGGCGGATTTGGTGGAGGGGGCTTTCACAGCTGTGTGCTCAGCGCAGCGAAGCAACGCTTGTGATTTGGCAGACTGTTGCGTCAAATCGTTTGGGTGAAGCGGTGTTGCTGACTGCTAGGGTTGTTCGGCATCATCCATATGCAAACTTAACCGATGAGTGAAAAAATGTGCATACGGAGTCAAGCACACTGGTCTGTGTGAATGAGTTTGGAAAAACATCTACAAGCCTCATTTAAACATGCTGCTTATGCTGTAAAGGTTTTCGAGATGTACCGAAACTAAACGTGTCCCCCTGATTCCTTGAAATCTCCAATGAGTAACTAAATGAATAAATGAATTTAACATAAAGCCTGCTGCATTTATACCATGCATACGTAATCATAAAAGTGTATAAAAAATAACATTATTATAAATAACTAAAGTGCCCCAATTATGTTTTTTTAAAATGACCTTTGACTCAGTGTATAACACAGCTATAAGTGAATGAAAAGTTCCTGAAAAGTGCCCCGTGTATAAAGTCCTCTCAAAAGAAAGAGTCAAATCTGAGTCATTTTTAAAACGAAACGTTGATAACGTCGAAACGTTCAACATTAAACAGGTGCATACTGCCCACCCACTTATTGGTCTGACTGAAAATGCTAATTCATTCTTTGCCACTAGGTGCTGCTTTTGGAGCGTTAAAATAGCAGCTAAACCAGCAATAAAATAAAAATTGGACCAAACACCACAGATTAAAGTCATGCAAAGGAGGGGTTTGGATTCACTGAGTGAATAGTTTGAGAGTTGTTGAGCAAAAAATTTAAAAATAAATGCATATTATAAGCGTTTTTTGACCTTGCATGTATGTCAGCCTGCTGTTGGGGACTTCCAAAACCAAAATATTAACTTTTATTTACTAATGGGGCACTTTAATAATATATAAATTGAATTTAGTAGTAGTAGTAGTATATTCTTGACCAGTTCTGTCAGATTCACCCACTTTCAAATGTGATGACAATCACCTTCCGTCAACCAATAGTGAGTCAACATCTCCATTATCTCAGGTCGGTACACTTCCATATTTCATGTTTGAAAGTTCCTTGGCTATTACATTGTTTTGTGTCAAATTACAAACTGCAAGATAAATAGGTTGCTTCTGTGGGGCGCTATAATGTCTGAATGTCAGAATTAGCAGTGACAGCAGTAGAAAGACAGAACGGTTTGTCTCTTGGTTTTATGCATTTAAAAAGAAACTTCTATGATAATTGGGCACGGGGAAGAAAGAGAAGATGATACTCATGAGTTCACATGTCCTTTGACAGTCTATCAAGCAAGCACACACCCTCACTAATGATGTCTTGCCAACCATGATAGCTCTTGTTAGACGCGGAGAAACATCACACGCAAGACCTTTTCTGCAGTAATAGACGTTCCACCCAAAGAACGGTTACTATTTCACAGTCCCTGAGATGTAAAATTCCATCCCTGGAAATTTCCGAACCCACTTCTGATGTTTCTTGATGAGATATCCGTGTCCCCTCGAAAGAACAAAAGACGCATAGCAAACCCAATATTAGTGGACAGCGTTTGAGGAATCAGATAGCAACAGCAGCAGCATTCTGTTCCACGTATGAAACCTCTATGATACGGGTAAACATATTGTCATCTTCCTTCTGCTATAAAAGTCGTAAACACCCTCCCCCCACAATAGACCTGTCCATCAAATCAAAGACAAGAAAAAGCCTTCATTCTAAGGCTGCTGTCACATAGCAACGAGACAGCCTTTGTGTGTTCTCAGACGCAATTACTGAGGCGTCGTACCACAATTTGTTTCACACATACGGACACCCACATACACAAACACAAGTTTATATTTTATGTATGAATGTATATTGATTGCTCTAACCAACCAGCCAAAAAAATAAGCCATGTTGTGGAGTACAGCACAAACAAATACAGTTTTTTTTCTATGCATGCTAAAAGTCAGAAGTCATTTAACAGACGGTTTAACGAAAGCAACAGACTACAATACACATACCTCCTAACATTAACAGACCCCCTAAAACATGCAATGGATTTGATGGGGGGTAATAGAGAATGAATGGGGGGAAGTCACGTGAGAGGAGGCAATGCCTGCATCGCATCATAATTAGATATGAGGGGTTATATTTTGCTGTGATTGGTTCATGTGATAAATCCCACCTCTTGTGTTCGTGTGAGTTCTGCATTTACGAAAAAGTCTGACAATATTATGGTCTAAATGGGAAAATTAGATATATAAAAAAAAAATACTTAAAAATTGCAAGAAAACATGATCTTTGGGAGTTTTTAGTGAGTAATAAACTATATAAAGTAAATCTCAGTGTCTGTGATCAATATTTAATGATCTTTGTTCAGATTTTGATTCGGGGAGGAAAAAAAAGTGATTAAAAAGAATAGTTGAACAGGAATGTAATTTTGCAAATTATATATTTATTAATAATAAATAAATTAATTAATTAATTGCTACTGAGATAAAATAAATGTTAAATGCTTTAAAAAGACTTTGATATTCATACATGGCATAATAAAACAGAATATTGGTTATATTATTAATGCACAAATATAAAATAGGTTAATATATAGATTTAGACAGGAAATATTAAAATTTAAAAAATTTAAATAAATGACTTGTTTTTTAGTTCTCCAAAGTTAACATCAAGTATTTTCAAAATAATCATTTAATTGAAGCATTTGATCATTCCATGAAGGTTACGATGATGCTTTAACTTCATATAGCACACAGCAGATAGCAGGTTTAAGAGCTTATACAATGTGTGTACATATGGATGAATGGATGCTTTTTTTGTCTCCACCCAGATGATATTCAACAAGCAAGTAATTTTATTTCAAAGCCTGAGCCAAGCTCTGTCATTAAACACACAGAGGAACTTTTGACCTGTCGTGATTTATCAGGGCTAAGATGCACTCAAGGTTATAGACTCAAAACACCTCAATTACCACAGACCATCTCTGGTCATATTTCTAAGGTTCTGTGAACGCTCTGGGCATGAATATGTATGGAAGAGGTCAATTTAAATCTGTGTGTTTATGTGCACTCAGCATCTATGAGCGCACATCATGAGAAGGTCATTTCATGTTCATTTCTTTGAAGTCAGGAGCTGTTTGTGTCTCTTTAAACATGGAACAAAAAAAAACTACAAAAAAAATAAAACACTATCCATTCAAGGGGCAAAAGAGAAGCCTTTTCAGTCTAATACGAGGGGTTTGGACCATTTACATGACAGAGGTTGTCCTCTGTGTAGAGGTGGTAATTGTGTCCTGCGGGGAGAGCTGGTCATGGGTACAAAAACCTGTCAGGGAAAACACACACACACACACATTGCTGTTCGATAGATGGTCTCCACAGAAATATTTCTGCCTGGTAAAGGTTGACTACACCATTTTAAAATATCATATAGTGCAAATCCCTGAAAACTACACCAGCACCTACTGAAGAATTAATCAGTAAACATTTAGGAATCAAACCATTTTGAAAAGCTTGTAATATTTAATTTGCCATATTGCCATTCAGGTTGTGGAGGAAAAAGATGAGAAATCACAAAGCAAACTGAGAAAATGCCACAAGAGCTCAGTAAAAGACATGAGTCATGGTAACAAAACAAGCCCATTTGAATCTTTAAAACTCAATGTGATGACCTTAGACGAAGAATACTTCTGAGTGCATTCAAGTTTCTACAGTCTGGGCAGCTCAGAAGAACATGCAGACCGCAGTTAATCCAGTTTTCCAGCACCCTGCAGACCCGAGAGACAAAGTGCCAAAGTTAACTTATCAAAGTTAGCCCAGGTCAAATCCCTCTCCATCTATTCCACTTAAAGATACTAATCTCTACACCTCGGCACTGATTAACGGTTGCCATCGTGCCGTTTGCATTATAATCAAATGAGAGAAGTGTGTATGCATCAGCATGCAAAAGCAGAAGGAAAGCCATTCATTCTGGTCTCCAGCAAATCCCTGCCACATTCATTACTACCTCTTCAGATGAGACCCCATTAAAATACTGCTTATCCACGTCCAGGCGGATTGATGCATGTGTAGGGCGCTGAAGGGGAGAAAACATATCTGTGATTGTTATTTTATCGATGCGTGTTATTAATATTAGGCGTATTACGTCTCGACGCTCTCCCAATTCTGAAAGCTGTATTGACAGCGAATGTCATCAGCAAGAAACTCAAATGAATTTGCATTCATGATAAAATAATGGCCTGTAGGGACCAACAGAATAGTAAGGGATTAAAATAGGAAATGGGGGCAGAATAATAATTAATTCTGGCGGAAGAAAATATGGGGGGAATCAGTTTTTGCTTGTTTTGTCTTCAAGCATGTTTTATGTAATACAGTACGTTCATATACCGTAGACATCTTGGTCTCATAATAAAAGCAGCATTTTGCGCTGAGCAAGTGGCAGCCTACATGAGTCAAAGACAAATCAGAAGAGATCAAGAAAAGTAAAAATCATAGTTTGTTTTAAATATTCATAAATCACAGTTAAAAAAAATGCAATTTATAAATATTCATTTAAATGTGCTACAAAAGATACAAAACCGGTAAATGATATGGCTTTTCTTACAAGGATTTGGCTTTTTATTTTATTAGTCATTAAGATATAAGGACAACTGTTCAACTGCCCATTTTGATTCATACCTTATTATTAAAATTGAACTTATCTGCACTTTTCCAAGACTCTGTCCCTCACGTAGGCATTTCACTAGACACTGAAAAAGCGTTCAACAGGGTGGAGTGGAAATATTCATTCTCTGCATTGGAAAGATTTGGTTTTGGCACAGTTTCTCTGATTGATTAAATTATTATACTTCTCCCCTAAGGCGTCAGTAATCACAAATAGAGTACGTTCAAAATCATTTCCCCTATCGAGGGGTACAAGGCAAGGATGCCCTCTTAGCCCTTTACTCTTTACCTTAGCCATTGAGCTGCTATCCATAGCGTTAAGATGCTCAAAGCGTTTCACAGGTTTCAACAGAAGGGGCAGAGTGAACAGAGTATCCTTATATGCCGATGATATGCTGTTGTAGCTGTTGGATCAGGTTATAGGTATTCCACATGTAGTTAAGATATTAAATCAATTTAAAAATTCCTCAGGTTATAAGTTAAACTATTTTATAAGTGTCTGTTTTCCCACAAACAATAAGGGCCTCAAAATCTCAAAAAAAGGATATACCTTTCAAATAGTCTCTCAGGTTTTAAATATTTAGGGATAAATATCACACAGGGATTCACTAACCTTTACAGAGAGAACATTGCACCTTTAATTGAAAAATTAAAATTAGACCTCAAAAAAATGGAACTGGTTGTTTATTTCCCTTGCAGGAAGAATTAACGGTGTAAAATGAACATCTTACTAAGATTTCTGTACTTGTTCCAAGGTAACCCAATTTTTCTTTCTAAATCTTTCTTTCTGAATTGATCTCATCATTTATATGGGGTGGAGAAACACCTAGAATTCGGAAGGAATTTCTTCGAAGACAAAAACTCAAGGTGGATCAGCACTTCCTAATTTCAGATATTACTATTGGGCCACACGTATCTCAAAATACTTTATTGGCTTGAGAACCACGAGGATGTTTGGTGTATTTCAGAGTCGAACTCTTGTACTTCCTCATCTCGACCTGCTTTAGCTTTATCCAAACTGCCCCTTTGTATTTCACTGTACACTTAATGCCCAGTTGTAGTAAATACCCTTAAGATTTGGTTCCAATTTAGACAATCTTTTGGTTTTAAAGATTTTTTCATAGATAGCCCTATATGCAGGAATCACTTATTTCTTCCCGGTCAATTGGACTCAGTCTTTAGTCAGTGGCAACAGGCTGGCCTTGTTAAATTCAGTGATCTCTTTATTGATGATGTCTTCACCTCATTCTCCACTCTCTCATCAGAATACATATTGCCAAGATCCCATTTCTTTAGATATTTGCAAATTTGGCATCTAACCCAAAACTATTGCCCCACATATCCTTTCATTAATCCCAGTACAGAATTGGATACGGTTTTAAATATTCCCTTACATTTGAAGGGAGTAATTTCTAATGTGTATAACATTTTAATGTCAACAAAAAACATGAATCTGATATGAACAACCTCCTGTACTCGTTTGGGTTTAATTCAATTCAAGGTCCTCCACAGACTTTATTACAGCAAGCAAGCATTGCCATTTTGCTAAAGCAGATCTGGCTCGTATGTTTTGGGCATGCCCCACTGTTTATATTTAAAACTCTGTCCAAGGCATATAATAAAGACATCAATCCTAGTTTTGAAATGGCTGTTTTTGGAGTACTTGAGCAAGGCACAGTCATGTCCAATAATCTCCAAGTGTGCCTTTGCGTGCCTTTTGTCTCTGAGATTGGAAATCAAGTAAACCACCTTTTATTATGGTTAAGTGATATGATTATCTTTTTTTTTAATTAATAGGTAAATTAAAAGGTATAAGTTTAAAAGGATAAGGTATCAGACTCAATGGGCATTCATTGATGTTAAGTATTTCTTCACTGTACTATCAAACTTTGGGATTATGTATATATTTTTTTTGTAAGGGTTTGTTATGAGGCGAATAAGCACCTTATTTCTATGCAGGAATCCAGAATTTTCAGGATTCGATTTTGACTGCTGGCTGAAGGGGGTGGCAAAGACAAAGAGGGATGTGTCAACTTGAGCTTCCAATGTGATGGCACCCTATCACTCAACAGGATAAACACACTGCCATGTTAACATGCTGCTCTGATAGGTGACTGCGTGACAAAAAACAAGCAGGTTTTTCTCTCTGGAGAAACAAGTTCTGAATGCCAATGAACTGCAAGTGCACTACCATGCTGCGAGAGCCGCTCATTGAACGCACCACAATAAAGCTCATTTGATATCTTTATTTGTCCCCTTGCACTCCACTCTCCTGCTTTCTCCTGGGTCATTTCAAAGGGGTTTAGTGTGCTTGACGTTACCTGTTCCCATACATCTGCCTCCCTGCCAGTGGAACTGAAGTGCCAGAGTCTTTATGAGTCCTATAGTCAGCATAATTCTCAATGACCCCTGAATTATGTTCAATTATTACAACTATTGCAATTAGCACACGCCACACTTTATCCCCCGTTTTCCCTGCATTGGATAATTATCCTTCCATGTCGAAGCCCGACCTCCGAGTTAGCATCTCGCCACCCCCCAACCCCTCCATCCAACCACGGGATGTTTAACTCCACACGGAGAGCTCACTGTCTTCAGCTCGAAGCAGAAAAACAACATTGGGGGGAAAAAAAGATACCTGATAAGTTCTCCCTCCAGGCAAAGGGTTCGCTTCAAATTGTACCTAGAGTAAATGGCTTTGATGAATAGGGGTCATTGTGGTACAGCTGCTCGTGCTAATTACTCGATTTTCTGAGTTATTACTCGCAGATTTCTCTCTGTGAGCTTCACTAATGCAGCTTCGCGCAACCTCTCAAGAAAGAAAGGACCAAGCTTCGTTTTATCCGCTTCCATGGGTTCCGCTTTGGTGGAAAGCAAGACTATAGATCTGATCTCTTCTAAGGCTTCTTTGTGCATCGGGCCGCTTTATCAATCACCAGAACGGTGAGGTCAATACTTGAATTTGTTAAGCGCGTGTGTGCTTTGAGTGCTTGTATATAGATGTAGACGGCAGGCATTTCCACACAGCCAGCAAAATATGAATCTGGTCATAAAATCGTGAGATTTACGGCTGCAGTTAAGCCGGCGAAACGCATCTTCCTCCGCCGTCGGAGATAATAGTATCACTGTATTATTGTCAAAAGTCACTCAGATATAAAACGAAAAAGTCAAATTATTCACTGCCATGAATTTAAGGAAAATACTAATCTCACAGCTCCTGACGCCGCTGAACACGGCCGCAACGGCTGAATAATAAGATCCGACTGCACGCGCAAACACGCATTTTCACATGCAGATCCCCAAATTACACGCTCCCCGTATTATTCATGACACCGTGCAAGAGCAGAAAGATATTGAGTTATCCTCTTATAAAAGCTTAGATGAAGTAATCAGCCCCCGTCCGTCCTTATCGCTCTGCTACGGTCTGCACGTCACTGAATTTTGCCATTTTGTCTTTTTATTATACCACGCTCTGAATTTCCCCTTCCATCTTATTTCCTGAGGTGGATTCACTGATCCACAGCTGTACTGAAGGTTATTTGAGTTTGCCTGTCACCTAGGGATATCCAATATTCACATTTCTGTTCCCCGCTGCTCCTGTTGACTCCCTCGTGGGAAGTGAGAATGTGATTTCTGCCTCGTGGCTTGCCGCCGGGCATCAGATTTGACTCCGAGTGCCGGAGATTTCTGCTCTGTCTGCGGCCCATCACCTCTGCCCCCGGGTGTGTGGAACCAGCTATTTGTTTTCACGTCGCAGGGTTTTCCAGTCCGTGGGAGCCGGCGATGCTCCGGGGGCTGAGACGTTTTTGAAGTCAAAATACAGAGGCCGAGTTTAATATGAAGGTGTTACTAAAGGACGTGATTTGTGATAGAGGAGAGCACAAAGAAAACCCTGGTTATTTTTCGCAGTCAGAAAGCAAAGAGTGCATTGAAATAGCAAAATGTGGTTTATGTATTGCGTTCAGGATGCGCACTACATGCCACCTTTTCACCCTCCACAGCACAGCAAGTTGTGCTTATAAAACTTATCATCGGAAGGGTCGATAAATAGCACGGGGGGAAGGATATGAGACCTCACATATGACATTCACAGGAGGTGCTACGATCACCGGTGCATTTTAGCACTATAATAGAGCGGGTAATGTCCTTCAGGTGCTGACTTCTCATTTTTTTCCGCACTTTAATGTCATCCTCTGAGTTGTTGTAAAACTGTCTTGGAGTGGAGCAGTTAGAACAGACCGTTCGGAGACAGGTGTTCTCTCCAGCCTCTGGGTAATATTCCCTCCAAATGCATTTAGCGGTGGGCTCCAGATGGAATCCCGCTTGAAACGGAAGCCATACAACCACCAACCTGCTTCTTGTGCAAAAAGAAGTGAGAATCGTAATGAAAAGCACCTCAAGAAATGTAGACAAAGCACTACTTTGGTAAAACATTCTCTAAGCTTAGCAAGTACTACTTAACTCAGTAGTACAATTTTTTGAAGAAAAGAATATGATTAAGGAACCCCCATTCTAAATAATTAAAGCCTATAAAATAAAAAATAAAAAATTATATACATGTGTGTGTGTGTGTGTCTGTGTGTGTGTGTATTAGTACTCTCAATCGATTAATCGCGATTATCAAATCAAATCATTCAAAATAAAAGTTTGTTCACTAATATGTGTGTATACCTTGCATATATTATATATATATATAAGCAAACACTTGCATGTACAGTATATATTTAAAAAAAATATGTAATAGGGTTGGGTGGATAGACAATGCCATCGTCCATCGTCGATGACTGATAGACATCACAATGATGCTCCGCCCCGCCGTAGAAGCAGCAAGCAGCTCGCGAAAAACACACTTAATCTATGGCGGCAAATCTATGCCATTAATAAGCGAGTGCACCACTGATGCTGGCGAGCGCGGTAAATCATTCCCGCGACAGGAAAACAGATGTATATGAGAAGAAACGGGTGTCATCTGCGCGCAATTCAAGCACTCGCGCGCGATCACTCCTGCGCTCAATCCTCTCTCACCTGCTCGTGCAAGCACTGTTTTGTCAGTCGTGGGGCGAGGCTTGGTGTTTAAGTTACAACAATTACAGCAAGTACAATAAACTATCTTCAAAATATAAGCTTTATGTCGATGCTTTTATATGTACAGAATAAATATACACAGTACAAGGCATTTGAATAATAATGCAATGATTTAATAGTTTTGCTCCTGAATGAATCAGTTATTTATTAAAGATGTTAAATGACTGATTCACTCAGAATGGGTTCACCAAATGTTTTTTTTCTTCAATAATGTTATATATCTTGTTCTGAAGAAGGGGAAATATTAAACCTAATAGGGCGAGGATCACGTGATTGGGGTCTTTTTTTTCTTATCAGTGCAAAAGACACTAATATAACTGCTACTGTATATACTTTTTTGAGTTCACTCTCAGTAACAACAAAAGTGTGTGCTTTTGCAAAATAAGGAAAATAAAAAGTGTGCATGATTTTTCTTTGTTCTCTCTGCAAACTGTTTTTAAAAAGCGGTCACTAAAAAGCATTCTGTATTTGCTTCAAATTCTGAAATTATACAATACAATTTATATTACCAACCGCTTTATGTATGCAGCATCTTGGATCATGATTACAATGCAGTGGTTGACTCTAAATGTAATATTTTGTTTATAGCGTATGTAAAGATTTAGTTCGTGTGCTATTTATTTATTTGATGTGGAGTATGTTTAAGAATTTCTGTTTAGTTTTGTTTCTTTGAGATATTTCAATTTCACAAAGAAACGTGCAGCATTTTGTCCAAATACAGGACATCTTTTCATTCATATAAAAAATCATGAGAAAATCTTATCGTGAATCATATCGCATCATGAGATGACTGAATGAATACATCCCTAAATATTCAGTTGACACAAGTTGCTGTGGTTACCCTGTGGTACGATGTTCTGATGGTCAACATGTAAAAACCAGCCTGCTTTAGTAACAGAATGCCAGCCGCTTTCATGACCCTCCCCCTCCCACCTGTTTTACGTACTCTTTTATGGACTGTGGAAACCGTTCAGAGGCGGACAACACTCCGGGGCGATATCAGCCCGCTCTGTGGTGTACACTTGTCTGATCAAACATCGAGCATGACTGTGTGTTTGTATGTGCGTTCAAACATGCAGGGCTCAAGAAAGATTTATCTACTGAGCAAAGCGTCTTTATTATCACCTCTGATGGAAGTCACACTTCCAGGCTGCGCCGGTATAGACAGCAATATCATCGCATGACTAATGATCTGACTTTGTGACTGGGAAATGACACTAACGTCCATCCTTGAGCTTCTCTTTTTAATCTATGTGATGCGTACAGGGGAGAAATAGCCGAGCCGGTGCCATCTGCTACCCTAATGAACAATGATGACGGTCATTTCTGGCAGACGAGGGTCTGGAAACCGCCTTGACCGCCGATAAGAACATCTCACACAATCACCTATAGCTGTAGGCGGGAAAAGTTTTGATGACTTTAAGCACAGAGGACTCTGCTACCCATTAAAACGAATGATTGAAGTGCTCACCACAAGGCTAACTTTTCTAATGTGCCTTAATTAGCTAGATTACTCGCCGTGAAAACACAGCACAGGGAGCTAAGAACTCCGCATTGTTCCTGGAGAAACACTCCAGGCGCCTGTTTACATGGGTGAAGCTCCAACTCCCTTTTTATGAATCGTAATATTGGTATTTCTCCATTGAAATTCCAGGTGCCGCTTTGGTGTCCTGTGCCGGACGGCTTTGATCAGCATATCAGAGCCGGGTTTGGCTTTCATCTGTGGATGAGCACTTTGGCCAAGGGGGAAATTTGGATTGAGGTTCATCCGGAGCCCAGCAACATCCTGCCTTTGCCTCCCTCCTGTCAACTCTGCATTAATTCCCCTTGCGCTAATCCTTCGAGTGAGACCTCAGCAAGAAGTGTTGACAAATCCAAGCCACGGAATTGCACGTTGTAGGCCGGTGCATGCCTGGTATAAAGAATAAAACACAGTGTCGCTATTCAATCGAAACAAACTAAAAAAAACGACAGAGCCCGGGTACTCCATTCTGAGAGATTAGCATCGCAAAGCTCTCTACTTTGTTTGTTTGATACCTGCTGATAGAGTGATTACGTATTTATCTCGGCACAAGCCTCCACTTTATTCTGTTTTCACTGCACATCAGGCGCAGGAGTGAGGAATTCTCGTTCTGCTCAAAAGCCTCAAGGACTAATTAGCAATTATTACTTGGCACTCGCAAAACACATGAAATATTTCTCAAAGTAGAAAGAAAAGGATAATTAAAAAATAAAGGACGATAAATTATATATACACTGAAGTGTTAAAAAGAGGCCCTCCGGTGCTGTATTTTCAAGTTGAGAGCTTATGAAAAAACTAAAGTTTATTCTAGTAAACGAGACTTTTGGACACTGCCACAAGGCCTTTGTTGTCTATTGGCATGGTTATGGCCACAGGCAGCCCTCGAGCCGCTGGAGACCCCGGCCACCATGGATTAAAAATAAACGCGCGAGAAAACATACAGACGAGTCTAGCCCTTTGCTGCAATTAGGCGCGGAATTCTGTTTCCTCATTGGCAGCTCGCGGAGCAGATATTGATCAACTGTGGCCACAAACCAAACAGAGATGGGAAGAGAAAAGCGCTGTGGGCTGCTCTTTAAAATGATAATAATTATAAAAAAGAGGAAAGTTTTTATTGTTGAAACAAAAAAGCTGAATAATTCAGCACAGGAGACATTCTGATGAATGGTGTGAGCGGAAGGCGGCGTATGATTAGGACCTTTGGATCTAAGCCCTGGGGTTTGTCTGAGCGTGAAAGGAAGATGCAGGCCATAAATTTCTGGAAGGCCTACACACCTCCGCCGTAACAGCTGCGTAGGGCTTTTGGGTAATGTTTGAAAGTTCGCCATGTTGTTCAGCACGCACTCAGAGCAATGGAACGTAAGAGAGCGGATGCCAGGTTCGTTGGGAGATTACTTGAAAATAGAAAGCTTCAAACTGAGAGTTCGGGGGTTGTTGTTCTCTGCCTCACTCACTGCAAAGAGCGTTTATATTCCTCCCCGTCCATGAGCATACAAATAGCCACTTTGTCACACCTAACGTGATTACTAGGATTTGTGGGTGTACAATGATGAATGCAAGCAAATACAGACTCACAAACACGTGGATTAATGCTCGATCGGCCCACCTCTCTCGCATATCAACGTGTGGTCTGCCTTTGTTCTAAACTAGCGCTCATCACTGAGGAAAGGGGATCTTATGAGACAGAAGATTTACAATATAACTGATTCTACTACAATGACATGACCTATTTGAAACCACATTGTAGTTTATCATCACAAGAAAAAAAAAAAAGTATCAAAGCCAAACAGAAAACAGTATTTGGTCATACTTGATGCATCAAATAAGTTAAAAGTGAGCATTAGAGCAGACATATTTTTCCCAGAATAAAAAAAGACCACATTAACCAAACTAACCAGCTTCGTAATGAATTATGACACAAACATTGATTTTCTTTTTTTTTCTTTTTTTACAAATGCTGCATGAGACTATGAACTCATCCAATCAAGCACAGCGAATGACATAATTGAATAAAAACTTATAAAACTATTGATTTATAGACAATTATTCTTATTACTAAGTCTACAATATAATATGTTTAAATATAAAACATATATGCAAGCTGTTTGAAATGGATGCAGGCTGAAAAACTAACTCAATTATAAAAATTGCAGCATCTACAGAAACATATAACATGAATTATAGATACAATACAAAGACTATGAATGGAATATATACTTCTTTCGTCTTTTGGATAAGACACAACTTTTTATGCAATTTGAGACAGTGTTTATGTTGTTGCCTTGAATTCATGCCAGGAGTTGATGGGAAGGAAGCCTGACAGCCTCATGTAAAGCAGCCTGCGTTATCCGTCACACTTTCTTCAGTTACCCCTACCTCTTCATATCTCTCCTCTGAAATGCCACGTCTAAACCCTTACACACACTTAGAGTAAAATGCAGAGACCTCTCGCTGACGAGATGAGTCGCGGCGATGAATTGCACGCTGCACCCGCTTGATAAGTCAAGTCAATCTTTGGTAATTAACAGCGGAGGGCACGGCATGTACTCCTTCTGAAGGGAAATATCATCTCTTTCTCCTGCCCTGCGTCCCGCCTCTACACAGCGGTGAGTGAACACAAGCTGAGGGAGGGCTATACATCTCGGGTGACCTCGGGGGGCCTGGCAAATTTGTTCACCACCTACAGCATAACAGATTGAGGGACGTGCCATTTCCCAAGATCAACTTAATGGATTTACCTTCTCTTCTAATTACTACAAACTGTCATCGGTTCTGACACACACACAAAGTCAAGCACACCTCTACTCTGGGTGACTTACTGAAATCGCATACTTAGCCATTGCGAATCAATGCTTTCCCAGAAGTCTGTATCGCGGGTGAAAAGGTCATTTGAGTCCTGCTGGACCTAGACAGTACTGCAGCGGGTAAACAAGTCTTTAAAAGAAGCATTGCGCTCTTCTTTTCTAATAGCGATGGCCATCTCTACACCTAACAAACTAACCTTTTCATTGTTCGAAATCGCTGAGGCACTCGAAACACACACTAATTATGTAAACATGACTTTGAGAAATGCAAAGAGCTGGAGAAGCCACGGTAGCTATGAATTTCCACTTAAATGTATACATAACAAAGGGCAATTGTGCGCGTGAGTGTGTGCGGTGAGGAGATTGAAAGAGTGTGTTGCACATTGGGGGGTATTCAGCAGAATTTTAATGAAGCCTCAAGGTTCTGCTAAAGGACAGCAGGAAGGGAAGATGGAGAGGGGAGGCATTACAGCACAGAACAAGCAGAATGTATATACTGTATAATAATAATTCACTTTTAAAACACAGTCCAGGGTTAGCAGGCATTGCTCTCAGGGGCTCTAAGCTCAAATTTGCTCACATACAAACTTTCATGTGCTACAGTTGTATAAGAAAAATGCCTCTTGGTTGACTGTGTATTTTTGAGAAGTCTTGCTTATAATGCATAATAGGGCCCAAAAGCGTTGGAAACCTAAACTATACAAAACGTACAGAGACACTGAAAATGAACCATACATTGATTGCATCAAATCAAGCCTTAGTCTAAAAAAATAAGAAATGCATTGGAAGGCTGCAATATGGCAACACGCCAAAAACTAAAACATTTTAAAATCCATGCCATTTTCCACTGTAAATAAATTAGAAATGAAATCTAAACAAAAGCATTTTTATTAGTGGTCCCACACTTTTGGACCCCATTTTACATGCCCATTTCTCACACTAGGGGCCAAAGATTATCTCATTGAATCACTTATTTAAAAGGATTTGATTAGGGGTCAAAGGTTCTGGTTTAAGTCTTTCATTCTAGTCTTCCATAATCCTATCTAATAAGCCTTTTTAATGCTGCATAATTACATTATGCTTGTTCGGTGGAGAATTTATGGAAGTGGAAGTAGTGCAATTTCCCCTGGCATGGACAAACTAGCGGTCATTAGCTGGTTAGTTGTGGTAACATAGCAAACTATCTTTAAAAATCGAAAATTCGAAGACACCTGTACTCTAATAAGGTTTTTACCTTTTAGAATAACATAAAGTAATCAAAACATTAAATAGCAATAAATTATTTAGTGGTCTTAGATTTAAGATCCTGCTTGTTAAATACCCATTCATAACATTTCAAAACGTATAAAAAAAGGATTATTCGACAGATGCATTCAATCAGGCCAGTATAAATGTTTGACTTCTTCAGCAAGAAAAATCCGGCAGGTGTGAGTCACTATCTGCGTTAACTCTGCACCAGCACTGCATTCAGAGAGTGTGTTATGAAATTCGATAAACACAGCCTCTGTAAGACAGCATAGGGAAATGACGGCCATTTTCAACTCTCTGAAAATGAGGGAGGCAGCAAAAACACACCCAGTCATCTTTCAGGTGACATCCTGTGTCATGGAAAAGTGCTTTCCTGTCTGACTGCACACATGGTTGTGGTTGTAAATGCACGATTTCTAAAGACCCAGACATCCACACAAAGTGCCTCCGGCCTCCAATTTCCAAGTTTCTTTATGCTTCTTGCATTAGTCATTTGCTGGCAAGCATCCGTGACAAAGATGGTTGTTTATTTCACTCCTTCGTATCTTTTTGCATGTTGATTTGCACTTTACTCCTAAAAACCCACCAGTGCGCAGCAGTCAAAGTTTAGAAATGTGTTGGTCTAGACTTCCTGAACCCATAATCTCTGCAAATATGACCTGTGCGCCCTCACCTTCCTAAGATTTACACGGGAAGCCTGCACCTCCCTTCAATCTAGCAGACGCAGCGTCTCAGTCACCATCCATCCGTGTCCCTCAAGGGTGGATATCTCACTCAAAAGATAAAAAAATAAAGAAATTCTCAAGTTAGTTCAGCGTCTCGTTAACTGCGAGCAGCAGACCTCACCTTCCTTGACAAGCCTTTGTTGGGCCGAACCAGCGCCGAGTGACAGGCCCCGTTAGCCTCCAGTCTGGAGAATCTTGTCAGGCTGCCAAAGGCTGAGCTGCTACATGATTTGCAGAACTCATAAATGCTAAGCAGGGATAAGGCTGTTGCCACTGTTGAGGCTGGACGGGGTACCTGCTCTCTGCTAAAAGAGATCTCTTTATGGAGAGCCGACCCGGGCCTGTCAACTCAACACATTCTCAAAGGCAGAGAAAAATGATGACTTTTATAAAAGTCGTAAAACCGAAGAACCGGGACAGTGAATACAGTATAAATTGAACCTAGCAAGAGACTTAGCAGAGGACATTATGAGGCACCACTTTTTATTTCCCAACAAGCAAGATCTTTCTTACTTTTCACTTTCCTTTGGACTACACAGGATTTGTGACAGATTTAAACAAGTTAAGATCAGAAAAACAAAAAAACGAACTTTATTAGTCATTTTAGCTGACGCTTTCATCCAAATCTATTCAACAACCAAGCACTGAATGAAAGGGACAGGTATTTTTTTCCTCTTCTCATCACCTGTTGATGGATTTATACTTTTAAAGTTACAAACCTCACTGAAGCATCAATGGAAAGGGTGGATGGGTATGTTTCGATGCATCCCCAGGCAAAGATGTGATCAAATGCAAGCGCCACACTGATGCATGACAAATATATATCCAATATATATATTTTATCCAATACCAACTTGAAGTTTCTGCTCTCTTTTATACAATTTTATATAACTACTTTATGCAAAAATAAAATAAGTTCAAAAAGTACTTTGTAATTGTATTGATGACACTACATGATTAATGTAATAATTACATTTAAATGATAAATAAACCTTTAAAAATATTTTTAAACAACGCAATATGAACTGTTATAGACAATGGTAAATGGGTAAATATATTGGTACTTAAATTATATAAAATTATATTTTTAATATATAGTATTAATATATAACATTTTATTATTATAAAAAACACCAATCAATAGTAAACGAGTAATAAAAAGATACTTTAGAAATTAGATTAATTAATAAATATGCTATGCATTTATAAATGCACAATTATTTGTTTGTTATAAATATATATATATATATATATATATTTTTTTTTTTTAAACTACCAATGTATTTTCATCAACAGTAGTAAAATGAGTAAATAATTGCATGTTCAATTTTTATTCCTTTATTTTTTTGTATGGCAAAATTTACCAAGCTCATAGATGTTTTTGCTTGAGTGAACACACCAAGTTGCGTGCAGCTTCCACACATCCATTGTAGACACACTAAAACTGCCATGGCCAATACCCTTCCATTATAAGAAACGTGTAAGGCCTCCCATGAGGCATAGCGACCCACATGAATTTAAGCAACAGTCCTGCTTTAACCACTATGCTCGTACTGCTCTTGACATTTGCTCAAGGACATTCACTAGGCCTTGTAGTCCTAAATCCATAGACCAGTGCCCTGACATGACAATTAAACATGGTGTTATCAGATGAAATGGCCACAGAGAGAGGCAACGGTATCAAACCAACACTGTTCGCCTGTCCATCACGACCATTTCTCTCACCTGTAAAAATGACAACCATCATCTACATATGCTCAAAGGTATGGTCCACCATTGAATTAAACATTCAAAAAAGGTTACTGCGATTTATTTCAGAATTCTAACTTTGTGAATTATGAGATATAAAGTTGTAATTATTAGCGATAAAGGTCAGAGTTGCAAGATATAAAGTCACATTTACATAAAAAAAAAATTGCAATTGTGAGTTAAAAATGTCAGAATTGCGCCTTTATATCTCGCAGTTCTCACTTTATAACTCAGTTGTGTGATATAAAGCTGCAATTCTGACTCTTGTCTGAGAATTGTGAGATTTAAAGTCAATATTGAGTGGAAAACAAAACTGATATGAAATTTCAGTAAATTATTATTTTTTTTTTTTCACAATTCAGAGTAAAAAAAGCCAGCTTTGTGACTATTTCTATTTTGCAAAAATCTGAATTGTGACATAAAAAGATAACCTTTTTTTTTTATTCAGTGTTGGAAACAGGCCCCTATACGCATGGGATGAGAAGAAAAGTGGGTGAGGAAAGCAACAATGCATCACTCAAACAGAATGCGCTCGCCATCGAGCCCCGATCCCTTCTTTTTTCAGAAACTCTCTATTGTTGTTTACAGGAACCCCACTCTTCCTCTCATGCACTCAAAGCATTAAGTCCGTTTCCTCGCCGGCGATGAACTACGATCCATCAAAACGGCGTGTCAGAAGGCCTCCGGATAGTAAAGTCTTCATTGGCAAAGATGGGAGCTCCTTGTTGACTGGCAGTATTAAGCATAATGAGATTTGACAGCTCCCCCCCCAGCAGCTGTAGTGTATCGCAGCATATGACTGAACGGATGCTCCCGCTCAATCTCCTGGAGTCACGGAGGTAGCCGAGTGTGAATGGATCATATGTTAAACGTTGGGTCCGTAACAACATTACCTGAGCCTTCCACTTACATAACGCTCCAATCCATTCCAGCGTTCCAGCCGTCTTCGTAAACATCCATGAGGAGTGGTGAGCAGGCCAACGCAATCAAGGGTGGAAAATTGAGAAGTATGAAAAACCATTAACTTCTCTGACTCCACACCGCTGTACATTTTAACAACTTGACACCACGCCAGTCTATAGCCATTTGTCAACAACCGGAGGGGGCAAGGCCTCTTTTCAAAAGAACAGCAGTCACGAGAGTTGCTGTTAAATCCCTCCAAAGGGCAGCGCAGTGTTTGTGCTTCATCCAAGAGGCCGCTGGGAAGACTGACAGGGGGGAATAAATTGCTGGATTCAGCGAGCGCCAATCGTGGAACGTGTGAAGAGGAAGCACGCCCTTTTTCCTGTACGTTTGTGGGTGACTTCGGAGTAGAGGAATGGATTTTGTGTAATTAAATAACATGAAAGTCTGTCCGGCACGCTTTAGGAAGGAGCCATGCGAGCCATTTTCATGATTGCGCGAGCTGCCGATGTGCTGTGGATCAAAGCGAGGGAGAACAGCCACATGTATGGGAAAAGAAATGAACAGGGAAGCACTTCAGAATCACACACACACACACTCAGTCGGTAAATAAAGCGACAGTCAATTACAATGGCCTGGCACAAAAGCCTTACCCAGTGCTTCAATTCAACAGGGAGAAATCTATCCCTCTATCCCTGAATAATTTTACACCTCAGTGCATACGAGACACTGGAAAAAGGGAGGGGTTATGGAGCGAATGAGGGTAACGTGGGATTGGAGACGGGAAGAGAGAAGGGGAATGGAAAGGAAGCAAATTACGCCGGTTCCTTCAGAAGCAGAAAGTGCTCAGGGTATGATTACGGTTACACCACAACAGGTCATCAGTAAGAAAGGCCTTTACAGTAAGAAATGGGTTAATAAAGATAGAACGAGATAAACTGCATTCATTTACGCATTGTGACTTTGTTGTAACTTTTGGCACTCTAGAACTGTGCGCGTCTTGTGGAAGAACATTGTAACCGTAACTAATTATCTTTGTTTATGTGTATGGGAGAATTACGCAGATACTGGGCTGCTCTGCTGTGGTTCCACCAGTACCAGAATTCCAAACTTATTATAGGTGTAGTGATTCAGGATAAGCCAATATTATGATCTGGAAAATATATGTTGGAAAAGTCACGATGTGCATTTAATTTTGATAACGAAAAAAGTTACAGACTGAAGCTTTGAAAACACTCTCACAAACAATAGTGATGATATAGAAAGACTTGACACAAAGTATCCATTTGGGGATTTATTGAGAAAAAGTGTTCTATATATCAGTTCTTTTTAGATCTTTTTTTATTAAAAAAATCTGAACGTTCATGTATAAAAACTCACAACTGAAAAAAATCATTTTAAATGTGAAAATGTATACTAACTTCTTTCTTTTCTGCAGTAATTTTAGTTTACGTTTAAAAATTAATAAAAAAAAATTCACTATTGAAAAATAAATACACAAATGTATTTAAAATTACATTTGCTTTGTTTGATAAAATACCATTATAAACTGTTGTATAAACTGCTTAATGCAATTTAAGTGCTGAAATCCAACTAAAGAAAATATAGTTTAAATTATGATAAAGTAAATACTTTGCATTTTGCATTTAAATACTAATTGAAGATCAAACAATTATTAATACCATTCGAAGACCATACAATCCTCAGTAATACTGGAATTAAAAACCATTTTAGCTTCGTATTAAGAAATGTGCATTGTGCATTTCTATTAAACTCATTATGCGTGTAAATCAGTATCCTTAATCAATCATTCACAATAAAACCATGAAAGTCATTTTGATTCACATCAATTTCGATTTCTTGCTGACTTAAAATCATCCGTTCAGGTTTCTCTCACATACTGGAGATAAAAGCATCCTGCTGCCTATTTTGTTGTGTTAGCCATATACTGTACATATACACACACACGGACACAAAAATTGAGAGATGCCTAAAGCGTTTCACTGCATCGGTCAGCGCACGCTCGCTAGCATCTCTCTGCATTCCTTCATGGACCCACAGACGCACCTATACCACAGACTGACAGCAGCCTCTCCTCGAATTACTATTCCGATCATGATCCAGGCACCTTCACAAATCAGCTCCTTACAGCCCAAAGCCTCCCCGTTTGCAAAAACAAAGCAGTGTGACCTTTCCTTTTTTCCCCTCATCGTCTCCTCAGCGACTCAGCCTCCATTTCCTCAAACATTTGCCTGCACGGAGCCATCCTTAATTACCACGACAGGGGTGACGCGTTCCCTGTCCCAGGCACAAAGAGGAAAGAAAAGTTGTTTTTTGCCTCTTTATTTCAACTAATCAGGGAGCTTTGCTCCTCAGCTCGATTGGGAAGCGCTCTCAACACAGGACGATGAGTAAACGAGAATGATAGCGAGAAAAATGCAAGCTTCTGAATTGACAGTTTTCAAAAAAAAAAAAAGTCTGCATAATTTGTTTCCACAAGAGAAAATGTATTAAAATAAATCTCATAAACATCAAGAGGACTGGCTTTTTTCTGGCTTGGAGAATGAAATCAAACTAATCAGCATTGTGCTAATCCTTTCAAGGAAGCTGTAATCCCCGGGATAGCGGGACATGGCTAAACCCACTCCGGAGGGGATCCGGTGGATTTTTTTAACAAGCCTGATTACGACCACATGTCAGAATGATGCCTGGACCAGGAGAAAAATAAGGGCGAAGTCTGTTTGCGCAGATGTGTCATAATCATTCAGACTTATTCACAGTCTTACACAAAAACACAGCACATTTAAACTGATCGCCATTTAAAGTGCCAACACTGTGACTGTTACAACCGTGCAGTAAAGTTCACACACTTCACAGAAATGTGCAGCGCAGGGTTGTGCACCTTTCAATTTCAACTGAGAATGTTTCTCTTGCCATTATTCACGAAACACGCTTTTATGATTTGCAATACTTGATCCGTTTGGAGCGCTTTGAATCATTTTGCAATGCAATGGTTTAACTGAAAGTTAATTGATACATTTTCCGTTTCATGACATAACACTTGTAATAAAAAGACGGATTCATCATGAGATCATTCATCATGATTTATTAGAGACAAAGTACAAATTGCACCCTGCTCATATCATAGACACAGCAACTCGATATAATAAAAGTCCTTGAATGTCATCGTGACAGAAAACGTCTACTATTTTCAGTAAAATGCATGTAATAGGCTATTGCTAAAGTTATTAAAACCTTATTTTTAAGGGATAATCGCACAAAAATGTATTCAATGTTTTTAATTGTAATATTAAATCCTGTTCCAATTTCCTGTTTTCCAATTAAATTTATTTGCTTATTTTATTAAATAAATTAAATGAATGCTTTATGCTTAACATTTGTATAAGTACACAAAAACAGGACTATTGAAGAACATAATTAACATGTTTTATAAATTCAAATAATTAAATATTTTAAGTTTCATGACTTTAATTAATTAGATATGTTTTTTTGATTTGATAAACAATTTAATGTCTTACTTTAAAGTAGGAAGTTTATTTTTTATTTATTTATTTATTTTTAATATTACTTTTTGTTTATGAAAGAACACATTAAAATCGATTAAACAGGCCAGTAAAAGACACCAAGTAAAAATTTAATATATACATTTTTTTTTTTACTTTCTGTTAAAAACATTTCTCGATTTCCCAAAAAAAAACAGCAAATCTGTTTTAAACATAATAGTAATAAATGTAGCCAAGTTGAGAATATGAGACTTAAAAAAAAAAAAAAAAAAAAACACAAACCGCAGGCATATGAAGATTAGTGAAAGTGCTGATCAGAATATTTAAGTATTATACTAAAATGACTTTTACTTAAAACTGTGCTAAAACACATCTAAAATATGGACAACGAATAGCATATGCAGGCAGATGGAGAATGTAGACTGTAGGAGTTCACTCCTCCTGAGGCTCTGAAAAACAATCACGAAGCAAAAAGTCCTTTCCTTGTCTGAACAAGTCCAAAAAGGTCAAAAAGCAACAGATGTGGTCTTCGCTAAATCTGCAATATTTGTTATAACGGAAAGTGAAGCACTTGTTTGGGTGACAAGAGACCCTTCCACTTCGCGGAAGCCAAAGGTGCGCTTATACAAACACAAACTAAATTTCCCAGAATCCCCTGTAGGGTAATGTTTTACTGGTAGCATCTGCTTCCTTTGATTATGTGTGGGGAAACTTCGGCAGACTGGAAAAGAAAAGGGACCCAGAGGAACAGGGCAGTGCCAGCTTAGATTAAGGCATGGTAACCACTTCCCTGGCACTTATAACTAAGGTAAAGCTGGATCCGTAATGCCAATATCTACATCAAGAGCACACACACACACACACACAAAATGCAAGAGAGAGAAATTGAGAGATTTCAAATAAAACAATAGTGGCAGGGGAGCTCGACGAGACAAGGACTCGCACGCAGCAGCACTTTTCCGTGCCGCTTAAAACTTTTAGATGCACAGTTTGTCATCTGGGGCAGATTATGGTGGAATGGAGCAGACACAGCATCTCTGTGTAAGTCCGTAAAGGGCTATTCGCTATTGCCACCGGCCAAGGCTACTCAAGGCGTTTAAGCATGCTAAAACAGGCGAATATTGTTCACCTTGACAGCTTTTTCATCCCTGCTGCTAGAGAACGACTTATGAATTTTTTGGTGATATCAAAGCCCTTAACTCTGGCTCAAACGGGGTCCCAGCGATGTACATTATATAAAAAGCCAACTCGTGAGCTTTTTCGTTTGCAAAGTCTACAAAACACGGGGATTTTGTCATTGAGTCAAGGTAATACAATTCAATCTACAGCTTACCAGATCAGCATGTAAGCTCCGTACCCATCCTCGCTGTTTGCCCCTTCATTCGGTACACACGCATTGTGATTTTCCACGCCCTCCTTTATCCAGGGGAATTGTTTCGCTGAAGGTGGAAGAAGGTCTAACAAAGAGCTTAGATTGGTCAAACAATGACAAAACCACCTGCACATTTGTCATTCTCTCTTTCTTGGAGCATTTGCTTGAGGAAAAAAAAAGAAGCCCAGGCTGAAGGACACTTTTTTTGTCAATAAGTAATACCCACGCTGTATTAACTGCATATTTAGCCATGAGAATTCATCTAAATTGCTTTCAGACGAAATCCTTCAGAATGTAACGGCATGTCTTCGTGTGACATTCAGCTGGGAATGTGAACTTTGGGCTCGATCAGAGCAAGGACAGTCAGCTCGAGTCCTGTGCCATGTTGCGGAGGCGTGCATTCTGCATTTCAATCGCCCTTTCCAGATCAAATCAGAGAGGAGACGCAAAGAGATTATTCCTGAGACCTGTTCCGACTTCACTTCGCACCGTGATTACTGGGAAATGTTCTGCGGGTGGATTTTAGCCATAATATTCTCTTGTTCGGTAATAACAAAGCTTCTCTAGAAACACTCTAGGACTCCCAGCGGTGTGCGGTATAGTATAGGAGAGCTATCAAACGCACACTTTTTCTAGGTATTTAAAATTAACAGCAGGGGGTGAGACGGTGAGAGACAGAGCGAGAGAAAAAGAGATAAAGACAGGAATTGACTTTTTGCCATCCCCCAGCATCTCTCTTCTCATGTTCATTACAACACCATTATCGTTTTGATGTTTCCCCCTCCTTTCCAACATACTGTCGGTTTCGTTCTTTAATGTGGTCATTCGGCGACAGGAATTTTTCAGCTGAAGAGACTATGTCTGTGTCATTACCTTCAATAAGGGTCATTTCCCATAAGGAAAAAGGAGAGATGGAAATGTTACATGGAGTGACTGGTGAACACTACACAAACACAGAGCAGCTTCCCAGTTCCCAATCCAAGAAACCACACCGTGTGTGAAATATCCAATGCACGCAGGAAAACACAGGCTTGGACATGAGCTGTGCTTGTTTGTATGACCTGATGTCTCATTCGGCCCTGCTAGAGGCCTCATTATACCTCACCGCTGGTCGTTGGGAGCATGGCATTCAGTCTGACACTGGAGCTGAAGTCGGGGCTGTTTAGGAACTCGTTCTCATTAAGAGCTGTGTGTGTCACTGGGGAGACTTTCTGCTCCTAACAGCCTCCAAAAGTAGCTGCGTTTCTTCAACAACGGCCACACAATGTCTCCATCTGCAGGGAGAGCTACACCTCCTGCTTCCGCCTGTCTGCATTGTCCATCCTTCACTTTTTTTTCCCCGATCTCCTTTCTCCGATCTGCGCACTATGTGAGCTGTGTTTGTTTAAAGAGTCAGATATGTTTAGCCTGGACAACGACAGGAACAGTGAGAGCAATAGCGCTGCTGACAGTAACAGGTTCCTCATCCTGTGAGGATGCAATATTGGGAGAAAGATGCTACAGTCACGAATATGTCAGATTTGGCTAATGCTCCTGGAGCCGGTATGTCTTGAGTGCATGTTCAACACAAACAGCGGCTCTTGAGGGACAGGTAATCACGGATGGTAGAAACTTCTATCTTGCATCCCATCATACATTAATTATGATGAGGGGTTCAAGTAAACATGAAACGGCAATCGTAACCCATTTTATGCTAGTATTCTCATGCATTTCGAAAATAAAACAGGATATTAAATGAGAAAATTATCTGTCAGGAATTGATAGGATTGTAAGAAGCGGTTTCAGTACTACAAAAATAAAATGATAAAACCACTCATGTAACCCATTACATTAAAGAGCAATATGTCAATGTTTCAGTGAAATAACGTTGTATATATTAATACTTTAAAAGTTGAATACCAATTATTCAAGTGTTATTAACAATGAATAAAGTAATTGTGTTAATTGTTAGCAATGCACTTTTTTCAGTTTTAAATAGTTGAAATAATACATAGAAATATTAGGTGAAAAACTTTTAATTTAAAAATACTTAACTAAAAAAAAATAAAGTTAAATATAGAAATATTAAATAAATAAAATGTCAAAAGTATGTAAGATACTAATATATATTAATATTAAAATATTAATAATAATATTCATATTTATAAAATACTAATAAAGCATGTAAATAATAGCTTAGTGTGTAAAGTAACATCAATGCTCATAAGAAAACCAGTAGAAAACCAGAATAGCATTTATTCTGATTTCACGTTGGCTCCAATTTGAAAGGAATTAAAAAACAGCAGCTGTGCTCACACGGTCAAGGTCAGCACACCGATTGATCCATTTCCTTTCTTTATTCCGCATCACTTCCTATTCATGATCTCCCATTCACTTGTAAGAGTTTCTGTGATTTGAAACAAATAGCTGTTGCTCAAGTACTCTTCGTGAACCACCCCTGACTTTTCTTTGAGGCCGGTTAGTTTGCACCAGCATGGGGTCAGATTATTTTCCTCTACAATTCTAAAAAAAAGAATTATAAAGAGTTGCTGGGGAGGGTGAAACAATCTTTAAAAACAGTTGGGAAACTTTATAACTCTTTGCAAGTTGAGAGAAAGGGAGCGCGGAGGCTTTGACAGAAAGCACAGAGGGACAGCCACACTGCTGGCTTCCCAACACGGAGGACGCACAAATGAAACAGAGAGAGAGAAAGAGAGAGAGAGAAGCATCAACCTCTTCAACTACAACACAGTCAAGCACGGCACAAAGAAAACGCATCTAAAATCCCTGGATCAAACCACACTTTCAACTATTATCGTAAATAAACGTATATATGTGCAAGACATCAGCGGCTTCCCCTCTCATAAGTTATAGCAGTTTTGAAATGGAAATGAATCTGAAATATTTTGAAAGGTCATGGCATGCATCATCCCAAGTCATCTGTAGCACTATCTGCCATCTCAGTCATGATAAAGAATCTAAGGCAAGTCTAGAAAAGTTTTGACTTTCGTAAGCTAGTGAAAAAAGCTTGCACAGTCGAGCCTTCTTCAAACCATTAAAGGCAAAGGAATGCAATGTTTTATTAACTAACAGCAACAAGACTTGCCAGCTATTCCTTTAACAAGACTTTTAAACCCTTAATACATCATGTAATGGTATTCCTTCAGAAATTCAGAACAGCTCAATACAAATCTCATCTCTGTAAATTTGGCAGAGTCCACAGTAAATCAGATAGCAACTTGCAATATGTTAACTTACCCACTTGAGACCAGATCTCCGATTTTAAAGAAATGAAAACCGAGCTGGTGCATGTTCAAGTGGTGTTATACTTTAACAGAGTGCGAGACGGTAGGAGGTTGAGTCAGATTTTAGGTGTGCGGTGGAATCGGTCCAAACAGGCTTCCCTAATCTCTCCCGAGTGTGTTTGTTTGTCTCTGAATGTCAGAACGCCTTCGGGCCAGGAAGACAAAGTTCAAAGCAATGCAGATACACTTTGTATACGAGTCCAACTGTTAGATAGAACTGACACAGTTTTACAGAGCAAATCCAAATATTGCAATATGGCAGTCAACAAAACGGTATATTTCATGTGAAAATACCACTTTTTTAAATGTATAATATATAAAAGATAATCATTACATGGAAAGTTCATTTGCAAAAAGTTGGCTATTATTCTCCACATACAGTGCGATCTGAACCCCAAACATGCTTGGTACAAAAAAGCCATATTGGCCAATTTCCAAGCATCACTAGTTCACCTTTAACTGCAGAGGCTCACAAGTGCCCTTGTAGGTTTTTAACACAAGTCAATATACAGTATTTCAAATTTAGCAAATCAGCGTGCTGTATCCAGGTCAGGTGACAAGGATACTTTCACTTTGAAAAGATGCACTAGCTGAGAGGTGTTTCGTCTGACTTAAAGTAATCGAGGATGGATAGTTTCTCTAAACTTGGTGAACCTGTGATATCTTCTTCAGGGCGTTAAATAAAAAAAAAGCAGTGTTATCACATCCATACAGTCTATGATCACAATAACAACGTCTGGTATCTACATTTTAAAAATGTAGTTTAAATAAGTGTTTTTTTTAAATGCTGCAGTTGCCCCCCAAAAATAGCTGTCGGAGTTATCAGCTTTTGCTATAAAACAAACCTTTAAGATCCAAAAATTAAACATACTATCAGTTAACTTGGAATGAAATTTAGGAAATTACTTGTTTTTGTTATTACTTAATCAAAACAACCCAGCTGCATCTGGATAAAAATAATTTGGAATAAAAAACATGATTTCTAAAAATATTATCGGTTTTTACAAATGAACTCTTCACATAAAAGTATTGAGATGTTTCCATCTCTGGTCAAGGTTTTGAAAGTTTGTTGTTAAGAAGAGGTGTCCAAGTATCTTTGTTCATATAGTGCATGTAAGTCATTGGTGTTTGGTGATAAGTTTTTTTCAAGGTCTGCATGGAAAGTGATTTATTGTAATATAACATAATAGTATGTTGACTGCAGTGTTGATGAAATGTTGATGTACTTCTGTCGAGCTGAGACGGCAATACTATAAACTCCTACTTAGATCTGTGCTTAACTACAATTACAAACCAAAGTTGCTGTAAAACAAGCAAGCAATTGCATCCAATAAACCACACATTAAATGTGATCATTGCATTATGGGGAAAAAAAATTTAATCTGAAATCATCCCGTGAAAAAAAAAGCTTCAGAACTACAGATGGAGGTTTCTTACCTCGTTGGTGTTCCAGCGATGTCTCTCCTTGGGCAGGGAGGAGCATTTGGGAAGGCATTCCAGAAGCTTCTTGGGCAGGTAGATTTTCAAATGTCCATGTTCATCTGTGAACAACACAAAACGATCACTGAATATATAGTGAGAGCAGGATTATTAAAACCAAAGCTGTGCTGCTCTCCAGCGACTAAAACACTGGGAGCTGTTCTTTTTAAAACAAAGATGCAATAATTTCTTTGTAAATTACTGAGTTTGTTGGAATTCAGTGTCACTATTGCTCAAGGGACTCCTTTAAGGAAACTTCCATGCCCAGGTGTTACGTCTGCAAATTGCTGTGACAACCTTTTCAGAAATATAAAACTATAAACCAGGCACGAGACCTCAAAGGGGAGCACTGAAGAAAAAAAAAACAAAAACAAACTTAAGATGTTACTGTGAAATGAAAGGGAACATATTTGGAGCACAAGGCGTGCAAAAGGCTTTCATCCAGAAATGTAGTGATTTTGTTTTCATTGAGTTTTTTTATTTTTTATTTTTTTTTTATAAACGCTCCCGTTCTTTCTCTCTCTCCCTTATCATGCCAGAGTGCCTGCTCAAATACATAACAACAAAATTGGGCAACGGAGCAAAAGCATTTCAAGGTTATTGATAACCGTTTGCATCAAGGGCTGAGGCTTCTTAAGGAACTCAATGTTTAGCCCTGTGGGAGAAGGTAGTTCCATATTGCGTGCTGGGCCTGCTTATGAATATAAAAAAGTGAGAGAGACTGAAAGAAAAGGAGAATGAGAGACTGACTGAGATTTGTGGAGTGTGTCCTCGGTAAAAGACGAGAGAGAAGCGAAGGAGACGCTGCAGATCTTAGCGAGATGAAGCCCGTGTGTCCATAGAGACACTGCTTAGCAACCACTCCCACTCTGGCTTTAAGGACAAACAGATAGCCAGAGGGAAAGAGACACATGAAGAGGGTTAGATCACTCTTTTGTTCACCGTCTTACACCAGAACCAGTCCACAATGTTTGTGCTTTACCTGTGCATGAACTTAAACCCGCATTAAACAAATAAATAAATAAATAAATTCCCCTTAGAAAACGTTCAGCGAGACTTCTTACAAGTCAGCACTCAGAGCAGATCAGATAAATGCAATTGGACCCGAAATATAATCTTTACAAGTACCTAAATGCCAATGCTTCTAGGTTTGCAATTCAAATGCATGCTGTATTCTCAAAGTCGCCACAAGAGGCAGTGAAGCACAAACGTCTGCATTTACAGCGACTTTTCCAGCCATTAAAAGAAATGCAGTAAACATATTGACTTAAAATGTTAGATCACCCCAAAGTGAAAATTCTGTCATTAATTACTCACCCTCATATCGTTCCAAGCTAGTAAGACCTGCGTTCATCTTACACAAATTAAGAAATCCAGAAACGCAATAAATACATCGGTAAAACAGTCCATGCGACATGAGTGGCTCAACTTCAGTTTTGCAACGCTACGAGAATGTTTTATTTGGCAAAGGAAGCAAAAACAACATTATTTACTCAACCATTCTTCCGCCAGAGATTTCTTAAGGACATATATGACGTAATCCGTGTAGTTTATGTTCAGTGGGGTGCGAATGAATGTATAAAGTGTTGTTTAGTCCTAGGGGAAAGCGTGCGCATGCGTTGTGATGCTCACTAAAATGGTGGAAGATGTACATCAATTGCGTCATACATCAAACCATAGGTCAGCCAAGAAGCCGGAAGTCAGTTATTTACATTATAATCTGAAGACTAGAAATATATTTTTTACAAAAACCCATCAATCTGCTTACTGTAGATCATGTGATAACCCCCCGGAGGTATAGGATAGTTCCCTTTCAGTCGGTCGACAAATAGAAATCTGGCCTTCTTCAGGGAACGAGGGTTACAATACATAACCGAGACATTTTACATTGCAGAACCTCTGGATATATCCAATTCACAAAGCTTCAAAATAATGGCCACTATCCACCAGCATTACCAAGCTTGGAAGAATCAGGAAACATTTTTTAAAAACTTAAAGAAGACACCTAGGATGGCTCGGGGTGAGTAATTTATGGCGTAATTTTAATTTTTGGGTGAACAATTCTTATAAATAGGCATTATAATAAGCAACTAGTTAATAGTCAGAATTGGTCCCTGCACTAAAAAGTGACATTGATATCAAAAAACGCATGTAAGAGTTTCTAAATTTTGAATCCAATTTATTCTTAAAATTCCATAATGACATATTTAAAAAGAAAACAACAAAATTAACACAACCGCCTCTCAGTTTTTAATCCTCCAGGCACAATATAATCCTGAAGAGGTAAACCGATAAACAGGGTTTATAAACAATAATCATCTGCAAAGGTGCCTGACTAAAATGTTTTGACATTTCTCGCACACATTCATAATTAATGCGTTTTTAATTGAGCGCACGGATCTAAATGGCACGATGGGCTAACTGTGCAAAATGACATCTGTACTTGCAAATCCGCAAAGGCACATTTATGTTCACCCAAGGCAAGCACAAAGAAGGTCCGTCCTCCTGTACGTTCCCTTCTGAGGATTTCCGCAGATCTGCCTTCTTTAATGACTCTGTAAGCATCTATCGCATGCACGTACATGGGCCGGTCTCGAAAACAGATGGAGCTTTGCCACTGCAAAGTGTAAAAAGACAGGAATGGACACAAAAACTTTCCACACCTCATCAGCCCAATGTCACTTTTTAATGAAAGCCTTCTCTTTTTCCATTATATTGTCAGCTCTGACGGGCATTTTCTGTTTGCATTTGTTTATGCGTAGACTGTATTTTCCGCAGAACGCCATTTCACCTGCCGTAAGCGGTTTTGTCTCAGATGTACGGTAGGGTGTACGTTTCTTTAGAAACTCTTCAAATTAAGAATGGTGCAATGACAAATGCTCTGAGAGCGGCAAATCTGCTTCAGAAGGCAAATTTGGAGCCTGTCTGAATAAGGAGAGGGTGGCATTTACAGATTTGATTTTCTCTCTACCTCATCACACGGCAGACACGAGCCTGTGCAAGGGTCGCTGTAGTGTCGGCCATGACTTTTTGATCCCATTTTGGAGAATGTGGGCTTTGGAGGAAACGCATTAAACCGTCCTGATATAAGCACGGACAAGAGAAAAACTCTTGCTCGAACCGACCCAAATGAAGGTCAAGTAAACCTAGGGCTGTTTCTGTGTAACAGATAAGGACGACAGCCAAAGACAACAAACATCTAAAGGAGTAAATGTTATGGAGATCAATTACGTCACTCGTTTCGCCAGTTAATGGATCAATTTCGGCCCATCTGTCATATTACAGAGATGTTTCACCGAGGACTGCAATCTGTCTCGTGAGAAATGTTCCAGAAAATCAAATCTCATAGCCGTTCGCATCTCAAATGAAACTTTAGATTATAATAAAAAAAAAGCACACTATAGATTTTACTCATCAACTGATTTATTTATTTATTTATTTTAACCTTGATCAAAAATGTTGTACGTATAATAAAACAAGCAAAAAAAGCCAATCCTCCAGTGAGATGAGGTGTCAGTTAATTATAAAACTTTGTATAATAAAGACTGAAAAATGCTGGGAAAAGCAACATTTACAGCTCCCAGTACAGATATTAAGGGGTGTCTAGGGAAATTTGTGCCTTTTTCCTCTATTTCTTTTCAAACAAAATTAATGTGACAGAAATAAGGGCTCATTGCACAGTAGTTCCGAGCAGACAGGGAGAAGGATGGAACTGCATGTTAATTCATCAGCAGCGCTGGTAAACTTTTCTTCAAGTGGTCTTCCCTCAACTGCTTTATTAGCCACATGAGTTGAAGGCAGGCTGGGAAAGAGGGAGGTCTTTTAACTTTCAAGTGAAACTAAGAAAGGCTTTGATATGAAAGACGGCGTAAGAAAGGAGGACGTAGCGAGTTGACATGGTCTTTTACTAAGCTGGCATTCCAGCCTCCATACTACAAGCCTCCTCCGCGCCTCTCTCCAGGGACTTGTGCGCTGCATGAAAATCAGTGGTATAGTTATCTATATGCTAATTTCCATGGGACGAAAGGTGAATATTCAGACATTGGAGAGTCACACCCACAGCGTCTGGTCAAACACAACACAAACATCAAGACTGTAATACAAAAAACAACCTAGACACGTACACGGATCATGGAGGGATCATATGCATCTAATTTAATTATGAAGTTCACGTTGTGATGATGAATTAAGCTACACGAGTCCTGACCGATTACCACCCGTGTTTGATAAACAACTGCACAAGAGGAAATTATACAAATGCAAATTAGGGCTGGGTGATCTCAAGATTTTTTTCAGATCTTGGCAATATTCAGTTAATTCTGCATTAGCATCAATGTTTGTTTTTTCTACAGTACAAAAAACATGATAGAACAGCAATTCTAAGAAAGTAATTTTTTTCTGCAAAATCAAAAATAAATTATATTACTTTATATTATAATACAATATAAATTATTTTTGATTTTGCATAAAAAATATATATAAATAATATTAATATTAAAAATAGTAAAATTAAAAAAAAAAAAAAAAAAAT
>JAUCMT010000013.1:5104316-5119276 GCA_032357475.1 Enteromius thamalakanensis
TTTTATTTATTTATTTTTTTTTTTTTATTGCTGCAAAGAAAGCATTATCTTTCTTTTTTTACCAATATACAAATACCCCTATATAGGCTATATGAAAATTATATATAAAAACATATGGTTATTGCAACAACAAACAAATAAACATATTACAGACTGCATGGAGGATCTATTTTTACATATCAAATTTATTGCACCAACAGTTGTTATGGTTATTGTTGCCAGTCATCGCATTTTCAGATTTAGTCCCACATTCAAATAAGGTTACCAATCCAGAAGCTTTGCAGTGTGTAGCTAGAAGCATGAGAAATAAAACTTGTATTCAAGTTGTGAATGTGTTACAAAGCGAGCAAAGAGTGCTTCTTTTATAATCAATGCAGCTGTCAATCACTTCTGCACGAGTTCACTGACTGAGCCATGAATTTGTCAATACTGTGCAATCAAGCCCTATATTACATTGTGTTTAATGAAAGAAAACACCAGCGTTTTGGAGCAATATTGAGCGGATTTTGCTCAAATGCTCATCAGACATGATTGGCTACATGCAAAAAACATGCTGTAAATAGAAACATCAAAGAGCGCACTTATGGACGGAAGATTTTATTTTTTGCATTATCATAATATTACTTAATTATAACTTTTTCGTGTTTAAAATTGACTAATCTTATATAATTAAAGGAGCACACTATAAATCCATTTTCCGCAAGATGCATGCAGTTCTGTTTATTAACCGCTAGAACTCCAAAAGTTATGGACCTCAGCTCTAACATTAACTTTTTAACATTAGCAAAATATTCCTATTTAATAAAGTCAGCGACATTATTCCCAATAATATTAAATATAACCACCCAGCCCTAACCCTAGAGCATCCCTTTTGAAAAAACTTTAGACTCCTTAAGGCAGCATCAGCCTCCAACTGACTGTAGTTACAAACCCACCAGCAGCTATAACGTCACATTCTGCTGCACTGCGTATGAGAGGCGAGATCTTTTTCTGTATGCAATAAAATTTCTATTGAATTAGCAATGACTTGAAGGGTTGGACGATGTCAGTCAAATTGATTTAGCGTCTAGTGAAGCGCCTCAAGGTCACGAAGCTCGGAGCCAGACCTCGTCCAGAGAGAGTCTGCAGTGTGAACACTTTAAAGCAGCAGGCTGAAGAGATTCTTCAGTGAATCCGAAGAAGGGTTGAGAAGGAGGCCTGCCGTGACCTCCAGCACCGGTCCTCCTCCCCGAACCCCTTTGAGGCAGAAAAAAAAAAGTGAATCCTGGTGCTAATCTGGGGTTTAACGGCTCATCTTTAAAAGGCCTGTCGGTGAAGAGCTGTTTTACTGTATCTGTCATGGCAGCTTGAGCAAGCGTCACTTCAGAGAAAAGAGCAAAGCTTGTTTTAGGACGGGATAAAGAGGGCTGACAAAAACAGATCTGGAATCGATAGTGTCCTCTTGCTTTTGTGCCATGATGATAAGATACCTTTTCTTTACTCGCTATTTCTTTTTTCCTCCGTGATTTGTGTTTCCCTAGCACCGAGGACGATGTTGACTGAATTCTGATCAACTCTGGACCACATTGTATGCCATGCTTTATTACAACTAATCACGCTCATATAAAGCATTTTGACAGGATGATTGTGTGATCATGATCCTCATCATAAAAACTATAGTGACGGAGTGGACATAAAGAAGGGAAGATGAGGATAAAAGAACGAAAGGGAGGATGATAAATCTATTTTCCCCCCACAGGGAAACGGCCTGACAATGATTCACATTTCCTCTTAACAGAGAATAATGTGCCGTCCTAAAGCCATTAAAGGAAGCTTGTGTCCGGCCAGAGCCATGACATCATTTGGCACGCTGTTTTACCACCTTTTCTGATTCAAATGGGATCCGGGTCCAACTGGTCAGTTTCAATTTCATTCGCCCCGGCCGCTCCAAGATCAATACCAATCAAAGCAGTGATTGCTCTATTGTTCTGCTTAATACTACAGCTCCTTCACCAGCTCCGGGCCTTCATCACCATCAGTGGCCACATCTGCGCCTTTCAATAGATCATTCGGCAGATAGCTATCTGGTATTTGGCTAATGGAGATTGTTTATAGAGAGGAAATTATAAAAATGCACATAAAAAAAAAATAAATAAATAATTCATGTAATCTTTCTGTGTTTGGATATTTGTATGGAGTTTACATTTACTTTTCCCCCCCATTTATTTATCTGACAAAAAAGTCCAAGAGATGCATTCACGAAATCAGATGTCTCAAAATATATGGGAAACTCAATATTTCACTGATACATCTTAAAGAGGTCATATGATGCTGCTAAAAAGAACATTATTTTGTGTATTTGGAGTAATGGAATATTTATGCTGCTTAACTTTCAAAAAACACATTGTTTTCCACATACTGTACATAATTGTTTTTCCCCCTGAAATAGTTCAATCTGTACAAAGCTCATTGTTCTAAAAAAGCGAGGTGTTTTCAGATTGTGATTGGCCAAATATCGCAAATGTCTAACGGAAATGTTACTATAACATGAAAAAAACAAAACAATGAATGCTATTACAAATGAGGCATTTGTTGCACCTAGTGGAGACATAAATATTGATTATGAATTTTTACGTTGCATCACGCCTAACACCATAACACCATTTCTGCATTTGTGATTGGAGAAACAACAAACAACAAGCACTACCCTTCACTGCTCAAAACTTAAGTTTGAATAGTAAGTAGCCGATTCAAAAAAGAAAACCTAACTTACTTAAAGGTTGTGAGTCAGAAGCGCCAGACTGTCATGCAGTTTACAGTTTCTGTGCCCAGCCAGCATAGGCTGCTCTGCAGGTTTTAGGAATCAGTCCTCCGTAAATGCCTTGAACTCACTTTTAATATTTGTGTTGAACTGCTCTGGGACAGTGTTGTGAATACAACTTAACCACTGATTTTGTAGTTGTGTCCTCTTTTGGAAGCACAAACAAAGTAGTTTCACTTCCACACAGTGTGTCTCCAGAACATGGCGCCTACAACAACACTGCAGCGAGAATAATATCCGCCTTCTTTCTTTGCGAATACGGTGTTAGGAAAAAAAAGTCGGAGCATGTTTAAACGAGCCATTTTAGGGAGTGTGGACAAGTCATGACTTTTATAAAGAATATCTCTTTGGTTTTGAGACTTCTGCTTTCGCAACTTTAGGGATCTTACCTATGCACAGCTTGTAACACTCCAAAGAGAAATGAAAACTAGAAATCGCATCATATGACCCATTTAAAAAATAATGTAAAATACTTCTAAATTAATGTTTATAAGAATGTTTGATGAAACCCTGACATTTAAAATAATCAGAATAATGCCTCATGGATGCTTATAGACCAAACTGATATTGATTCAATGTTTATTTGCATAATCAGTATATTACCGACGTCTACTGCATACTAGTGTGCAAGACAGACATTGGTTTCAGTAACACATTTTTGATTTAAGACATGACTGAGCAATTTACAGAAATAACACAATGTAAATATTCACTAGATAATATGCAAATATATAATACACTCCAACAGACTGATATTCCAGGGCATAATATAAATGAAGTGGTAACAAAACATATGTTTCTGACATGAATTATAAAACACAAGCAGGTTCTATAAACAGCACACAAATAGGCAAACACCAGCTTGAACCATTGTCTTACACCTGGACGCATAAAACCAACATGCAAATCCATGCAACACTGACTACCAAAGGCATTCAGAGACATAAACAAGAAAGAGGATATGAGAATGCTCAAATACACATGGACTCAATCATGCAAATGAGTGTATGAATACAAATGGATAAAGAGTTGAGCTATGCATACAAAATGCACTTTAGAGTTCTGGCAAACAATTTGGTCCGCCCTACCCAAGTGCTCTCTCTCTCACTCTCTCTCTCTCTCTATCATCAGTTTAAAAAAGCATATTATCATCACTATGCTCTTCAATAGGTCCTTGTTTGAATTATGTACTGAATGTCTGAGTCTTTGGACGACTCATAATAACTTCATCTGCGTGTTAATAACGCTACACGCAAGCCATTTAAACAGTGGGAGTACAGCATCCAAAACGCCTTGAAAGTGAGAGACAGGATTGGTAAACAACCACCTTTCAATCTAAGTGCGATTTTTGTCACAGGTTTTCAAAAACAAAAAGGTCAGCTCCATTTAAACCAGCTGGACCTGAAAACAAGCTATGCTGCACTGGCTCGGTCGTGACTTACTCCCTGAGACGAGTAAACCCAATGTGCTCTGGCACGCACAGATGAGGCATGATTGTTATGAAGAGTGACATAAGCCTCCGCCAAGTGAAGCGTCACCGGACGCCCGTCACGCTAGCGCTTGGCACAATTACCGCCGACTGTTTTGGTAGCGAGAGATGTTACACAAGCAACAAACTCTTCCAAGGCAGGAGGCCGATTCTGCGATAGCCTCACTTTGGTGTCTCTGTGTCCCAGGAGACCGGCGTCTCTCTCTCTCTCTGCTCTTTTCTTTGGTAGAGCAGTTCAGTCAACTTTTTGCATCACTGCAACACGAACAAAACCTCTCATTATTTGCAGGATCTCAATTAAATTTTATCTTAGCCAATTTAAAAGATCTGTACGGCAGCAACTTCTCTCTTAATTGCTCGGGTGTTTTTTTGAAAATAATGCCTTGGCTGATAAAACACTGAAGATATGGGATACTGCGTTTGTGACAAGAGAGCAAATTAATGCACTGTCATCCTTCCATTGAAGTAAGTCAAGGGATGATTCTCCCTCTGTATCCCGAGGCTAACTGCTTCTTGTCCCAGAAAATAGGCAATGGCATGACATAAAAAATCTGCACATTCATATGATAGCACAACACTGGTGAACTGAACACACATAGGCCTAAAAGGGGGAAAAAATCAGCACATCTAAACATATTCTAAAGAGACTGCATGATGTGCAGCATGGCTGCCTTAATAAGTGGGTGTAGTTCATCTGGGGATTTCCAATGGTGGAGTAAAAAAGGCTATGCTGGACACTAGGGAAGATGAGAGGGGTGGAAAGGAGAGGAACGGCAGACCAGGATTCCTCCCAATTAGCTCACTTCGACATTCTGGTTCTGTCCCAGTTGGCTCCCAAAGTTTTTCTTGGCTCAACAAAGCAAGAGAATAAGGCTGAAATGGGGTCCATGAAGAGGGCCGTCTGAACTGGATCTCCTTTTATCCTCACATTCCGACACATCCACGGATTCAAGGCTCACAAGCAACGTCTGCTCCTGCGTAATAAGAACCAACGGCCCATTTTATTTGAAAATCAACATGTAGCCTGATCGATGGATTACCAAAAGGTGATTTAAGCCTGAACGGATTAGCAACATGGCCAGAGACGTCTATCCCTCCAGCCGCTAATTACACCGTTAGCCCGCAACAACTGGGCAGCAGAACTCCTGCCACTTAGTGTCCATGTCGGAGTGTCTTCATTAAGTGAGTGTCTCTTCGAAACAGCCTCCATCACTTAGTGTAATCACTGAGAAGAGCGGAGAGAGAGCGAAGCGCAACAGGAACTCTCCAATGGGGAACGAGGATGCGAACACACCCTCATCCACACCCACGCAAGCCAACGCCTGGGCTCTGCTCATAGTGCGCCGGGCATTGATTAGCCATGACAACGAGCTGCTGCTTCCAAAAATATGCCGCTCATTCCAGAGCGGTGTGGCCATGCATGAATAAACATCATCTGTAATGGAGCTGAATGAAAATGAGACGCTGGCCTTTTTTAAGCTGATCTACCAAGAAGGGCCTCTCCCTCCTGCGCTAAAAGTCACCTGCAAGCTGAACGTTGGCTTATTACAAATTGCTTTGATAGAATTTGCTAAGCTCTTGAACCTGGTAAACACGCCAGGAAAACAACCATTATTGTGCTGAGAGCAAGGTTTTAGATCATATGCTCTAGAGACTCTGAAGTCTTGTAATAATTTGATCTTTCTCTGGTTTGGGCTCTGGTAATACTATAAAAAGACTCTTGATGAACTATACCAGCTGCGAGAATGAGGTTATACAGTATGTAAACGAATGGGCAGAGAAGATGAACAGCATTTCATAACATTGTCATGTTTTGAGGGATGCAGTGGAAAAGGAAGCCAGCTCTCTTACTGTTGTTGTCTGTGTCATCGCTGACACTCTTAGGAGGAACGTGGCCCGTGTAACCGACGGCGGTTCTGTACATTCGATCCGGATTACGTATTTTCTTCAGTCCTACAGGGGGACACAGTGGGGGAGGGAAGAGTGAGGGGAGAAGGTCTGTGGGTACAACAATACAAAGCCCTCTACTTTCTATTCATGCAGAGGTCATTAATTGCTTTCATTCTCACCTTCTGAATGACCCCAGTGCATTACGACTGCGATGCTGCGATAAACTTTTGCCCTGCCGCAAATGACTGCTTCATGCACTACGTGTCAAAAGGTCAGGCTTATGTTAAGTTCAAGGAAAATAGCTGCTATCACGAGTCTAAAGGAGGTTTTCCATGTATTGCGTACAAGATGCGCACGTAGGCTGGCGAGGAGCTAAATCTACACGCTGAATCATGCAAGACGAGGTTCTACTCATTTCTGTGGCTTGCTGGATTCTTTTAATGCACTTGGCTGGGGAAAAGTGTTTTTTTTTAGCATGGAGCCACATATTAGCTTTAAACTAAGAATTTAACTACTTCTCATTAAATGGACAGTTCATCCAAAAATTTTAATCTCATGTCATTTCAAACGTACTCTGATTTTTCTGGGTTACCAAATAGTTACGTTTACCACTGATATTCGTTGTAAGAAAAAAACATTTTTTTTTTACGTTCCACAAAAGAAAGTCATATAATTTTGAAAGCCATGATGGTGAGTAAAATATTTTTATTTTTGCGTGAACTGTCCCTTTAAGTAAATGCAAAACATACAGCGAGACATAAAAAGCATGCAAATTACTAGAGTTAAACCATCCAACACTTTAATTTCTCCCTGTTGTCACCTAAACATTGGTAAACATAGCTGTTCGTTTTCATATCGACTCTTTAACCGTGATGGCCAAGGATTTAGTACTGGAAGCACTGGTAAACAGGACACATCGCGCCCTCTCCTCCAAGTTGGCTAATCAATCCATACAATCAATAATTTAGAAAGGTTATTGAGTCAAAAGAAGCTTCTTCGGAGTGAGAGACATGGCAACAGAAAACACAGCTGACTAAGTATATTTCATCAGAAAAAACTTCAGAGGCTAGATTAATTTTACACAACCCAATTTGTCTTGAGGAGCCAGTAGTATCAGTTGTATTTCTCAGTGCTTCGCCAAACAGATCAGAAACACCCAGAAGCTTAATTTTAAGCAGTGAAAATTCTCTTTTCTGATAAACTAAGATTTGATGAGCAACCAAATATATACAGTTAAGCTTACACAGCCTGGGGTTCGCATGGCAAAACAGGTGAGTGAAAGCACGCAGAGAGAGAAAAAAATACAAAAGAAGCACGGAGAAAGAGACTTTCATGCACTTTCTAGCCAAAGAAATATTCCAGAACATGACTTTGAAAACATCTAAAAGCTGGTGGGGTAGTGAGAGGAGCACATCCTCGCATGTAATCTGCCATCATCGTGTTGGCAAGAACCACTGGAGGATATGCTTCCTGTGTGGAGGAAGAGAATAGAAGTGATCCAGGAAGCTGGCAAGAGCAAAGACTGTCAGATACAAATGCGTGACACAGTTTTAGGCCGTACAGGTCAAAAGAGGCAATGTTTTCTCCTGTTCTGTGGCAGCTCAAATGGGTAAAAATAGCCTAGAATCCTTCTGTCCCCAAACTTACGCTCCATTATGACACATTTTTCTTTCTAAGAAGTAGAGCAAGAGCAAACTTGACTGGACTTGCGTAGATGCATAGATACGATGAAACATAAAGAAAGGTAATACCTTTTTCTGGCCAGGTCATCTCTCAGCAATAGCAAAAACGAAGATATCCAACAACGAGCAGGAAACACAAGCGTGCTAAAGCCTATAGATCCAAAGTAGTGTGCAATTAATACTTTCTAGAAGACGATTCTATACGTTCAATAGAGGATCAGCTCCCATGCACGCTACAGTCCCACATAGGCACTCTGTGAGCTCACCCAAATCACACAGGGCAACTTCGTTCGAATTCCACTTTGATTGAATTCTTTAATAGGCAAGCTTAGTTACCACTCTCAGTTCCAGTGTGTGTGTGTGTGTGTGTGTGTGTGTGTGTTGGGGGTTTGAAGGGGGGTACTGATTTGCACAGCTCAATAGCACCACCCTGTGGCTGTTATGGACCTAAACTTGGCTGCCTTGATTTAGAAGTAGAAGCAAAAAAATAGTTGAATAAATAATTCAATGTTGACAAACTCGTGGCTGTTATTTTAAGCTATTCCAGACCTAATTTCCCAGCATTACTCAACAATAAGTATTTCCTCCCCGGATGCTTTAGAATCAAACTCATGCCTGACAATTTGTCTGGCCCCTAAAAAACATTACGCTTTCCAAAAGGCATCAAAGTAAACGGAATGCGAGGAATTTTGAAGGATAGGGAGCGTCTGCTGAATCATAAATGCGTTCTGAATTATTTAAGTCTTTAAGTCAAATTCGTTACGTTGGTTTTTTGTTTTACTTTTTTTAATGCATACATTTAAGTCTGAAAAAATGTCATTAGGACGTAAAGCATCCTCAAAGAATGATGCACATGACGCACATGCAAAGAAAGTGAACTTTAGATCACGACCATATAGATAGAGGAATTCCATCATAATCGCATACAGATCAAATTCTAGCGAATAGCAAGAGCATAAACTTGGTTTTAGTCGCCGAGCATGGCTTTAGCAAAGAGCAGAGACGTACCTTTCATTTTGCTGCCTCATTAAAATTCCGCTTCAATTTTCCCAGCGTCCTTTCCGATCCAGTTTAAATGTGTTATTATTTAAGAAAATAACTGCTGACAGCTTCAAAACAGCAGCGGCCAAAGAGTCACAGTTCTGGGGAAATATTCCACACGAGACTGAAGCATATCGAGCAGCTGTCGGTGGGTTCAGTCACTATGAGGGGGGTTCTGGTGGGGGTGGAAAGAAATCAATCACGTTTTAGAGCATCACCATAAATCTGCATTTATCGCTTTCGGAGTTAAAAGCGTCGCCCTGTTCAATGCGAAAGAAAAATGAAGTAGTTGACCGCGTTTGACTTCACGGAGCTCGCTTGTTTGTCAGCCCACGGGGAACGTGGATGCGGTGTGGAGGAATCCCACTCCAAACCAAACGCGAGTCATTTCACGCGTTCATTTCGTCTGATGCGCTCATGTGCGCGTCTCACTTACAAGAAAAACATGTTTCTCTTCATCTAACGAAGGCTGTGGCTCGGCTTGACTTGGATGCGTGTGACTTTGAAAAACCTCTGTGTGCTTTGAGATGAAAGGAGTCGCGTAACGAACGTAACCCGTGATTACCTAACTCCGTTCCCGTTATTTTAATAGCCGTCTCAGAGATGGCTAATCCCATCAGCGCTTCAGCTTTTTTGCCATTTCGTGACAAACACAAGCTAAGCGAAAATGTCACCGACTTTCTCCGCCGCGCATCCCTATCCTGACCTTCATCATCTGGAGCTTAACGCGGACAAAGCTGCGAAATGAAAAATAATAATCTTGTTATTTCTCTCTTACCTTCCGGCTTGTTTTCGGCAGCCATTTCCCCTCCGCGCGCCACATCCTCCTCCTCCTCCTCCTCCTCCTTGCGACCGGGGGGGTACCACGCGCGTTCACGGCGAGGACGCGGCGATCGGCGGGAGGCGCGTGCGTCAATACGCGTTAGCTATTGGACGCAAAGTGGCATAAATGACAATGGTGTTTTCGGTGATGCTTCGTGAATTTGCGAAATCCATTTCTCCCTTTTATCCATCTCTTCCACGTCATTGGTGAATCGGTTTTATTTAGGAGACACCTTTACAATGCAGCGGCCAATGAGATTTTTGGTCCGGATTTAGTAGACGCCTGTAATATGCATAATATGGAAAGCAGAATCTGTGGATTATATTTAAGTCAATGCGACGCATGTTTGACAGACACCCATATCTGTTCTGCCCACCGAGACCGTAAAACACTATTTTATAACACTGCTAATCGAGATACGTGTCCAGCAGTCTAAGTACTAATAGCATGCCCCACTGTGTCATATAATTAGATGTTAACAGCCATGTTAGAGTCGTTAATCTGCCACTCGTGCTGAAGATGGTTGTGAAACCAGAATGGCATGGGCTTAAGCGTGATTACGGTTTGATACTAAAAGGTTATTGTGTTGCAAGCCAGCAGTGATGCAACAGAATTTAAAAAAGAAAGAAAAAACATCTGGAGGCTCCGGTCTCGGTCATGAGTTCTTGAGCGAGCGCTGTCCACTCGTGGGTGCTGAAGGAGATGGTGCTGAAAGGACAGCTCCACAAACAGACTGAGCATTATGTGTGTCGGTCTGCTGCGTTCCGTAATGAAGCCAAATCACGATTGTTTACGCACAACAACACAGCATGCAGTGATGACTGCGAATGTTATTAGCACAACAGAATCGTGAAAATAAGAAAAACACAGGTAACAAATGTATAGGCTACAATTATTATGCATGCAGTAGGTCTAATATTACAATTCTTAATGTTACAGTAGTGATATGCTACAAATATTTAAAATTACGTCAAAATGTGGTTAACAACGGTGATTTAAAGTATAAACTTCCTTTAAACCTATTCTAAAGTTGATTAAACATGTTCATGGAAATAAATAGTATATAAAATAAAAATATATAAAATAAAAATGAATACAAGTTATTTTTTAATTCAAATTTTATCATCCATAATAGCGGGTACATTTCAATTTTAAATCATTTCAAGTTTCATAACGCTCCCTCTCTCCAGAACACACGGTGGCAGGAGAAAATCTGAATCCCGAGCCTCAGCCGTGGGCGAATTGGCGGATTTACTATGGCGAAGACTTAGCTCATTAATATTCATTTCGTCTTGCTGACGTCAACTCGCCAAGTTCTCGAGCCGTTCCCTGACGTATTTTTTTTATAATATTCATGAGCCAAGCCTTCGCGGGATTCGCGGGATGACGAACGCCTACCTTACAACATCTGAGTTGTAACCAATCAGATTGGGGTAATGGCCGAACGTCACGTTGCGTGATTAATATTCATGAGAACGGCCTTCGCCGTAGTAGGAATCGGTGGGATGGGATTTGGGACACTGGGAACATGGCGGCTGCCTTGGAAAATGAATTTGAAATAGATAACGAAGATTATTATTCTCTGCTCAATGTCAGGAGAGAGGTAAGAAAATGGATACGTTTCTAAGAGGAGCATAATTCATCTGCGTTGTCGAGATCTGCGCAGAATAAAGAGATGCTTGCGATTTCTCTTATTAGGTGACACTGTCCTATAAGAGACATTCATACAGCTGTCACCGCATACTACTATTATGTGCCGGTTGCATTGGGCTCGTGCTCGTTTATTTGACGTTTCATGCTTGGACAGCTTTCTAGCATTATTTTCAGCTGTCAGATTGTTTTTCTATCAGCTATCTGAGTGATGTCTTTTAACGTTTTATATGCACGTACGCAAAATGCGGATGATTAGAGAACCAACTCAGAACCAATTTACTTAACAGTTACTATTAACGCTCAAAAAGCAGTACTGTGTATTAAGGCTAAATCAAACATTTAAAGGTATAATTAAATAGTATACCTACCGTAATACAACTACGGCGTGACCTGTAATTCATGTGAGCCACAAACACTTGAGGATGTACCGGAAACGGTGTGAGCGCGCCCAGGTACAAGCTTACCTGAGTAGGACAGCCAATCAGAAGACTACGATGAGGGTGTGGCTGACCAGCTCATTTAAATATCAGATTATGTTGACTCTGCTTAATATGCCATTTATCTATAAATCTTTACGTTTGTTATCTACTGTTTATTTAATGTATGGTCCGCAGGCTACTCAAGAGGAGTTGAAGTCATCTTACAGGCGGCTTTGTATGCTGTACCACCCTGACAAGCACAGAGACCCTGAGCTAAAGAGGCAGGCCGAGCAACTCTTCACCTATGTACACCAGGCATATGAGGGTAACTATTAGAACTGTCCCAAGAACTAATATGACCATTTTCAATAAAACCAAGTATTTAATAAACAAAGACATAGTATTAACTGAACTTAATTGTCATGTAGATAACAATATTAGCACCTAATTGCATACTGAATAAAATTTGTGTTTTTTCGAGTATAAGTTTGACCTTCTCACTATAACATACTAAGAGCTATAAAAGCCCGAAATAAAACACATATGCCTTTTTTACTAACAGTGTGTCTAAAAGTTCTCAATTTACTCAATTTTAAGAAAGAAAGAAAAACAACATATGTAACAACTTATCTTCAGAGGGTTACAAAACCATTTATGTAGCATTTCCATACAATACATTTTATTGTGACCACAAATAAAGAAAGCCATGCAGATTTGAATAGTTTAATTTTTTTGAAAAATAAGTTTTAATTTAATATTAGATAAAAACAGAATACTTACTTAAAGTTGTATTAGTTAAACTATTTTTTAGAAATGTAGATGCATCCAAATTTGTATACTTGTGTACTATTTGATGCTGTTTTGTAATATAAATACAGCAAGTAGTGTATTCACTGTTATTGATAGAGATATTAATAGACTTTAGTATAGGGACCATTTCTCCTAGTTGCTTACTACATGCTCATTATTATCATAGCTGTTTATTAGTGCTTATAAAGTCCATATTCTGCATGGTCATATTTTACATCCCTAATCCTATCTTGTACCTAAACTTAACACAACTACCTTACCAGCTATAATAAAGCAACAAATTAGGAGGTTTTTATGGTTAAAAGTCGCAGTTAACGATTTTTTAATAGTGAGAATTGAGCCTTGTGAGATGTTTTAATTGACTTTCATGACTTGACCTCCACTTAGTTCTCAGTGACCCACAATCCCGCGCCATATATGACATATTTGGAAAGAAAGGCCTAGAAGTGGAAGGTTGGGAGGTTAGTTTGGTCTTCTGCATTGCCAGTGTTTATTCTAACTCATATTTGTATTACTGTGCGTGGCGTGTCATGCTAATTTCTCGTCTGCTTCCTTAATCCCTGATATCTTTAGGTGGTGGAAAGGAAACGAACCCCTGCAGAGATCAGGGAGGAATATGAACGTTTGCAGAGAGAGCGAGACGAGAGGAGACTCCAGCAGAGAACAAACCCTAAGGTGGACATTCCAGACCAGAACCACAGCGGGAGATAATGACAAGACTGCGTTTTATTCCCCAAAATGAAGTGTTATTTCACTGAATCTCGCTGTTTTGTTGTGCTCCAACTGATCTCATTTCAAAGATTCAATATTGCCAGTTTGTTTATAGGCCAGATAATTGCAGTCAAATCTTTGCTTTTTATTTAGCTGAGAGTGATTGAGGACAGCTTTCTTGATTGGTTTTTGGTCTTTTCTCTTTTTGGAGACCTGTTTGCACATTGTAATTTATCAGGATAGTTTCTAACAGAGGGTCTTCAATTCAGTTTGATCGAATTTAAGGCCATAAAATATCTTTAGTATCTTAAATGGTGTAACTATTTTGCGGATGGAAAAACTGAAATCATGTGTGCTTCAGAGCAGTTTAATGTAGAAGACGCATTTATGAGAAGTGTTTTCTCATTATCTACTAGTGATAGATGCAGGAATTATGTCGTTTTGTAGACCAAAAACCTATAAACAAGTTTTAGCCCTTCCAGGTCAATACGTTTGTTGATTGGATTTTTTGATAAATTCCTGAAATAACTTCCATTGACATAACCTTAAGATATTTTTACATTTTATTCTGCAGCATCAAATACATCAACAAAACTTCCTTGTGTAATTTAAGCTTTTTTGTCTTGTCAGGAAAATGTAAGCATCACACAGGAATACTCTTCTACTCATTATTTCACTTTCACAGGCTTGTTGTGTTGATAATCACACGCTTACAAACTGTTCTAGGTTTTTTAAATCAAGAAGGGAAATGACCGGAAACTAAGCAGTGCTGAAGAGAACGTGGTGTTGTTCATTTAGCTGTTTATTTCTGCCAATTGCATTTAGGTTTTAAAATGAAATGTTGGTTTATATATGAAGATTATGATGATGAACAAAACAAAAAAGTCTGATCATCATCACTGCAGAATACTGTAGTTCTGTACAGACATTTATTTGTAAAGGTCTTAAAAAGATCTTCAGTTTAATTGAAAAAAAAAAAAAACTATGAATAATAAAATGAATTATGTTTTCTGTTTTTATTTAGGGAACAATAAGTGTTGGCATAGATGCAACGGACCTCTTCGACCGCTATGAGGAGGACTTTGAGGATGTACCAGGAGGAGGTTTTCCCCACGTTGAGATCAACAGGATGCATATTTCCCAATCCATTGAGGTCAGTATGTGCAATTGAGCATAACATGATGTCGCTTTCTCCTTTATAGAAGCCCATTCCACCATTAAAATAAAAGATTTTGCAACAATTGCAACATTTTCTCTCACACTTCTGACTTTTTTGCTATAATATGGAGTCTTAGGGTGCTTTCACACCTGCCTCATTTAGTTCGGTTGAATCGAAGTTCGTTTTCCTACTTGGTGCGGTACGTTTGGGCAGGTGTGAATGTAACAATCGCACTCGAGTGCTCACCAAAAGCGAACCAAAAAAGCGTACCTTGAAGAGGTGGTCTCGGTACGCTTTCAAACGAACACTGGAGCAGTTCGTTTGTGGTGAGAACATGATCCGAAGTCGAACAGGCCCAACTGCAAAAAGTACTGCGCCTTTTTGGACTAATCCAGCTGCCATACCTGATGGATCGTTGGTAATATTTCAGGAGGATGACCATGTCACAGTTTCGCGAATTCACGCCTCCTCCTGAAGTGACTT
>JAUCMT010000013.1:5119376-5131391 GCA_032357475.1 Enteromius thamalakanensis
AGCCTCAGGAATCTTTTGCAGGTGTTTAGAGTTAATTAGTTGATTCAGATGATTAGGTTAATAGCTCGTTTAGAGAACCTTTTCATGATATGCTAATTTTTTGAGATAGGAATTTTGGGTTTTCATGAGCTGTATGCCAAAATCATCAATATTAAAACAATAAAAGGCTTGAACTACTTCAGTTGTGTGTAAAGGAATTTAAAATATATGAAAGTCTAATGTTTATCAGTACATTACAGAAAATAATAATGCTAATTTTTTGAAAAGGACCTGTATATCTCAATTCTGAAAAGAAGAAAAAACGCACAGAATTGCGACACTTATATCATGCAGTTCTAAGAGATTGCGAGATGTGAACTTGCATTGCGTGGGAAAACGTCAGCATTGTGAGATTAAAAAGTTGCAACTGCTTTTTTGTCAGGCACCCCTAACTACTTCAGATACTGCAGTCCTCTCTGGATCTCTGTCAACACATAATGGCAACGGGGGAGGAAATATAAACCTTTGTGTGCGGCGTGTGACCTCAGCAAGAGGCTGGGGAGAGGTGAGACTCTTTCCAACACACTTCCTTTTTTTTTGCCGGTATGGGTCTGATGTTCCCGTTTGTTTGTGTGTCTTAAGCTGGAGTTTGGAGCAGGAGACATTAGAGGACCTTTATTTGGGATGAAAGTATTCCGTAACGTAACTGCACGCTGGTAGGTGTCCATCTGTGTGTGATTTGTCTTTCTCTTTACTGTGAGTCTCATATGAATCTTGTGATCTCCTAGCTTTGTGACTGCCCAGTGGGGATTGCAGTTCTCCTCACGTGGCGTACGGCCCAGTGCCACTACGATGATGGCACGCCATCTGGACCAGAACACCATGGGTTACCTGCAGTGGCGCTGGGGAAGCCAGTCTGCCATGACCACCAGCATTGTCCGGGACACCAAAACAAGCCACTTCACCCTGGCCCTGCAGGTGAAGCCTATGCAGGGGTACTCTGATGATGGTAAATTGTTTAGTTCAAAACAAACTTAATGCATTCAGAATGCAATCCATCTGTTTTTATTCCTGTTCCTCAGCTGGGTGTTCCTCATTCCTACCTGATGATGAGCTATCAGTACAAATTCCAGGATGAAGACCAGACTAAAGTCAAAGGTTCAATCAAGTATGTGTTTACTGTACCTACAGCTTACAATAGAGATGGCCAAACTGTACACATTACCAGGGCTGCCCTCGACTAAATATGTTTCTGGTCGACGAGTAGTCGTTCATTTTTAAGCATTAGTTGACTAATCGCATGTTTACTAATAAACCATTTAATTGCCTTTAATTGTCTACGAAGCCTAATAAGTGCACACATTAACCTGTCAAAACCTATGATCATAAAAATTATCCATTATAATTGGTTCATTTGAAAGTAGACATTTCATTCTCTATAGATATTACATTTGTCTGTAATATACAGGCTTTTGTGCTCAAGTTCACAGTCCGAGACGACAGAAAGTGCATCCTGTTTGCTTGCATTATTTTAGAATTGCATTTTGTTGTTATTGCGAGTGCACATAGTCTTTACAGATTCAAAATATGTATTACTCCTATCTATATGACCAAACATGATGGAGTATTTTATGAGTTAGTGAGCACATCAGTGCCTCCATCTGTCCTGCAGCGAGCGCTTCTGTTCAGCTTCCGCACAGACACTTAAAGAGCGCAGATTTCTCTAGGTTAACATTAGATTGAGTGGCCATGTAATATTGCTAATACTTACATATTTCAAATGATAAGCCATATTTGTGGTGGATGAATGATAGGTGAGCATTTGAATGGCCTATCAGATGTACTTTATTACCAATGATCTGTGTGTCTTCTCCAAAGTGGATGGTTTTTTTCTATTACTAATAGTATTTTGGTTGACTAACAATAAGTCAACTATTAGGGGGCAGCCATACAAATTACCATTCAAAACATTTTTTTGTTTTGTTTTGTTTTGTTTTTAAAAGACTGCATTTATTTGAAGAAAAGTAGAGTAAAACCAGTAATATTGTGAAATATTAAAGCATTACAATTTAACTATTTCTGTTTAAATAAATATTAAAATGTGATTTATTCGTGTGATGCAAAGCTGAATTTTTATTATCATTATTCCAGTCTCTCCAGTGTCACATGATCCATCAGAAATCATTCTTGTATGCTGGTTTGCTGCATTTCTTATTCATATTTTTAAAGATTGAATGGTTAATTATTATTTTTATGAAAAAATTGTCGTTTTTTTTAAAGGATTCTTGTTTAAAAGATCAGTTTTTTATTACTTTTTTATAATTTAGTGCATTTATACACACATACCTCAAATTTTAAGTTTAATTTTAAGTTTAATTTTAAGAAACTTAAAATTAAAAAGTACTTTAAATCATTGTAAAAGTTAATATATTCAGTGTAGGTAATGTGTTTTCAATGTGTTGCCTAGCCCTAATTTAAGCAAAGCAAATCTACTCGGACAACTCATGGTCTCGGTTTTGAACAGGACTGGGTTCTTTGGCACCGTGGTTGAATACGGTGCAGAGCGTAAGATCAGTCGTCACAGTGTTCTGGCAGCAACCGTCAGCATTGGCGTACCCCAAGGAGTCTCCCTCAAAATCAGGTTAGCACTGACCTGAGCTTAAACGCAATAAACACACCTCAGCAGAACAGCAAACCAACCAACTCCAGCTGCTTGTGGGTGGTCTATTTATGATAGTCATTTTCCTCTCTCTACAGGTTGAACAGAGCCAGTCAAACCTACCTCTTCCCTATTCACCTGACCGACCAGATTTTACCCAGCGCTGTGTTTTATGCCACTGTGGGCCCGCTGGCCATCTACTTAGCTGTCCGGAAGCTTATTATTATGCCTTATGTACGAGCCCATAAGGAACAGTGAGTTATTATCCATAATTACTGCTCTGAAACCGCCTATTTTCCTGAAACCCCTGTCTTTACATTACCTCAGTTTCTCTGATGATGAAGGGCCCTGACTGTTTGGTTGTTTACAGGGAGTTGGAGAAACAGAAGGAGGATTCTGCTTCAGAAATTGCTCGCAGGAAGCAAGAGGCTGAAGCTGCTGTGAGTAAAATAAATACATAGACAACAACGACTGTCTCCCTCTTGCCAACACAAACAGCCATTCATCAGCGCAGATATGTTTTCTTGTGTTATCGTTTCTTTGGTTTTCAGGTTTTGCTGATGCAAGAGTCAGTGAAGAGAATTATCGATGCTGAGGAATCTAAAATGGGTTTGTGCAATTAGTTTTATGCTTGTTTTTTTAATACTTTCAGATATAACTTAAGCTCTATAGACAGCATCTCTGTGATATACTGGCAGTTAGCACAAAGTCACGTTCAATCATTTAAAAAACGAACAAAAAAAATTGCAGAATAATGCAAGCGTGTGTATATACGTAAGGGGCATGTAAATTTATGAGCACGACTATATGCTACTTCTACACTTTGGTAAAATGAGTTTTAAATATGCAATGCTTTATTTGTCTTTCATTACTCTAGGTCTCCTCATTCTAAATGCTTGGTATGGCAAATTTGTGTCAGACAATAGTCAGAAACATGAGAGAGCAAAGGTCATTGACGTGACCGTCCCGCTGCAGTGCTTAGTCAAAGACTCTAAGCTCATTCTTACCGAAGCGTCAAAGGTTAGACATGTACACATCAAGCGGTACTTCATCTGTGAGCTGCTTTAACTCCCGCCAAATGCTTTACATTACTTAGTTCTGTCTTTTCTTAATCAGGCTGGCTTGCCAGGGTTTTATGACCCGTGTGTCGGAGAGGAAAAGAGCCTAAAGCTGCTGTACCAATTCAGAGGAGCAATGCACCAAGTCTTGTCCGGAGACACAGAGCCTCTTAGGATACCTAAACAATGTGAGTACTCCGGAAACAAGCTGTGAATGTCAAAAGAAATATATGTATTTATAAAAAATGCCTTTTTTAATGTATGTACATGTAAGGAGCCCTGCACATGACAAGCAAGAAAAACTTTACATAAATATATTCTCAACAAATATTTTTTGGGGCTTTTTTTTTACATTTTAAAAATGTGGTTTGCCTTTCTTAGTTCACATGCCACATTTGAAGAAAAACATGGTACTAGGCTATTTTATCCAAACTTGTTTTTTCATATGAAGGTTAAAAATGGGTTCATGTTTTCAAAATATGTTTTACTGAGCATCACTGTGTTTATTTAGCATATATTTAAAAATTAATTTTGTCTAGAGGAAATAGTATTTTTGCCATCTGTGACCATGGAGCATAAAAGCAGTCTTCAGTAGCACAAACCAAAAATACATTGCATGGGTCAAAATGACAGATTTTTCTGTTGTGCCAAAAAAATAACCATAAATAGGCTTTATCAAAACTGCATTTTTGATCATGCATAGCTATGCATAGCATTATTTAGATTTTTTCTCAGATTTTTTAAATGACGATTTGATAATCGAATTTCAGGAGGACCATGCACGAACGATCGCAGCTGCTATCAATCTCCTCGTTATTAATTACACCGCCAAAAACCGCCGGCTTAAATTGCACTCACTTCCTCTTTGTTTCTGCATTTTTGTCTCCCTCCGCCTTCCCCTTTCAACCACCTAAGCCACAGACCAATTTAGGGAAATGGTCTATCGCTTCCCACGTTCTCCACTTCCTGCGGGGGGGCATGCAGGGTCCAGGTCAGGCTCCGAGCAACTGTTAACGCTAGCCTCCTAGGGGTAAACCTCCTAGGGCTCGGGGGCTGCCGGGTTCCCTGCCTGTCCCCCAGACAAGCTTCTTATCACAAAGGAAGTGGGAACTAGTGAAATAGTTTTATCTCGGCCAAATATTGTATCCTAACAAACCATACAGCTCATTTAATAATTTATTAATGACTGGTTTTGAGGTCCAGGGTCACATTTGGGTCAAAAAGATGGTTAGTTCAAACTAATTCTGTTTCTCTCTCTCTTTCTCTTTTTATTCAGCTCATAGAATCGATTCAGAGACATAGGAGTCTACCACACATTGGAAGAAAGAGCTCAATGGACATCACAGGAACATAAGGGACAGTCAGACATCCAGTGATCCCAAGGGCTGCTCCTCTTCGTTTCATGTAGTCACCCATGTGTCACCATTGTGTCGTCTGTTTCTCTCACATCCCTTACATATATCGCCAATAGGTCGTTCACGTCCTGACATCTCCTGGAGATCTGGAGTTTATTTCCGATGAACCACCTGAAGCCATCACAGCTTGGATAGCTGTCTGTTATCAGTAAGGTCAGATATTGTACTCCGTCCATCACTTCTAATCAGTGTTAATCTTACAACTGGAAAGTATGGAAATAAAAAGTCTGTACTTGTACAAAAATATGGTTCACACGGTACTGTACAAACGGTTGTTTCATAGGATGAGTGTTGATATTGACAGGTGTTTTTGCATGTTTGTACTCATGCTCACACTGCCTCCAAACTCACTAACCTAAAAGCTGCTTTTTAATCACCATGATTTAATTTTAATCCAGGGAAAGGGTTATTTGGATAATGCTCATCGTGTTCTTCATTATATTTTAGTGTGAATCTCACCAAGAAATGATTGGGTCATGTTTTACATAAGAATGATTATTGGTTATTTATGATTGGAGGGGGAAAGGTTTATATGCACTACCAAGATATCTTAAAAAACAGACACCTAAAGTGTTTTTATGGGATTCATCAGTTCTTTCCTCAGTCTGTAGTCAAGCCATATCAAAGATAGTCGCACAGTATATTCTCCAAATTTTAAATACTAAATGAAGTCAGCGGTATTATATAGTCAGAGGTCCAGTGAATCGGAAAAAGGACAGGCTGTTGTTTTTATTTGTTTAGCTTGTCGTTCTTAGCATCTGTAAAGTGTGCTTTGATAGCAACTTTCCTCCTGCTTAGTTTTCTTAACTTTTATGGACTTGAAATGTCAGCAGCAATGCTCAGATTGAGCTAGTGTAAAAACCAATTTTGATTATTGAATAGGAGTTATTAAAAGAGCCATTATTTCACATGATCCTGAAATGAACTAACCAAAGCTTTGTGTTACGCAAATGTGCCATGCCCCTTTTTCCATTTTCTGAATTTTTCATTGTTTTATTAGTGCTTCTGTCAGTAAGTGGGCACTGCCTGCGTTATGTTATTTGTCTGTTGTACCTTTCATCTGTTGGGCTATAAGGGAAAAAAATACATTTTGTCGTTAGAGTATCAACAATAATCATTGCATTTAAAAAGTCAAACAAATCGTCCAGAATCTTTGGTCTGTTTTAAATACATGAACTATCAAGAGGCCATGGAAGCATTTTGGCATCTTTGGTTTGTAATCAGCCTCATTTTCCCCTGCACGTTTAGCATAGTTCATGTGAATGGCTTCTTCAAGCCACATTTTGCAACTTTGAAGGAAACTGGGGTTACATTCCTATCTGATGCAAAACCTTACAAATGTGTTAATGTAATGTAGTCAACCTCGAGAGTACTTTAAATAAAAGTGGAGAAACCTACACTTATCTGAATGCCTATACAGCAACTTGCGTTATCCTGGACGTGTGTGGAAACAATGTAGCGAATGTAGTGTAATGTATGCATGTATATTCTAAGATTCACTTATGGTTATCCATCCCTTTCCTAAGCTGTTAAACTTTGCAGCTCCCATGAGTTGTCATTAAAATCATCTCTTTATTTACATCGGTTTACAAGTTTCACAGAAACATCATTGGACTTAGCCTAACAGTGGGAACACAAACTTTAGCAGTTCTTCTTCTTGCACACAAACAGCCCTGAAATATCAGCCATACTACATAAACACGATTGTACAAAACAAAATGTACAGAGTCATCTTCTATGATGCCTTGATAAATGGTTAAAAAAAAAGCGTCTATATAAGCAATTTACAAGTGACAATTTTCCACAAAATAGCTGGTAACAAATGACACCTTTACAAAATGTCCTTTAAGAGAAAGACAAAATGCTTCTAGTGTGTTTAAAGGATATCCTAGTTTAATGTGCAAAAATAAACCACTGTGGAGACTGTCCACTGACTCATCAGGGGGAAAAAACAAATGATCAGATGTTGTTTTCTTATGAGTTATCAGTGTTACTGGTCTTGAAAAAATAAAACCCGTCAAAGACAAAAGGGAGTACTTGGTACATGGACCAAGTTTTTATGGCGTAATGTAAAAACATTAAAAATTTTTAAGGCCAGGCATGCAAACTATTAAAAGTGGAAAGCTAACATATAATAAATAGTTATATTAAAAGGTGCCAATTTATTTATCTTCCCTGCAGTTTATCTCATCTTTCAGAACAGTACAGTATGAAGATGAAAACAACTTGCATGAGATTTAAGTACAAAATGTCTGCAGGTAACAAACTAATGCTTTTTGTGATGGGGTGGACCAGCTAATATGACACGTTTTTATCGGAGCATGCCTATGAACATTAAAACAGACTCATAGATCATTAACCATGTTAAACCGGTCACAGTGGTTAACAAGAATTACACCCTTATGAATGATCCCTACGAATACTGAGAAGTTTTAAAAACCCAAGATTTGTAGACCAAATAATACTAGTACAGTGTTTTAAATGTAAATATGACTACTACCAAGTAAGCCATGTCATCTCAGCATCTGCAGGAAAAACATAATAATAAATTCTTCCCTTTGGCAGTACAGTGAATCTCAAAAACCCTGACAAGAACATGTCCAATACTTTACCACAAAATTTGCATTGTTACTATTTTTATGACAAAATAGAAATGGCAAAATTTGTTCTTACAGTAATAACTAAATGAATAGAACCATCACTGAAAATGTAGTGAGAGAGAGTTATATATATAAATATTTCTACTAACTAAATTTATAAATTGGGGTGAAATGAGACCGTTTTCGTGAGATTCTGAGATTCACCCAGTAAGGTTGTCCGTCTCTTTCCTAGCCTGTAACAACGATCACATAATTTACATAATTAACATTAAACATCTACTTGGGGAGGGGGGAAATTATGTATCATTACAACATGCAAACAAAAAGTTTCTTGTTCAGTGAAGGACAGAAAAATGCAGAAATTATCAGAATTTCTATATCAAGAAAAAGAAACGACAGAGTCTCTTAAAAAAAAAAATCAAGAAATATCACAATGTAGCAAGAACCATTTCTGATATTAAATTATCAGTGATTGCTGGTTAAAAAAAACAACATTATCCAACAATCAGAACTCTTTCGCTCATAACCGTTTGGGGGGTCTCAAAAATACCCACACAACACCTTGAACACTAATATCTTACGGTTATTTCATATAATATACATACTTTGACAAATAGATATACTCTTGAAAGCTATGAATACAAAGGGGAATCTCTAGCTACCCCTTTGATTTGAAAAAAAAAAAAAAAAAAAAGTGCAATCCGACACCCCAGTCTCTTCTTTCCAACACAAGCTGGGTACCGTCACAACTCCAACCGTCTGTCCAGCAGAAATCTGCTCCAGTTAATGCATCATCCTATTATTGATTGCCTGACGCAAACATTTAGGAAGGTGAGAAATATAAAAAACACGAACGAAAAACAATTGTGGCGAGCAGGTTACCGAGCCCTTCCTCAACAGAACTTGAGTTTCTGCAGAAACAGAACAGAGTTTCTGTAGATGTGGATGGCCAGATGGAGGAGAGCGGCATCAGTCGAGGAGGTGTTTTCGAGAGCCCACTCTTGAACGATTGGAGCGACGAATGTCAAACTTTGAGTCTTTGCAACTCTGGCAGATGTAGGTCTCGGGGACATTGGACTTCCGGATTTTGGCACATGAGAGGTGGATCCAAGTGTTGCACTGGTTGCATTCGATCATCGCCCTCCCGGCGAACGGCTTCATGCAGAAACATGTCACTAGGTCCCAGGAGTCATCATCTGTGAAAGAAAGATGGTAAATTCAATTATATATACACACAACTGCAATTTACTATTGACAATGGTATACTCCAAAATCAAAGACCCTGATATGCTTCAAATGAAGACCAAACGACCATCCCAAACTAAACTATGAAAAACTGGAAGTTTGTTAATGATTAAAAGTTAATAATAGAAACAAAAAGTCTGAACTGCTTTTTTTAAATCACATTTGCTAGACTCTTTGCCGATGATGACTCCTGGGATTTTATACATCGCAATTTTGAGAAAAAAAATGATGTAAGCTAACAATTGAGCAAAAAAGTCGCAATTACCTTTGTTAATTTTTTTATTCAGCAGCAGAAACAATCTTCAATACACTGGTCGAGGGCAAAAACGTAACTTTGCTGTGAATGTATTTAGGCCTGAAACATCCCACTTACCTGAATCCACCATGATGTCCTCATCATCCCCCGATCCGTCCTCATCTCTAAACACTACCTGTTTCCCCTGACGCACCACAGTCCTTTTTCCAGGACAACCTTCAACCTTCAAGACAACTGCCTCTTCTTCAGGTTTTAAGGGATTCTCGTCCTCCGACTTTGGACTTGAACTTTTAGAAATGTTCCAGCAGGGACTGCCAACATCAGGCTCCTCTTTGCATGTTGCAGTAGACGGGGAACTCAAGGCAGGTTTTGAACTTGTGCCAGTGTGCAAAGTCTGGTTGCTACCCATCCCATCAGTGGGTAAAGGTATGCTCAGGTAATCTTCCGGTTCTTCTTTGATGGTACATCCAAAATTAAAAATCTCACCTTCCGCACTGGGAGAAGAAAATGGGCCAAAAGACCTCAATTTCTCAAACTTGCTTTTCCTCAGCTTCTTCTTCTTTTTCTTCATTTTATCTGCCTTTGTTCGACCTTCCAGGAGAAGACCTGCTGATTTTGGACGCCTCTGAGGCTTGGAATCCTCGCTCGCTGGTCTCTTGAATCCAGTAAAGCTCTTGCGGTTTTTGGGAGAGGGCTCGTCCGGAGACGAGAGGCCACAGCCCAGCCTCTGGTTCTCCCATCCGTCGCTGTCTGCAGTGCTGCCGGTGCTGTTGGGAGGACTAGAGCTGTTCCTCAAGTGCCCCTCCTGTGGACAGCAATTGAAAACACTAATTTAATCCCCATTTCACTGAATTTCTTGAATTAAGACAACGGTCTGAAATCTGAAGATGAACAAACAGTGACCGAAAAACTTCACTGCATGTTTCTAGAAGACTTATGGTGAAATTAATCAACGGAAAATCATCCACGCCCACAAAACCTGCTGGTTATGGTGCAATATTTAATGACAAGAAATGCAGACCACACTGGTGCAAGATGAAAATGCCTTACATTCAATACAGTTTTCTAAGATGGAACATTTCACATATTGCGGTATGATAAAGGCCAAATAGAAAATACAGTGCCTTGCAAACCTGAATTAATAGGCATTTTGAATAAAAATGATAAACTGTCTAAATCCTGCATTACTACTCAAACTTGCAATATTATGAAATTTCTGTACATATTTACATTTACATACATACTTATATTCATGTATATATATATATATATATATATATATATATAAAATAAAATGTAATTAGGGCTAAAGTTCTGTTTTGTGCAGGATTCAGACATTTTTGGAGGCTAACATGGAAATCATGACAATTCCCAGCAATCGTTTATTTGATCAGTGACAGGAACCACTAAGCAAGTAAAAGAAAACATGATTACCAATGTTTAAAAAAAAAAACACAAACACCAGCACAATGACTGGTAAAAACCAGGGTTAGAAAAGCAAAGAACCAAGCAAAGCTTTTGTAGAGTAACTCCTAAAATTAAGAGCTACCACCTAAGGGGAACAAATGACTGGTCCTTGAAAATGCAAGCATCTGCACAATGAAACCGCTCTCTGTAAAAATAAGACAAATGTCAGGTTTATGAACTTCAACTATATGTACATAGAACATACAACATCCCCCTCGATTTGCTGTCAAACCATAATCAGCTTTCTTTCTCATAACTAATAAAGGGTTCATTTCTCACGGGTCCATCTCTGTCTACCCTTACTTTTGTTTATACGCTCATTTACTGTTTGTTTCCTTGATATAAAAGCCGTCATTATTTGTGCTATACGAACTCGTCTGTGCTGAGTAGCCTGCGGAAGCAAAACAACTAGTAAGCAAATAAATAATAACGCAAGACTGAATGAGGAAATTCATATTTAAATGATCTTTCTGAAAACAGAACCTATTTAAGCTGAAAAGATTGAAAATCCCTAGCCGGGCTGAAACAGTTTTAGCTGCCTACATAGACAATTCAATCAACAGGCTTCTGTTGATGAAGGCTGTTCAGAGATCAAGATAGCTTCACAAAAAAGGCCCTCCCAGAATGCATTGCAGAAAGCTGAAAGAAAATTCTATCAAAATGGCAACACAAAGACATACAGAGGGATATTTCTATTCGATTTTGCCTACATCCAAGCATAACGTTTCTGTATGATCAGATAGTATTGTGGAAACCAATTCTACAACTTCCCAAAACCAAAAAAAAGGTTTTATTCCATTAATGAATAAAATAAAAGAACATTAAACAGTTGAACAGGAAAACCAGTGTTTGATTCGAACTTGTTTCATAATTAACTTCATGAAGTTATTGAACTGAATCAACACTGAACTGACTTAAAGACACTATTTTCTTTTCAGAGCTGTTTTAGGGCTGAATTTGAATTTGTCTCATATTAAATAACATGAACTAATTGCTATTTTCCAGTAAAGCTGCTTTGAAACAGTCTGCATCGTACATCTATATAAAAAAGGTGACTTGACCTGGGTTTTTAACAAATATTCATATCCCATTAAACTGGTTTTTATATCCTAAAATGCAGCAAGTTTGTATCTGCAATGCTTTTCATTAATGTTTATTATTAACTGTATACACCTACTCGAGTGCCAACATGTTAATGTGTACCATTTGGCACTATTTGCCTAATAATTACATATACACTCACATTTTGTTACTATCTAACCAGGGTCCGAAATTAACACTCGCCAAATGCGAGCAAATTCTGTGTCTGGCGAGTAAAATTTAAAGAGCCATCGGC
>JAUCMT010000013.1:5144565-5159416 GCA_032357475.1 Enteromius thamalakanensis
GACATTTACACGGTCATTCAAAAGATCAGATGCATAAAAAAAAAAAAAACATGTTTTAAAGCAAAGATGCCTAAAAGTAATCAAAAGTGACATTAAAGTAATTTATAATGTAAATGGTGTTTATGCTTCGGGTGTGTGTTCACAGTGTGTGTGTGTGTGTGTGTGTGTGTGTGTGTGTGCGCACATTGGATGGGTTAAATGCAGAGCACAAATTCCAAGTATGGGTCACCATACCTGGCCACAAGTCACTTCACTTCATTTATGCGTATTCTTTAAAAATATATAATGATTTGAGAAGGATCATGTCACATGTGACACTGAAACCTTGAGTAATGATGAATAAAAGTCCACTTTGCATCACAGGGATAAATTACATTGTACAATATAAAAGTTATTTTGTACACTGTAAAAAAATAAACAAACAAATAAATAAATAAAATTTGGCAGCTGTGGTTGCAAGAATAGTTTTGTAAAAAAAACAAAAAAAGTAAATATTATCAAATTGTTCTGTAATGTATGTTTTTTTTTAACTACAAACAAAACTGTAAAAAGAACATTTTATTTAATTTATGCAATCGTGGAAAAAAACAAAAGGCTAAATATATGGGGTAAAAAATTGTGTTCGGTCCAGGGCTTCATTTTGTACAGCTTCGGCAAAGAATTTTCATTTCGGTAAAGATTCAAGGAAAAGAGCTAACCCAGTTCACCAAATTCACTTATAATTATGGCACTGTCTACTGCACATATCTGCCCAGAACATACTGGTTCTGCAACAAACTGTCACTCTTAATAATAAGCATCTGCTTTGCATTTTTAATTCATATGTAGTTAAGTCAACTGCGTGCATTACACAATGTAATACAAAAATACTGTTTAGTAGCAGTTAAAGATCTATTTTGCTATCACATCAGCTCTCCTTTTGTTAATTAAAGTCCTGATTAGAGCAGTAAAATGCACTTCAGCCACATTAATATTGAAAAAAACTTGTGTCTTCACCAGAGGATCTGCAATACTGGGAGCTGATAGAGAATGGAGGTGATGAATGGCGGACAGAGGACATGCCGGGGGACTGTGGACACACTTTCCATGATGATTCCATCACTAAATACTTCTGCACCTCGTTTGAGTAAGTAAATAAATAGTAGCTAAACAGATGGATGCTTTTTCTTCTATAGAACGGGGTGAAAAAGGATCCTTGTCTCTGACTTTTATACTCCCTTCTTGTGTTTCGACATGTCTTAATTCATCATTTGTAAATATGTGTGTTTATATTTTTTCTCTGTTCCAGGCCGTGTATAAAAAGACAAGTGATTGACCTGCTGGCAGAGGGTTACGAGCCTGAAAATTTAGATATCGCACAGCCAGCGGTCAATGTGGAGGACTGGTAAACCTTGATGATATGGACTTGATGGCACAAGTTTTTTTGTTCATGTTGTCCATTCAGTTATTTCTTTTGAATGTAGGTTCTGTAGCCGAACAGACTGTGGATGTATTTATAAGCTCACTGTGTCTCTGCTTGATGAAAACCAAGAAGTCATACAAGAATATAAGCCAGATCAAGTGACCATTGACCCCGATTGTGACGACTGTTCTTGGAAAAAGGTACAAAAGCAGAATCCGGTTTTGCATAACACACCCAATTAACCCTTTATTTGCCTACTACTTGCCTTCTGATTTAGACATGTTTTGTAAGTAAATGTCATTTTAGTATAATTGTAAAAATGTCTAATTTCAGGTGTTTTTACTGTAAAAAATTTACTCATTTTTAAAACGTAAACACAAAAATAACTTATTATGTAATAAATAGGTAATTTTAGTAATATTTACTTGACAGGACTGAAACAACTTAGGTTTGGTTGATTATCTATACATTATTAGAAAAACACATTGAAATGTGAGTTTCAGGTTTCTGAATTATATGTTCATCTCTCAATCATCATTGTATTGCAATGCAATATATGTTTTGAAACAGGTCTTTGATAATAAAACTATTTAAATATCATCCTAATAAGGCGTATTTTGAGGTGACAGCTGATATTTATATGCATTTTATGTAAGTCCTCTGCTGTACTGTTACAGTATGCATTATGAGCTATCAGAATTCCATCTTACTTGTATAAAAATCAGCATCACACCAAATTACATATTGTTGCTTATGTGGGCCATTGAATTTGTGTATTAAATATGATACTTAAGAAAAAACAAACAAACAAGATCTATCTATCGATCTACACACACACACGCAATTGCAGTTTTTCTGAAAAAACAGATTTTAATCAAAGGTTGAGTATTTAAAAAAAAAACAGCTATGTCAAAATTATTCAACCCCCTATTCGCCATTGCTATTAAGTCACGTTTTTGTACATAGATTAAAATACAATCAAGACTAAGAAACAGAATTAGTATGAGATAGGGTGAGCGTGATTTCACCAAGTACAAGATGTTCCTGGATCAACATTCTAATCAACCAATCAGAATTGAGGAATAACTTTTCTGGAAATATCTGTTTATGCTTATAATCATAGTTAGGTGCTTCTACACCCTTGTTAATCAGATATCATTTCCCATTGATTTTAGGGTAAGGATTGGGATAAGTTTATATTTTTGGACAGTAATGTTGATCCAGGATCATGTCTTGCTTGGCAAAATCACGGCGACCTTTGCATAGACCTGTGGAGTTCTGGAAGAATGTTTTATAGAGTGATGTGACCAAACTGGAACTGACCCACAGATCAGCAGTATGTGTAGTACTATAAAGTAGTAGTGCTTTGCTGTCGAAGTATATGGAAATCTTGACAATAGATATGTATATACGCAGATGCCTCAATAGCGACTGTTTCCGTGGGCTGAGATGTGTAAGCAATCCGCCATATTGTAGCGGTCTGACTTGACGTCATTCACCATAGAACTCACTGAATAATCAAAAGATGCCACAATCCTGCACAGAACGGCTTTGTGTGAACCTACAGTATGGTGAATGACATCAAGTTCATAGTTCCAACATGAAACATAACAAATATACACAATACACACACATTTCTTACAAACCATTCTGTAAACCGAAGCGTTTTGTTTTGGTATGCGATTTTGACAACACACAAAAAATAAATGTGTTCATGCAAACTTGTACTTCTGTTATAGGTGAGCCACACATTCACAGATTATGGTCCGGGGCTTCGCTTCATCTCTTTTGAACATGGCGGTCAAGACACCAGGTTTTGGCAGGGCTGGTTTGGAGTGAGAGTGACTGGAAGCTCTGTTACAATTGATTTCTAAACACTAATCAGACAAATTTATGATTGGTTATAAAAGACCAGATGTATCTTGTCGTAGCTTGCTTTTAATTTGCACATACTGCACTAAGTGTAATAGTAACCAAATATACTGAAGCTGAAGATGCACATGTAATTATACGCCTTTAAAAAGATATCCGGATTAGTTTTTTCTATTTTTGTTCAACCACTAACTACCTCTTTATGCCCCTGCAACCTATGCATTAAGTTAGCTTACATTAACAAAACTTTTCTTCAATTATCATGATCTCCTAATGCAATCCAAATTGGTCTGTATTATGCACACTTGAAAATAAAAAGCATTGACAAAACATGATTTGCCTTAGACCCTCCTTCATCAAACAATATCTTGCATTGATAGTTTTGCACTGAAACATGACCTTTTGTCATCTGGCTTTAAGTGAATACTGCATTTGAACCGCTGTACCATTCAGATGTTTATGTCATCAAATACAGTAAAAGTTTAATAAGTGAAATTAATACCTGTAACGCATAGCTGAATTTTTTGAATCATTAATAAGGCTCAGAATAGAGATTATGGTTAATAACCAAATTTTAATTAAAAACTAAACTGTTTAAAACCACTTGTGGTCACATATCACAAAATAAATCAATCATAAACCAAAAGAGTGACAACTGTATCTTAATTTCCTTCAGTCAACAGGTCATCAATTGTCTAAAATAGCTTTGTGCAATTATACATAATATAATAATGACAGATCAACATCACAATTACAGTATAAATAAAACTGAACTACAGTGTGAGTGAATGTCTTTTCACAAGGAGACTTATAATGCATTATGATATTTTTGTTTTTTTTCTACATATTGACCAACTTTTGGGATGTGATTGTACACTCAGATTCAAGTAGTGTGTATGCATCAGATTCCAGCGAATACATTTTGGTATAAATGTCAAAGGCTGAAAGGGATGATTTTCAAAAGGTGTACAATAACACAAAAATATGAGTAATAACATGACCGGTGTATGTTTGCCCTGACATGAGTTTTTCTTATTCAGTTTGTGATTGCATTTGCTTGCAAAAGGCCTCAAACTGCTGCTGTTCAAGATCCGTCATGACTTTGTTCAGGGCATAAATCTGCAAAAACAGAGAACAAACAAACTAGATGACTTGAACTGAATTGAAATGCAAATAAACAAATTGTAAAATGTGTAATATTTAAAAAAAATACAAATATTTAAGTCAAACCATGCAAGTAAATGAGTAACTGATCTCACAACTTTGCACAGGCAGTTACATAATTATTTCTAAAGGATCACTGAAGACTGGAGTAATGCATTGTATCACAGAAATAAATTACATTCAAAGTAAATTTCATATCGTTTAAACAGATAAAGGTAATACAATGTCACAATAATGCTTTTTCTGTATTTTGGATCAAATTAATACAAAATGCAATGTGACCTCTGCTCTCTGTCTCTGCTTTAGCTCCTGCTGTGCTGATTTCTGTCTTGTCCTGTCTCCACGGGTCGGCGTTTGCTGCTTTTGTTTGTCTTTTCGACATGCTGGCTCCATTTTAGAAAAGATAAGTCCAGATGATAAATTCACTGAAATAAAGATTTACCAAAGAATATGTTACTGAAGCCACACATTTTGAACAGTTAACAGTATAATGTATATCAGAGATTTTTAGCATTATATATATATGACGACAATGTACAAGGGACTCCCGTTCACAAATTTAAAAGCACTTATATGGTTACTGTATATTTTTACAGTAAATTAATACTGTGGAAAAGCTAATATTATAAATGTCTTTTTTAAAATAGTTTAAAAAAGACTACTCCTCTTAGCACTGTATATTTATTATTTATTCACTCATATTTCTCAATTAAATTTATTTATATTATTTTTATCGGGTTTTTTTTGGTTGTCGTTTCTTTTAAAATTTAACGTTACACAGCTTTTCTCATTTCCACGAACTATTCCGTTGATTTTTGCTCGGCTATTTGAAAACAGCTGGTTACTAATAGGTTATTAATTAACACCATATGTGAAACAATCTTTTTCGATACTATATCTGATTTAGAAATAACGTTTAGTGTAATTTACTTCGTATAGAACAGTAACCCATAGCTCTCCGTCTATTAGCATTGCACGTAATCCCTGTCAGAAATGAATATCCATATTCGTACGGCAAACCTAATCTGTTAAAGCTTTAACGAAAGCAATAAGGTTAGGACAGCCTAGCCTTACCTTATGATTTAAAACGAAAACAATCAACAAAGATGTAACTAGTAGGTTTAGCAGGATTGTGGTGTCACTGATAAATAACCCCGGATAGAGTCGTCGTTGCTTGAAGGTTCCTATTAATGTTGCGTTCAATTGCTGTCAAAGGTAGTTAGTGAAACTTTATTTCATTTTATGCTGTATGCTTTTTAGGTGTGATAACTGAAAATGTTTTGTTGTTGTTTTACAGCCAATGTTTGTGTTTAAACATTTAATATTTTAACTGGAAAATGTGTGACAGCTAGCTTTTATTACTTTTATAAACAATGAAGCGTTGCACAATTCCATTCTTTAAAAAAACAAAACAAAAACTATAGTTAGTTTGGTTTATTATTCATTTATTTATTCACAGCATTTGCTGCTTGTAAAACTAAATGCAAACACAAGAGGTCGCTCTAATACAGCTATTGAGGATTGAAACTGACTGATACGTTTGATTTATGGTATATTTTAGTACATATTGTTTGTGTGCATTACATTAAATTAACCATATTTTATTTTTTTATTCTGTAGCAACTGGACAGACTGACTCACTTTAGTATCTAGAGACCAAAATGTCATATATTTTCTAGCCCCAATAGCGCTACATCATTCACAGCTAGTAATAAAAACATTTCACTCTAGTTTTTACCTCCCTGCCACCTTGGAATTTAAATGTATTCCAGTGTTTCTATTAAATTACTTGCGTGACATAATTCAAAAGCTCAGTCTGTTCTTGTTGAGTTTCCCCCCAAAGCAGGCCTGTCACAAATGCTACGCTAGTAGTTATTGTTATCCTCACCCATCAGACGACAAAAACACTCATATGTCACCAGAAAGACAGAAAACTGTATGTGGAGGTGTCAAGTTGTCAGACACCATTGGACCACCTAGGAAAAAACTGATAAAAGCTCTCGGAGAAGGCCTACAGATCATCTTTTAAGTAAATATTGGTTAATACGATACCTGGCAGAACCCGGTGAGGCATAAAAATGTCAAAGAGACTATAAACTATAGTTTGGATCATGTTGTTAGAGTAACAGAGGACTCGTATAATTGTAAAAATGCCTCAAAACGAGACATGTGTGTCATTGATGGGTTTACTTGAGTCTGACCATATATGATGCTGTACTTTTACGAACACTCACTTGACGCTCATATAGCTGTCCTCAAGTTTATGCCCTTTGGCACCGCTGTGCCACATGAAATTTATCATGGCACATTCCAATGTGTTTTCCTGGATTCCTTCCCCAACACAGGAGAGCACTAGCTCTGTAATAATATCCAAGGAAGAACAACTGATCCTAAATGCAACAGACCCCCTCCGACAGATTTTCCACTCAGTCTTAACCCGACCTTTAGCGCCCTAGGAAAAGCTGGCATACGCAAGGGAGTTCCCATGAGCCACTGCCACAGTCTGCGGAAAGCCAGCCTGAACAAACTGAATGCGGTGGGTCGGGAGGTGCCGTGAGCCTGTGACGGCAGATTGTTGTCAGATGCATAAGATGAGCTTTGCCCACTGCTCTTGACCATGTGTTCTTCCCTAATACCAGCACACCTCATTTACTGGAGCAGTAACTCAAAGTGATTTGTCTGTTATCGAGGCATTCTTTCACTCCAGAGCGCAGTTCATCAGACAGATGCATGATGGGATTACATCTACAGAGGTAATGAGTCAAGATAGCTTTGGAAAGCAGCTTGTGCAGGGATACATGAAGGGTATAATTTAAAACTGTTGTGATATAAACACTGCAGGCTTTTGTACATTTACAAAGGTTTGGACACATTTGATTTTTTTTATGTGAAGGCTTATTGTCAAATGCATAAAATGTAAATAAATTAATTAATTAGTTACAACAATGTAATTTAAAAAAACAATAATTTTCACTTTTTTACCATTTAAAACATTTACTCTCTTGAAATTTTGTTACGTTTATAAAATATTTATTTTTGTTATATTTGATGCGTACGTGTATATTAACATCAAGCTTATATAAAATGTCAAGACATAAATAGTGTTACATTTGAAAAGTTTATAATTTTTTTCTGGACTAAATAAATACATGAGTAAATAAAAACATTTAAAAATAAATGATTTGAAAGAAAACAAATATTTTAAGAAATATAATATATTTTAATATTTTAAAAAATACAAATTTTTAAAAATAAATTTATTAAAAATTAATAAAAAAATAATATATATATATATATTGAATTAAATTAAATGCTTTAAAATATTTTTTAAAGGTTTTAATTAAAAACATTTTGTAAATACTTTATTTATGTTTTACTATTGATTTGTTTGACTGTACCAAATGCATGAGAAGTGACCAAGAACCGACTCAAATACAAGAAAGTTTATTTATCTGCAAGCTTCCATACATATCTTAACTTTGATGACTGTGCTATTATCCAAAGAGAGTAATATTGATAATAAAGATTCAGTAGCTGTGTCTGAACTTTAAACAGGTATACAAGCCTGTATAAGTTCTAGAACAGGGCAGAAAAGACAACCTTATGTGGCAAGTCTGGAACACCCACCACGGCTGTCAACAATTTGAATACAGATGAGCAACTCAAGTTAAAAATAAAGAGGAAAGGAAGCAGTCTTTAATAAACATTTCATATTGCTGTCACTTACACATAAGACCTTAGCCACAGCAGCATCCAGCGCTGGCTTGAAAACCTGTACAGGCTGCCAAAGAAACGTAGCCCCACAATGAACTTTTCAGCACTAAAAATAACCCTCTGAATAAATGATGCCCAAATTGAATGGCAAACTGAGGCCTCTTTTTTCACACCTGTGCTGCGTTTGAGCAGCCAATCTGTGCAGCAAAAACAGTGGCATTGTTGCACTGGTGAAGGATGGAGAGGAAATGAGCGCATCAGTTTGAGGGTTAGCCATAGCATTTTTTTTTGGATGTGCATAATGGTTGTTGTTATCACGTCCAATAAATGTTCAAACCACATTAAAACAGTTTGGGTCCACATCAAACTGACATCATCAAACTTTCTGACCTTTAGAGACATCAGGAGCAGGAGCATTTCTTCACGGGACAGAACAAAAGAAACATTGTTACTAGACCGTGTTCAAGTTGGGAACAAGCGAACACAGTTAAATGTTCATTAGAGTGTTTTATTAAGCAAAATGAGCAACCTGTTTCCCTTCAGGCTTCTTGGAGAGATGAAGTTTGACATGCTTGAGACAGATCTGCTTCACGGCCTGACGTTAAACAAGCAGTCAAGAAGTCAATCAGCTCTTTCTCCTTCACTAGCCTCAATGTGGACTTCTTCTAGAACCTAAGATTACATTCAGTCGTTTAGATTAAAGTATGCTTTATGACAGTATGATGTCAGCTCTTTTTAAACTAGATTTTCGTAAGAAAATGAGTGCTGTCTGTTTGTGCAAAAGCTTATCTCAGATTACAGCACCCTTATTATCAACAAGACATGATTTAAGGAATCATTTATGTCTATATGCCTAAATATTATCAGTGCACACTAAAACATGTTCCCACTTGCAAAATAAATGTCTATATTAGATAACTGAATTACAATAAGGTTGCATTGCCACTAAAATTACTTAAATTAAATTAAATAAAAAATAGAAACACAGCAAAAGACTAATAAAAAAATACTAATAAAATAAAATGGCAAATTTACATAAAATTATCACAACTAAAATGTGTACTAAAATATACAAATAAAAGATCATTCAAAATATTAATTATTAAGTCAAATATATTGTTTATGTGGAAAGTTGTCATTAATGTAAAATACTAAATCAAACATATTTTAACTAAACAATTGTATAACTTCAGAAAAATCCATTCAAAGCATCCCAGTCAAAAGCATCCCAGAGATTTGACTGTTTTAGTTGTGTGGGAATGCTCAGAGATTATGCAAACGTCATTTAACGCAATATAGTCTAGGTCTAAAAACCCTGCTCTGTGCTCCTAAAAATAGGTCTAAAGGTACTTTATCAAAGAACCTTTAACATCCATGGTACATTTCTATTGCGCACAATGTTCTTCAGAGTTAAAAAGGGTTCCTTGGATCACTCAAACATTCTTCATATTAAGGTTCTGCTTGTCATTCAGTCATTTTTAGGAATAAAGAAAGTTGCCAGACTTGACATCAATACCAAGCGGAATATTCCAATATTGAGTGAGGCCACAGAGAAAGAGATGGTTCGACTGAATGGTTGTTTGTGGAACCAAAAATGGTTCTTCTATGGCATTGCTTGAAAAAGCTTTTGAAGCCCCTTTATTTTTAAGAAGGAGAGCCAGCTGTGTGGGATAGCAGTATGAATAAACGGGGCTTCAAAAGCTTCTTCAAGCAATGCCATAGAAGAACCATTTTTAGTTCCACAAACAACCATTCAGTCGAACCATCTCTTTCTTACCTTTAATCTAAAATTAAGAACCTTTTTGTGAAACAGAAAGGTCCTTTATGTAACCATTTAGACAAAAAGTCGTGAGTCTACAGCGGACCCTCCAGTCCAGTGTCTGAGCGATACTCTGGTTACTTCTAATAAAACACAAAGTTTCACAGGTATGCGTGTGGCATAGATGGATCTCATTTTATATGTATTATGCAAATACCGCCTTGGCTGGCGTGAACGACCCGTCCTTTTAACGTAAACAAACCGCCTGGCAATAAATCCTCACTTGTTATTTCCTCGGTTTCACTCCCCAGAGCTGATTCTCAAATACAACATCTGCTTGTTGAACACGACGCCCCCCCTCATTCCCCCACGTCGACTCCCAGCATCTTCAGCAGCATGAGGGGGTACAAACAGTCAGTCTTTTAATTTGGCTTATGACAGCCCCTCAGTGTGTGCACGCTGGCAAGTCCCCGACTTTTAGACCGGCCTCTCAACCACGACCTAGTACTCATTACCACTGTTTGTTTTGGCAGCGGCCAGATGGTACTTAGGAGCGCCGAGCGGCACAAGCGTCCCGGCCAACACGCAATATTTATGTTTAGGGGACATCGGTTTACTTAGATAGAATCAATAATACCTTTTAACGCAGGTACTTTGTGTGAAGCCGAGCGAGAGAGAAAGGAAAATATATACTTCGGAAAACAAATCAACCATTTTTCTTTTCTCTCCGAGTATAATTTGGACCCCAACCCACCTAATTTTCAGTCTGGGGCCGCTTGTGGATTGTCAAGTTGCCTACGCGTGGAATAAGGTATTATGTTACTACTCGATATGTACCAAGAATGTGATAAACAACACTAGCATTCTTGGATTGTCCGCAAGGAAAGTGAAGTAATACCAGCAGTCATACATACCTCCACACCATCATCTGACCTCAGCGCTAATGTGATACATGAGGGATCAAGCCATCGAATGGTGTTAACGCTCATCTAATGAGAGTCCTCTGCTCGTCTCTTGTGTTGGAAGAGCCACTAAACCCAAAATGAGTCAAATGAATTACCTCCCATACAACCCACCCCAAAACAATTTGAGCTATTTACAAGGCAGACACAACAGTTCACAAGGATTGAGAATGAGAATGTCAATACAAAATATGGAAAGCTACTTGGAGACATAAGTTTAAGATCGCTTTTGAATAGTTTTCCAGCTACAGATCCTTTTAAAAGTCATCTTTCACCTGTTGTCAATCTACAAATTCTCAAAAATAAAATACATTTACTAGAAAAGCAACAATGCATAAGATATTAAGACTCATTTTTAGAAATTGCATCTTTAATATTTTGACTTATTGCACTGGAGAATCTAAGATATAGAGATATAAAGTCTTGTTTTTTCAATAATGCATCAATGCATAATTATAACACATGATCATTGATTATTATGCTTCTTACCCCACAAAATACTGTGGGAGAATGTATCTTTATTTATTTGTGCAAGAACTGTCTTAAAATCACATAAATGTCTTGTTTTAAGGATTTTTAGATATTCTAAAACAAAAAGATAAAAATGTCTTTAATTGCAATGTGCATACTGATAAAGTGCATACCTACAATGCACTGTACTGTAAACCACCTTTTTGCCAATATGATGTAGATATCAGGCTGTATTCGAACCTGCAACCACTGTGCCACTATCTAAAATGAAGCATGTGGTTGTAGAGGGACAACTGAAGATACTATTTAACCTGGACTGTTTCAGTGCAAACCAGCTGTGCAAACAAAAAACAGGGCTCTGCGGGCTGCTGGGGATACAGGTGTAATTCAGAAGAATGAATAACCACACTGTGGTCAGGACTGGCTTCTGACTCAATGACGTCTAATCATCAAGTGCCACCACGCCACAGACTTGCAGACAAACCTGCAGATGTTCATAAAATGCAAGTCACGGTCAACATGTGATGGGATCGTTTGCTCCGCCAGATTTCACATCAGCAACTTAATTCCAGGTTAAGTCCAGAGAGACTGTGCCTGGCTTTGTGAGGGTTTGGCCCTGCTGGTAGATGCCCTACTACATCATGGCTGGTACGTGATCTCATGACAATTTGTATGCATTTTATGTAAAATTTTGTTCAATAAAACGTACATTTTGCAGGAACTAAAACATACAATACTGAGATATTTTCAGCATGCAAAAGTACGAATTTGTACGTATTTTCAGCTTCATATCAATGACCTTGTTTGCAACTGCGTTAATAAACTCTTACTTTATTAACATTACTTTATATGAAATGATAACGTTTCACTCTGTTCTGTGTGATTTCTGCTGCCAGCTCATTTCCAAAAATAGACCTTTATAATGTTAAACAAGACTTTATTTTAAACCCCTTTTAAAAAATTACATTTCTGCAATAGTTCATTGTCATTTAATGTATACATGCCATGGGCCACAAAAAGGGGTTTTCTCTGACATGCTGTGAATACACAATGCAACTATTACAAAATCAAACCATAATGTTTTCAGCGATTAACAACATATTATTCTGCTTTGGACCTTACAAAAACCTACTGTATTCCACCACAGAGGACTGTGGCTGCAAAACATTGTTATTTAGGGTACTTTTGGTACTGTTTTTGACATTTGTGCAATAAATAAGTGATTGTAATTACATTGATCTATCTGTCATGTTTTTCTTACACTGTACAGAGATAAAAATGGGTAGGTTTAGGTTTGGGGTAGGTTAAGGGTTCTAAAAATCAAAATTGCTTATTGACAAAACGATAAAAATGCATTGATACAAAACGTTTAAACATGAGATCAGGCTGGATGTGTGGGAAATATCTCTTTCTACTGACAGCCATTCAAAAGCATGATACTGAGACGATACTGAGATTATTATCAATATCTAAAACTAAAACCATAAACACATTTGCATTAGTTAAATAAAATAAGAATTACAAAAACAAAAACCTTATTTTATATCTAAAATATTTTAAACTAAATATACTATACTAGACATATACAAAACAAATATGTTTTTATGTTTTTACTAAAACTGAAATAAAGACCATTTTAAAATACAATTTTATTTAAATTATTAACAAAAAATATAATATTTAATCAATAGAATTGCATTGCCCCAAATATAATTTTTTCCCCCTAATGCATCTTGTGCTGGGATGCTTAAAGATGCTTTATGCCAGTGTAAATATGTTAATATTTTAGTACCATTCAAATGCTATGGTTGTTTTTTTATTAGAATGTTGAATTACTTTCCCTTTTTATATTTAACATTTTTTGTTGTTATTGTTATTATTGTTATTTATTATTTATTTTGCATTTATTATATAAATATAAATATATAAATATTTCTTTGCCAGTGCGCTGTAAAGGTTTATTGACACTGAAAATATCACCAGTGGGTCCCCTGGGAGTGGTGGGTTTGCTGACGCCGGGAGCAGTGTTAAGACCAAACAGGACTAATTGAAGGAGACGCTTACATATTCTCCAGTGTATGGCTCAGGGGTGCACCTGGCCACAGCAATGGATGCCTCTGGCAGCAATGTGGGTAGTGTATAAGGCCTAAACCATGAGATGCACCACAGGGCACATAGGGCTATAAAAGCTCACACAAAAGAAAAGGTTTCTGAGGGAGACATAAGCAAGAAATTGGGTAAATTAGCTATCATAGGAGACTAACCAAGTGGTAAAGTTATTTATACCAAGTGGTAAAGTTATGAATAAAGTTATTTTTGTTTTCTTTGCACACAAAGAAATGAGTTAAGATCAGGTTGAACCACTGCCGTGATAGCACATGCATGTCTCTGAGACGTCTATTTGATGTCTGCATTTACATCTGCATGATGTATTATTTATGTTGTTTTCTCATCTTGCAATAAGTCTATTGGACGTCTATTGGACATCTCCTTTTAGATGTCAAATAGACGTTTATTAGATGTATTTAAGATGTTTATGATTTAGAATGATTTAAAACTGACATCTGAAGGACATCTGCCAGCCTTTTGTAGACAGCAGATGCTTTCCATATCAAGAGATCTTTAACAGACATCATGCAGACGTATGTGTGCTATCTGGGTGATGTCACGTGGACTTTTAACCATGTCCTTTATACATACTGAAATGTGGAAGTTGCAGTGCTGGGCCAGAAAGCTCTCATCAAAAATATCCTAATTTGTGCTCCAAAGATAAACTAAGCAACTTAGTGGTTTGGGAATTTTTATATATACTGTATATATATATATATATATAAGTCAATCAAACTCCCTGCAAAGGGTTAATTGTAAACTATACAGAATCGTTATGATAACTGGAACGTACTATGATAGGCCTAAATCAATTACAATCTCCATCTACTAGTCCTTATTTCCATTACAGCAGGGTGTAGCGCTGCTGGGTTGTCAGGTTTTTATAGGAAGACTCGCCCAACTGCTATTCAAAACTAGGCCAATCGCGTTTTGAGGGGATTCCCCAGCCTGATCTCACGGCAATTCGTACATATTTTATGAGTTGCCAATTAATGTGGCTTAACGGACTCCACCTTAACAACGACCGGGAGAAACCAAAATTCCGTCAAATTTTACTTATTATAGATTTGTAACTGTCAAAAGAACAAGCTCTTATTCAGCTTATAAAGTGAATAATATTACGTTAAGCTGTTTCTTTATAATGGCTATGGGGGTGAACACTTAACATGATGTTATTAACGTTATCTGTCGAATACTGGTTTGTTCTTTTGACTTTAGTTAGAAATTATTACAAGAAAGTTTTGACAGAAATGTGGGTGTTCCTCGTCAGTTTTTAGGTGCGTAAGCCATGTATGTTAAGTAAGGAATAATTGACGACGGGCCGGAGTCAATTATTCCGCTTATACTACGGTTGCCACACCTCAAGACATCGATCAGATGATATATTTCGAGGGATTC
>JAUCMT010000013.1:5159516-5171398 GCA_032357475.1 Enteromius thamalakanensis
CCTTGAAAATAATTGCACACCTCAGAACGTTCGTCAGCCAATCAGATTCAAGCATTCAACGGCCCCGTAGTATAAGTGTTTTTAACGTTAAGCGTTTTAGAATGTCCCACTTAAAATTCAGGTTCAATTGAGGTATATTTTTAAAAGTTGAGCTTCTTTTACGCATCCTTTTTATAACATCAAGGCTGAAAAGGCTTAGCATAATAGTAAAAGACAACATTTAGTAATAGTATATAATAGTAATAAAAAATACATTAAAAATCATTAATGAAGCAAAACAAAAAGCAACTGTTGAAGTTCTGGCTGGTCTGCAGCCTTTACCAAACCGACAGTCAGTGATTCAAAGAGCTGGTGAGGTAACGTAAATGTTCAGTAATGTTTACTGCTACAGTCTGAATCAAATGTCTAACTTCTTATAGAATTCACCCACTTTATTTTTTAACGTAAGAGCTCGAACATTTTAACTTGGATGTGAGAGGCTTCTAGTGCTTCCAGTTACCACAAAACAGCTGCTGCTTGAAACAGACATTTCTTGCATTATTTGAAAGGAATGCTTTGCAAAAAAGGTTGATAACTTTGCCCAGTTTACATGGAGACAAAGTTATAATAAAGTTGAAAACAAATTTTGCTTAGTCAACTGTTTATTTAACTGCGCATGAAACTGTTTTTTTTCTTTCTTTCTGAAACTACATTTTCAAAGTCAAATGTGAGTGAACATGTTAAGTGCCACACAACTGACTGTATACCTGAACAAAATATGTCATAAGCTAACACAGGTGTTAGCGATCTGTCCGAAGCTTCTTCACAGTGAACTGCTTTAAATGCTGGTAAGTGTTTGATTTGCACTTTTCAACATGTTACCTTTTTTCCTCTCCCTCTTTTTTTTTTTTCTCAGGATTTTTACGTCTGTAAGCAGAGATACATGTTCTGGTATGCCTGCCGCCACGGTGGTGGGGAAGTTTCATGGGTCGCAAACTGACTGCTGTAACAAAAATTGGTTATCCTTTAACGCTCATGCACCTTATCAAAATCAACTACGGTATGTGGGTTTCTTCTTTTTGCATTGCTAAACTCAACTGGTAAGTCATAACAACTGCTGTTACCATACATATATCACACTAAATTCATTTTGTTGATAACAGAAATCACAAACGAAAGGCTAAGATTTATATGAGAGTAAAAATCGATTTTTTTGTTTTATTAATACTGACATTGATTTCTTCCCCGCATCTGCTGTAATAAAGTAATATTTTTCAGTATCAAATGAATTACAACCTTGGTTATGAAAATAAAAAGTTTTGCAAGAGACCAGCTATGTGTGAACCCCAGCTTCTGGGCGCTGCTCAAAGACACATACCTATCAAATGCCCTGTGAATTGTAAAACATATCAACTCGACACTAGACAGCCCTTTGGGCCAAATGAGTGGGAACTTTCAGATGAACCCCTTCAATATTCTCGTATAGCATTTGATTCACATCATGGTTAGAGCATTAACATGACCTTTGAAAGCCAACATCAGCTCATTTGGTTTGCTGCAGAATGTTTCTTTATCTGCACACAAAGATCTTCACAGTTTAATGTGTGATTTACTTGACTTTGACTTATTAAGTATAGAATTTATTATGTTTTAACTTGAGATGCAGAATTCTTTCCGTTGCTCTAAGTTTAATTTTGTTAAAGTCTTTTAAATTTTTAGTACAAATTATATTTTCAGCACAAGTTGAGTAAAAAGTGTATCGCTACTTTACCTAAATAATATTTGCTTGTATAATAGCGTGAGTTGCGGTATTTGGCGTAAAACTGTATTATGAAATCTTTGAGATAAACGACACTGAAGTGAAGCCATTAAGTTAATGACCCGACTGACTTTGGCTCTGAAGGATGCCATCAGTCTCAGCTAAATTACTTTCAATGATCTTTTCACTGTCAGGGTCTGTAGTTTGCTATTCCCTGGTTCATCATGGGTACAGTTCTTGCAGAAATCAGCATGAAAATAAAGGGCTTTGTTGCTTTTGTTAACCAAAAATGCAACAACTAAAGTGCTGAGCAATATTAACACAATCAAATAATTAATTTAATTTCAATACCCGTGTCAAACCACTGTAAAAACATTTATTCTTGGATGATAAGTACTTGATATTAACTTCTACTCTAAATAATTGCCCAATGAAACTAATCTGGTTTAACCACAGTGGGATCCAAAAGGTTTGTGAACACATAGAAAATTAGGGATTTGGGAGTTTGAGTTATTGTAACGATCAGCTGGATGTGACAGCCCAGCTCTGGATGGCACTCCAGCGCCCAGCGAACTCTCCAAGTTTTATGTTTGTTTTCATGGACTCGTTCCCATGAACTCATGTCTCCGCCCTGCTTGTCAGTTGTCATGGTGTTTCATTGTTGACTCCACCCACTGAACTAGTTCGGTTATATAATTTGTATATAAACCGGATGTTTTTGGTCGTCACGGTCCATTGTCTTCCACGGTCTTCCTGTTATTTTCTTCTCTGTGTTAATCTCTGTGTTTTGAGCTGTTGTTATCAACCCTGCTTGTAAGACCTTGCTCTAATAAACAATCTGCATATGAATCCGCTGTTATCCCTGCCTCCAGTTCTTGACAGAATGGACCGACACACAGGATTCAGCGATTGTTTGGATCAGCGTGAAACCCGAGAATCCTTGTTGCCTCGCGGGCAGGATTATTCACCGGTGCCTTCCTCTCGGCTTTGTTCCTTGTTTTAGGAGGGGCGCCAGATTGAGGAGTATGCAGAGGATTTCCTCACCTCAGCCACTACGTGAATGTGGATGAACAGAGTTTCTGTCAGGTTTGGACACTGAATTGCTTTACTCTCTCCCTGATGATGATCCCAACTGGTCTCTGGAACAATTGACTTTGTGTTTGTGGTTCACGATTCACCGTGGGTGAAGTCGAAGAGCACCCGGTCATAAAGAGAATGATCAGCGTGCTGCGCACGTCAGCGCAAGCCCGTGGCTCGGCACTTGCTTCGCTATTCGGTGACCCCCGCCTCCACGCAAAATGGTTGCCGAGCATGAGACGCCACTTTCGGAGAATTAACACACCCGAGTCAGTGCGCCAGAGGGCCGCCGCACCCAAACCTACACACAAGATGGCCGCCGCACTCGAGTCTGCACACGATATGACCTCTACCTTTGTTCCACTGCACCTGTCTTCAGACACTACGGATGTCACTCCAATGTTTCCGGGCATCGTGAGTGTTGCAGATGAGGACTGGTTCTTTATGGGCGCCAGTGGCTGCACTACCTCTGGAGATGTCAGTTCCAGCCGAATCTCCTGAATCTCAGAATCTCCTGAGATCCTACTGATGGCTGCTCAACCCATGGAGGTCTCTAAGTGGCTGTCCGGCCGGTCTTGAAGGGCGCTATCTCAGTCGGTTCAGTCTCGAAGGGCAATATCACTGACTGTTGAATTCAGGAGGGCGCTTTCATTGCCTGTTCAGTCTTGTAGGGCACTTTTGCTGTCTGGTCAGCCCAAGAGGGCAAGGTCGCTGTCTGGCTGGTTTAGGAGGGCTGTGCTGCCATCCGCTCTGCCCTGGAGAACAGCTTCGCTGTCCTGGTAGGCCCAGGTGGGCTGCTCCACCCGGGAGGTCGAGTCCTCCGTCTGCATCGCCCAGGTGGGTGTCTCCACCATCTGCTCCATCCTGGTGGGCTTCTCCGCCATCTGCACTGCCTTGGAGGGCGTCTCCGTCGTCTGCTTCGCCCAAGTGGACTGCTCCGCCCAAGTGGACTTCTCCACCGTCTGCATTGCCCTGGTGGGTGTCTCCTAAGTCTGGGGCGTCTGGAAGCCGCCCCTTTTGTGTTTCGTCATGGTCCATTGCACTATGTACTACATTACATTTTGGGTAAGTACATTTTGTAAATTTTATTCGTTTTTACCTTTAATTTTTATTAATTGTTACTACTTTTTTTATTAAAGTTTTAGCAATTACATATTTTATTTCAGTTTGATCATTTCATTTAATGCTTTTAATCCAACATGTATATTTTAATTATGTTAAATTAGATTTATGCATCTGATAGAGTGCGAGTACAGAAACTTGTAGATGAAACCCTAAAAAGAAATAGCAAAGGCGAGAAAAAGATAGAGAGAGAGGAATGAGATGGCCTAAATCAACCCTTGCCTCTTAATTTAGCCAACATTCACAGAGACATCATTCATGGCTGTGTTTCTGTGCTCCATGCAGTTTGCTCTATTTGCTTTTAAATGTGTGGCGGAGACCTGGCTCGCAGGCCCGAGTCCGATTATAACTTTATATTAGGATCCGAGGGGGAGTCAATTACAGCCAGTCCTGTTTTATAAATCAGCGTGAAAGGAGGAAGGAGGGGGAGCAAATAGCACAGGGCCTTCTTAATGCAGATTTGTGAATCCTGACTTGTTTTATTGCTGTTTGAGTAAGTTTGCGGTTCATTTCCCATCAGCCCTCTGCTTTATTAATCAGCTCAGGCATTTAATGTATGTTATCCCAGGAGTGATGGAGGCACTGTATGCTGCTTTGCAGTTGTCGAGAGGGCAGAAAATGAAGGGGGACAGGGCGGGCAAGGTCAGTTTAAGACAAATGGACCTGGAAGGAAAATTGATCATACTGCTAGAACCAGCAATGAACTTATTGTTGTAGCAAAATCAAGGAAAGACAGTCTTGTGCCTAGTAACCTATGAGGCATTAAAGCTGTTGGAAAAGCAAGAAACACTGATTTTGCCCAGCAAACTGCAAAAGTGGTAGTAACCACAAATAAAAAAGAACGTTTATACAGAAGTCTAATGATTAGCAGACTGACGAGGACAATTCCTCTCGTAACTGAATGGAAATAATGGTGGTAACTACCCAATGATTGCGACATACTCTTTAGCTCTGTATTAAAACCTACTGAGCTGTCAAGGGCTCTTCTCTCTACATAGACAGCATCCTAATGGAAAGTTAGTTGAAAAAGTTATCTAAACTGGTTTAATTTGGTCTGAGTTGGGCGTTTGGAGACCGAGACGATACAACCATAAACCAGTCAAACACCAGCATGAAGGGGCTCAAAGATTTTAAATTAATAAAATATGTTTTTTATGTTTATTTATTTATAAACGTTTTAAAAAGCAATGCAAAAGAATGTGTGTCAGTTTACTTTTAATGAACATGTATCTTAATTTATTAATGCTTAATTAATAAATAAATAAAATACTGAGCACACCCCAAAAATGATTAACTTAGTATTTGTTTAGACACACACACATATATATATATATTGTATATTTGTATAATTGTAGCATATTTCTGAGTAAACAGCAGGGCACTCTATACACTAATAAAATCCAGATGATTATTTTGCACATAATTTTTAATTGAATTGAAATTGTTTCTCAATTCTCAAGTCCTCTACACAATCTGACATGTGTTTAAAACTGAACTGGAAATTAGGTGCTGGGCGTCCGGCCAGAGGAGAAGTGGACCCAACGAAGACTGGTTCTCCCAAGGTTTTTTCCCCATTCTCTCATGGATGGGGTTTTGGTTCCTTGACGCTGTCTCCTCTGACTACAGAGACCGTCTCTGCATTTGATTAATAAAGTTTAATCTCGTCAATATACATTACTATTACTCAATTTTCATACTTCATAATGTTCAGTGCTTTGCTACAATCTGTATTGTTAAAAGCGCTAAATAAAATAAAAGTGACTTGACTTGACTCAAAACTTTTTTATTGTATTATTATTGTAAATGCATACAGTATCTATAATCAACGTTTTATGCCTCCATTGCATTATGGGTCTTTGTTCTCTAAAAAGAATTTTTGTGATACTGCCTTAAAGTTTTACTAAAATTAGGGTAACATTTGAGGAATACAGATATGCAGCTGTCTAGGTTTTGTAGCAGAAAACAGATTAAGAATTACAGCCCTTCCTACCATCTTTGACAGAACCAATTGTGGAAGCGCTTTCACTTAACATAGCCAAAAGTATCCAATTAGTTGAAACGGGACCTTTTTTGTGATGTCTGTAAGAGTTAATATTTCTCATAACTGTTATTTACACGGACCTGAGTGGTCAAAGTTCATTAATCAGACTGACCGCCCCATAATTACCTCCCTGTCTCGCTGTGCGCACTGCCTGTCAATCTCTCAGACTGACAGGCCAGTGACCCAATAGACCACAGACATTTTCATTTCCCACTGGAGATTAGGGAGTGGGACATTTAATTGCCCTCAAAGCGTTTACTGCACCGAGTAAACAGGCTCAGGCATTTACAGTGTGGTATCTTGACTTGTGTTTATGCCAGGAGTACTTTGCGTGTGCCCAAAGCAGTGAAAAACCCAAATGCTGCTCACACTGAATAAAATTCTGCTTAGGTGAATAATATATTCAATTATTCACCAATCTTTCCATCCATCAGTCAAATTCCTGAGGTTTGGACGCTGAAGTGGACGATTATGGGTGGGTGTAAATACAGGCCCTGTTCCATAGTTTCATTTTCACTAAATTTGTGATGGTGATCAGAGGACAGCATTCCACATTTTGCTACAGAGATCTTTAATGGGTTAGTTTACTCCTAAAAAAGACTTAACTTGGGGAGATGAATGGTTGGGTAAATTGTTATTTTTGTTTTATTTGTGCAAAAAAAAGTTTTCTGGCAAGTTGCAAAACTGAAGTTGAGCTACTGATGTCACTTCCTGTTTTAGGGATGTATTTATTATGTTTTTGGACCTGGACCATTTCAGTTGTATTGCTGCCTATGGAGGGTCAGATAGATCTCTACTTTCATCAAAATTTTCGCAATCTTCACAAATCTTAATTTGTGTTCTGAAGATGAACGAAGGTCTTATGGGTTTGGAACGACATCAGGGTATAAATGACATCATTTTTTATTCTGGGGTGAACTAATTCTTTAAAGTTAACCAACAGGCAAATAGCTGTTGTCTACAGATGTTGTTTTAGGGTATGTTTTGACAATAGTATTTAGACCCAACTTTTAATTACTGAATTCCAGTGTTTCTATCACACCCATTGCCATAGATGTGTAAAATCAAGCACCTACAATAGCAGTGCAGTCTGCAAACCGTTTCCAAACATTTGTGACAAAAATGGGTCATTCTGTGGTGCTATGAATGGATGTCACCTCTGTCAATTTGTGAAATTCCATCCCTGCTCAATATCCTATGATCAACTGCAAGTGGTGTTATTAAAAAATAGAATTGTTTAGAAACTGAAGCAACTCAGCCACGAAACAGAATACCACATGAAGTCACAAAGCAGGGTCACTGTGTGCTTATTCCACAGCTGAAGAATTCCAAACTTCAACTGGCATTGATATCTGAAGAAAAACTGTAAGGCTGGAGCTTTATAAAATGGGTTTCCATGGCTGAGCAGCTGCAGGCAAACCTCACATCACCAACACAATGCCAAGCGTCAGATGGAGTGGTGTAAAGTACCACACATTCCTACAGAAACACCCCAAAAGGTTGTTGAAAGACTTCCTAAAAGAGTGGAAGCTTTTATAGCTACAAACCCATATTAATCTGTGTGCAAAACCATATTAATCTGTATGCAATGCCATTAAAGTCCCTGTTGCTAATGGTTAGGTGTGCCAATACTTTTGTCCATTATAGAATATATACACCTTGCATAATGCAATGCAAGTCGTTTTGCATAAAAACATCTGGGAAAATGCAGTAAAAATATGAATTTACTGTTATAGTTAACTGGGCCAATAGTGCACAATATATATATATATATATATTATATATATATATAAATTACCTGCAGAAAATAGCAAACAGATTTGAAAAAGTACAAATGGGATACAAAAAGATCATCGAATATCAAAGATCTTTTTCTCAGTTTTCTCTAGTCTTTTAACATTCATTTATCCTTGCCATGACATTGATACGCAAGTTTTATCAAAAGCCCATCTTGCCAGTGTTGAAACACCCCTTTAATTTTTTTTATTTTACTTGGAAAACAAGACAGTAATACACTTTTTTTTCTTTAGTTTTTTGCAGTGCACTTGCATGCTTTTGTAGAAGACACCATTCATCTGCTTGAGCACTGATACTTGTCACTTTCAATGGGAGAGCTGTAAAAATAAATATACTGAGAAATTATGATCACAAGTGATGCCTCTGTGTGTGTGTGTGTGCGCACTGTTCCCTTGACACTTATCACCCTGGGGGTCCCGCTCCTCCTCTGCTATGCCATGGAAGTGGGGTGAGCCATGGGGGCTCTTATTCATTAACGTGAGTGACAGAACGAGAGTATGTGTGGAGAGCAGAACATCAGGTGCTCTTTGCCACTCCATTCAGCAGAGCTGTTTATACGGGCGAAAATGACAGGCATGACGGTGATGTGAGGGCAGGAGGCATCTCATTCCGACCCCCTCATTCTCCTCCAAACTCATTTTCTTGTGGCTCTTGGCAAGAGTTTCTGACATAAGACCACAATTAGTGGCCTAATGCGATGGAGCATTTATTATAGCGTTCTATATGGATTACAATTTAGCGATAACATCGTTATGGCATCGATTCCAACCTCATGATGAAAGAGAGCAATGGCGATACACTTATCTGATGCATCGTTTGCCATTTTCAACATGGCTCAATGCAGAAAGTGGAACTTTCAAGCAGCTGCTGGTAAATTTGGAGGGCATCTTATTTTACCTCACCATCAAGTTCAGTGCATCATCAGCGCTGAGCCAGAATCATGTCTTCCAGATATCAGATCTTAGCCATGTGGTCTTGCTTCTCGTCGCATCTGCTTTGGATTGTCCATTCCCGCAAAATCTCATCTGGGCACAGGAGATCATGTAAAGAGATGCGATTGTATGTTTCTGTTGAGTTTGCAACAATGACATACAATACGTTTCTCAAGCTCAAATGATGAGCATGTTACAATCAATATCTAGTTTTTTGGGGAAATTGCATACAATTCTAAGTGGAAGCATCAAGATGCACAAAAAAAAAAAAAAAATAGGCAAAAAAACCTTATACTTGCATGTCATGTAGACATACATACCAACACATTTACTAAATAAACACCTATGCAAAGTTCTAGATCCTAGTTCAACCAGAAAACAACCTTCATCTTTAATTTGTTTTTCAGTTGTTTTTAAAAGTGCAGATAAAAGCTGTTGGTTTTCCACTTCCTAGTTAAATTTCACAACTAAATAAAAAAGTAAATGACAAGTACCACACTGATTTAAATGTGAGATTTTGAAGAAACCTTTGGTCTTTTTAGAAGAGCTTTTAAGTGCTTTGCTCACGGTTTTCATCAAGTCTGCAAATGTCTGGCTTTGCTTTAGAGGGTACAAACCTTTTCTCTCTTAACGCTCCCCATCTTTATCAGACCAAGGATCGGAGGGGAGATCCATTTGGCATGACATGTGAAGGCCTCTTGAGCAGAGGACCAAAACGAACGAACATATTGTTTCTAACACTATTTTTACAGGATACGCTGCCTGACACATGTGCGGCTAAACGATGCTCTACCGCGGAGTAATGATGCTCGCTGTGTCAAGATTTAGTCAGCTGCGTCTGACCCCAGAAAACAATAAAAGCAGAACTGATGAGCTAATAGATCAGGTCAGGTAAGAGCTGGCCAACCGTTCTCTGGTCCTCCGACCGGGTGCTTGGCGCAAGACCGGCCTCACAGCTGGTTATCATTAACGTCTCGGCATGCATGACCACCTGTTATCAATAAAGTGTTGCGCTTTCTCACTTTTTCTCAGCTCGGTCTGTCTGCGGCGCTGGCTCATCCTAGGGAGTTAAAAACACCCCGTTGCTCTCCAAGGGACTACATTCCTCCCTGTACATGGGAATTAATCATGTGAAAAGTGGTAAGCCAATACACATTAGTTTATGCTTGATGAACAGGCAAATGTATTAGCCAGTGCTGCATGTGGATGTAAAGACCCTCGGGAGGAAGGCTGTTGTGAAAGACAAACTCGCTCTTGTAGGGAATGAAAGATAAACGGCATCAAGACGGCTGGAAACAGAGATGGGATGTTCCTAAACTTCATCCCAGTGGACTTCCTCATCATCCTAATGGCAGATGCAAAAACACTTTTATGAATTAGTATCATCATTAAAAGTTGTAGAATTTGGTGGATTAGATAATCGGTCATTAATTTTTGGGGGGGGCATAGAGTTAACTATAACAACAAGATGGTGTGCATCCTAAAGAGCATGAAGTGTTTAACTAAATCGAGAAGGCCGTCCATTGCAATAAACCAACACATGTTTCTGTGAAATGCCGTGTGCCTCATCATAACGGATGGAAAAACATCTGTATTTAATGGTCATTTATGGAACCCCAGCTTTTAAACTAGATTTGATTACACGCTTTTCATATTCTCAAATATTTATTTTATTTGACAATCAATTTGACCTGGAGAGTTTGATCATAGTTCATTATTTGCTTCTGTTTAAAGTTCGATTTGTTTAGATGTCTGGCTGTTGCACTTGTGCTCCGTTACCAATTGTGACATCCTCCATAAACGGCCCCTAGAGCAACATTCTGATTTGTAAACTGTTGAAGCTCTAAACAGAACTTAGGGCTGTCGCAATGAAATTAATTGTTAATGAGCATCAGGAGAACCTGATTAAAGTGCTTAGGAAGGTGTTTATGTTTGTACATAGAAAGTAAAGGCTTGATGCCACAGAAAAACCTGCTTTGGAATGCAAACCACTTACACCGGGGCTTTAAAATTTGGAACTCCAAAAAACATATGGCGACTACATTGTCTTTTCTCTTGTTTTTTGCACCGATGCCATAGAAGATCCATTTTTGGTTCTTCAAAGAAAAATAGAAAAATATATATATTTTTTCAACATTTTCGACAATCGAATCTTTAGAGCAATGGATAGGTTTTCCAATTAAGAACTTTTATTATTAAATAATTATTTATTTAAAGTGCACAAAAGTGTACAATAAAGAAAAACATTTAAAAGCTACACTTTTACTGTAAAAAGCAATTCCTTGACATTTTACAAATATCTGCATGCAGGGATCCTCTCTGAGGGTTTATAGGATTGATTTACGTCTGTCTCCACCAGTTTCCATTTTTGTATTTCTGGGAAAGTGTCCTGCTTTATCTAAGCAGATACTGTAGCTATTGCATTTTGTTGCGGAATTGCATTATCTTGGAAGCCACCGAAGACTCCCAGTTTTGTTTGGTTGGAAGATTCGGTGTTTTTTTCCTCAAACTTTAGAAAGTCAAATTCCCTCCTAGATGTCCCGTTGACCAGTTTATCCAAAAATAGCAACTATTCATATCACATTTGTTCGTTTATAAAGGCTTCTTTCAGATTGATGTTCTTATATTCCCTGCTGATTATTGCCTGATAAAATAGATTGGAGTTTTTATAGGATCAAGAAAAAGTTTGTCAGTTACTATCATGAAGAAATGAGGGCACCGTTCATTGAGCCTAGCTCACTGTAAACTCTCACTGTTAAATCGAACACATGGGAATTCAGCTGTACCGTAATTACTTTAGCAGTCTTAAATTAGAACCTGAAAAGAATGTAAGCAAACCAAAATTGAATGAATGCAGTATTAATCTTTGTAATACAAGGAGGGGCATGGAATTAAAATGCTTCACATTGTAAAGAAAAATCCCAACTGAGATCAGTTGGTGTTCTCCTACCTAGACAGTGAGGAGATCATATTGAGAGCAAATAATCTTAACTGTAACTTCTTAGACTTTCATAAGAGATCTTAACTTTTGTAATTTCCAGATACCAAAGCCTGCAATCAAAATAGAAATATGAATTGCATTTTTAAATGGTGTAGTTATTCAATCTATCTATCTATCTATCTATCTATCTATCTATCTATCTATCTATCTATCTATCTATCTATCTATCTATCT
>JAUCMT010000013.1:5198690-5215731 GCA_032357475.1 Enteromius thamalakanensis
TACTGAAATAAATAAATAAATAAAATGACCTTTTAAACCGTTTAACTGATTGTGTTAATCGGTTAAACTTCAAATCGTTCGGTTAACGGTTAAACGGTTAAAATGAGCATCCCTACTCAGTTTACTTTGTGGATAGTAATTTTGAGTCATTTGGTCCGCGGTGGTCCACAGCCCTCTTCAGCTTATTGTTAAACAAACATTGCACCTCTGCCGTAGACCAAAGCGACACTTTCTCCGCTATGTTTGTTTTGGAGCGTAGCAAAAACGTGACTTCGCGCGCCCTGTTCCATGCTCCAGCACGGTTAGCGCTCACACTACATGCGAACCGCGCCCGAGTCCAACTGAACCGTGCTCTGGCACCAGGGACGGCGTGCCAGAACCGTGCTCCAAGCGGGCCAGGGAGGGCTAAACGTACCGCGCCCAGGGACGTTTCGGAGCACTCACACTAGTCAAACAAACCACGCTTTGGTCAAACGCACTCGGGCACGGTTCTAACTGTCTAGTGTGAGTACACCCTTAGTCACTTTTGACAAAACTCCTCTCAGCTATCATATCTAGTTGAAAGTAGACTTGTGACTTGGCATGAATATAGCTATATAAAATGAACACATACCGATTTGAGCATTTAAGCTTGATAATAACAAATGCTTCTTGAGCAGCAAATCATCGTGTTTTCTGAAGAGGTAACAGATGCCAAATATTCAGCTTTGCCACAAGAGGAATTAATTACATTTTAACTTAGACATTTTTTTTTTCTCTTTCAGCCTTGGTAAGCAGAAGAAACTTTTTTCAAAAATCTTACTGACCCTTAACTTTTAAACAATAGTGTAGCCTATTGGGGAACTCACTAAATTATCCAAAAGAGAAGCAGAGTAATTGCATTTGCAAGATTTCTCATGTGCCCTGGTGTCAGGAACGAGGTTCTGGTAATCCGCGGTGCTCAGGCTCTCATTTATAACGTCCTAAACCTCTTTTCTGGCTGTCTGCGCGAGGCACTAACAATCCACCTGTCGGAGAGTAAGAGGATACTCTCCAGAAGCTGTGACTGTGAGTTCTAGAAAACACACTCGCTCGCTTACGGCCAGATGGTCTGAGGGCCGGTGAGTGAGTTATATTATTTCTCATTACAGCATAGAGCTCACAGATGAATGATGCTTGGATGTGGCTCGAAAGTGTAGAGTATCATTCATTTAAATGATACTCTCAATCCTTCACTGGACCATCTCATCGTCCTCCACCCAGATTTGAAACGACATTGACCATAAACAAGTGAAATGAAGTGAAAAAGCTTATGTTACCACAGCTAATAGCATCAAGGTCAATCACATTTAAAGAGTGACGCTCAGCTAAACAAAACTAAATCGCCTATAAAACATTGGTTTATGTTGGCAGTGATTGGCGAAAAATACATCCTGCTTGTGCGTCTTCTCTCTAAATAAGGCATAAATCCAAAACGTTGATTCTTTACCATACAAAACACAGTATGCATTAAATAAAAAGCTTCAGCAAAACCAAAAATTGCTCGCTTAATGTTCTCTCCAGGTGCTTAAACTAAACTCCCTAGCTTTATAACTTGTGTGACATCTGGACATATGAAAAATGACGAATCAATAGCAGCCTTGAATAAGCACCTCTATTTATTGAAGCAGAAGGCACAATAGCGGTGTTGTTAAAAAGCTGCTCAAAACCTGACCACACGGGCCCCAAATGAATGAGGACCTATTCACAATGTGTTTGTCCTGGCCAGAGCCTCCATTTGACCCATCCATCAAGCCAGCTTTAGTTTGTCACACAGCTCTATCCTCTTCAAAATTAAACATGGAGACTCTCACAAATATCAACGCAAATGGGGTTAGGCATTGAGAACTGTTTAAAGGACATTAAGAACAGGTTTTATAAAGTGTGCTTTAGATACATATGACCTTGACCAAAAAGAAAGGACTTGGTCGTGGTAAATAGTTTTATCAGCTGTTTGTAAATAATTTTAAATGATTTGATGCCATGAAACTATGGTATATCTAGCAAACAGCTCTTCTGTGAGGAGACCAGATGAAATTTCAAAAATGCACACAATGCTTTCAATCCACTTTTTCCTCACAGCTGACACTGATGATTTTGACCATTCGTGCTCTGTACCATTGCATAATTTACACTTGAGAGTTTCTGTCACAGACCACCAAGAGGCACTTCTGTTAAAGACCCTCTCCCCCTTCCATTCAGAGCACCGGGAGATCTTTCCTAAGCTCAAGGAAAACCCAAACAAGTAAAATCAGGAACAGGTGATGAAATCATGGGAGCTGCTGTTCCATGCAAGTCCCAACACTAAATGTGAAAGAGTTGCATGCCTTTTTTTACAATATTACCTTGTACACTTCATAAACCAAATACTTATTGTAGAGTCTCTCGTGATGAACAAGTAGCACTGTCAGTCAACCGTGAACCTGATTAAAGAAAAAAATACCTACATTGAAAACCTTGCATCAGCAACTGTTTGTAACATGTCCCTCAGAAAACAATTGGTGCAAAGCCTGTGATAGCTCATAATAAAACGCCTAGGAGTTATGAATGACAGATGAGAACCTGTAAACCTCACCATGCAGTTGCATAAATCTGGAAGCTGTGTTTTCCTGCCCAAGCAGCAGACAATTTATGCATCCTTGAGCAGGAGCCAAGTCATTTTAGTAGACTTATCCAATAGTGCAATAAAACTTCACTATTCAAGTCCTACGCAAGCTTAATTTATTCCTGTCAGAAAGTTTAATTGTACATTTCTTTTGCAGAGAGACATAAAACTTCTTATCTTCTGAGTTACAGGAATCTTACGGCCAAGCTAACGGCCCATGAATCAAATTTCAGGAAGATACTACAACATGGAGCGCTACCATCTTGCTGTCAGTTGTGTTTTCCTACAGTGATGCATTGCTGTAGTCATCCATCATGAGTTGTAGCGTTACAGGGTGAAAGGTCAACACAATTGATTGCCCTTAAGTAATTTTTACCTAATGCGTACTCCAACTCGCTAGATTTCTGAACAAGATAATATTGAGTTATGAAAAAAAGATGTCTGACCTCACTGATGACTTCATTAGATCCTGGACTGAAGCTTCATTTGGGTTTAATGTTGTTCTGCGATGTTTGGAACGGGGCCTAACAACCCATCAAAAGAAATGATGAAATTACAAAATAAACCCCAGGAAAACTAGACTTCATCTAATGGGAGCTAAAAAGCTAAGACTCTATGCTGTTGGGAAAAACACTAGAGCTATGCGATTTAATTAAAATTGTGTTTATCTGGCGTGACTTTTGCACTTTTTGCGTTTTTGTTGGATTCGTCACAAACTGCAGTTAACGATTTTGGACGTGTGCGTTTTCATCAAGAGTGCCGGTTTACAATGATGTTATCATGGCTGAAACATGCAGTTTACATGATCTGGAATTGAGAAATTATAAAATGTGAGAATTATAAATCAGTGCAGAGATCTCTGTTCGCCCTTGACCTTTTATGTAAGATGACTGCGGTTACAAAAAAGCTTTTTGTGCATTCATAATTGGCCATTTAAATGAGCGTGCTGGCTGTTTTAATTTGGGACCCTGTCCAGGGTTGCTCAGGCAGGAATGAAGATTGACACTTCGGGATTAAAACCAACATCAAATTAAATCTAAACACAGAGAAAGCTCAGAGAGGTAGCCGAGGGTAATTAGACGGTGAACGGCAGGAAGTTCTTATCCAAGACTGACATGCTCCATTACAGAGATTTGTACAGAGAAAATAGAGATGTATAATAGAGCAGTACTAATTTGAAGACCCTCCTTATAAAGGGGGAGGGGGTGGGGGGTGGTTGGGGGCATTTAGATTGGTTTGTTCTAGTTTACCACTAAAATGAATGCAAGCAGTTCTCGCATTTGTCTATCACAAATGTGTTCCAGTAAATGAAGCTATCAGAAGTCAATTTAAGAAATGAGAAAAGTGTTTTGTTTTGTTTTTTATCTGAAAATTACATGGCCTTCATTGAATTCAATGCAATAAAAACATTATTTACATTACATTATTTATACTTATATTATTTATTTATTATAATTATTATTACATATATTTATATTTATTTGTAATAAAAAAAACAACAACACAAAAAACAATACTACAACAGTACTAAACAAACTACTGGGGAACACTTTACAATAGGTAACTGACTTTTCCCTCAATTAATTTCTTAATTTTATATTAGGAAGGATTAGAGATGTAGAATAAGGTAATGAGAGTTAGGCATTAAAATGTGCTGAATTAACACTAATAAATGGCTAATATTCTAGTAATATGCTAATAAGCAACTTATAGGTGTAACTGTAAAATAAAGTGTTACCAAACTGCATTCATACCAATAGCAAACCAAACTGAAGTTCTTATTTAAGTAGGCAACATGAATTTCTGTTGAACTTTGTATTTTGTCTGTATTTGAGGTCTGTATACTCAGGTGTGCATAATTCTAATATATATTTCAAGTTAATATTGCACCTATGCATTATTCCTGCTGAATAGATCAATAAAATCCTTCATCGCCTGTAGAAGAGGAGCAGCATTTAAGATGACACAATGCTCTCTGAATGTAGGACCGGTCCGATGGCGTAATTACTCCTGCTGAATTATGTTGCTGTGTTGACCTGCTTTGCCCCTAGAGTTGTAGAGCTGTCTCATTGAGTCATTTAAAATTCCTTTCCACATGGCCAAGTGGACTGCAAATTTACATTTTCCACAAGGAACTGAACATATCTCTAAACTTGACGATTTCGTCTGTAACCCCAGAGGTTAACTGGCCTTGGTCGGAGCAGCTTGCCAGTGCCAAACTTCTGGGTTTGGCTGTAATAATTTAAACATAGGTTATGGAGTAAAGCTAATACGTTCCAAATGGGCGTCCTGCAACTTTTCATTTTTGTGATGTTTACACAGCTTTGCTGGTCTTGAGTAACGAGGCTGTGGCTCGATGAGATCTGAGCGTAGTCTTCCTGAACGCCTGATGGAGAGACACTTTACGCTGATATAAAAGGGCTACACAAGCACTTGAAAATATGAGACTGAATTTACAGTAAGTTACTATGTTGTTCTTTTACAGTGATTTACCATAATAGCTCTATACAGTTATGTCATTGTTATTTAATTAATTGACAGTAATTTGTTGAAATCTAAATGTCATCTAAATGGTTAAGTAATCAAATCAAATAAAACAATACAAAATATACACAGTTATCACATAAATTGTGACTATAAATAAATCAATCAAATTAATCAATAAAAATTACTATAAAAGGAAGGCAACAATTTACTCTCAGTAACCCAACAAATCTGTAAAAAACAGTAACTATGTACTGTACTGTATACACAATTACTGTAAATTATTAATACCGTACAATCATGACAGCAGTGAATTTAAACATTAAAGTGCCCCTATTATGCCATTTTAAGGGTTGCTAATATTGTTTAACAAGTCTCTTAAAACAGGTTTATATGTGTGCAAGATCAAAAAACACTTTAGTTTTCTTTAAAATTAGGTTTAAATTTACCTAAATTGTGCAAAAAAAAGGATTCTCGTAACTGATCACATCCTGTTTTACCAAAGTATGTTTCTGGACCTGGGATCGTTTCGAGTGTTTTGCTGTCTATTGAGCATCAGATGGCTCTCTGATTTCATCAAACATTTCTGCTCTAAAGATGAACGAAGGTCTAATGGGTTTGGAACGACATGTGGGTGAGTAATTAATGATAAGTTTAATTTTGAGGTGAAGCATGATGAAGGCGACCATTAGCAGATACATTACATGGCCCAAAATATCCAGAAATGTTCAGTGTGGTCATATAGATTACAGACGTACTGCTTTTTATAGCGCGGTGTAACCCTTTACAAAAATGGACCATGATAACCACAGCTTCCTCCAGAATACTGTAGGTAATATAGTTATTTTTATTCAATTAAAACTGCGGTAAGCAGTCATCAAAGAAGCCAAAAGGAAAGAAACATTCAGAGAGTCGTCTCAGCAACTTGACCTATTTCCCATATTGATTACAGTTTAAGAAGGTTAACTGTACTGGTAACTGTAGTATTTTGGGAAGGAAAACAAGTAACCATGGTCAGTTTTTGTGAGGAAGAAAAGTATTAAATGAAAACAACAGTTTTGTTTTTGGGTGAACTCTCTCACTGTTCTTACTGTAAATCAAATCAACATAAGTGACCTTTTAAAACAGCAGAGATATTCTATTAGCTGAGGTTCATAATATGGCCATTAAAAAGTGCAGGTATTTGCATTCTGCATGTTTTTTTATCTGAGGTTGGCTTTGCATGATTATGTTGTGGACTATAGCGGATGCCAACTTAAATATTCACACTCTGGCACCCCAATACCACCTTCAATCTCCGCTTAGCTTGCAGCGTCAAAACTTTTTTTCAACATTGTTTTTACTTCCTCTGAGTCTGTGAGTGCTGGACGCTGTTTCAGCAAGTAAAGTTCAGCTGCGCTGTCGTTTTCGGTCTTTCACCATTCACCGCTAATTTGCCACATTATGAAAATGCACAAGCAGGTGCTAGTGTTTGTACACACAAGCTAATGTGGATGGAGGTTCAGTCTGGGTTCAGAGGTTAGAGTTGCTTGTTGTGTTTGGCATTGGGCTGTTCTGTTCTAGAAATTTTGGCTTTGCGACTGCAAATATTTGCATTCCCCTGTGATCAATCACATGTTGCAGTACTTGTCAAAGGTTACAAACATTACATGTTGCAAGTCTCTAATGTTCACCAAGGCTGTGTTTATGTACTGAAAATACAGTAAAAAAAAACACTAATATTGTATTATTTTAGTTGTTTTAACAAATTTCTGTGATGCATTGCTGAATTTTCAGCATCATTACTCCAGCCTTAAGTGTCGCAGGATCCTTCAGAAATCATTATAATATGCTTATTTGCTTCCAAAAAAACATTGCTTATTAGTAATGTTGAAAACAGCTACTTAAAACACTCTCAAAAATAAAGGTAAAGTCTCTGGGGTGGTACCCTTTTCAAAAGGTACATGTTTGTACATAAAGGGTCAATTTTGGTACCTGGAAGGTACATATTAGTACTTAAAGTGTACATATTTGAACCAAAAAGGTACACAAGTGTACCTGCTCCAGTGACAGATATTGTACCTTTATTTTTGAGACTGTATTTATACAAAAACCATGGAACACTACCCTTTAAATGTTTGTGTTGTGTGTGTTTTCAGCAGAAATAACAGCACAATCTTTATAAGTATAATTCGCAAATATTTTATGAGGTGGCTTATTCATACAAATCATCCGACCTCACTTGTACAAATTCCTACTAGTTTTGCTAAATTGTATGTATTTTACGAGTTGCCAATTTATATGAATTTGTACAAGTTACAAAAAAAAAAAGTTTCCAAAAAATATTGTTGCATCTTTATTTCTATCTTGACTGACAGACTGATATTATGAAACTGTGAGGGTTATGCTTTCTAACTTTATTTATGTTACGAGGTCTCTCTCTATCTGTAAGCGCGGTGTGTGCAGCATACCTTTTAGTAGGAAATAGAACAGCGGAGACAGGAAACTTCTTTGCAAACATTTAATAATCAGGACCGGGAACAAAGGAAAAAGGCTGACAGGGCAGCAGCACTAAACACACCGGGTTACATAATTACGGAGACAGCACATAACATTATCGCAAAATGAATGAGAACAGATAAACACAGGTATTTAAATGCAAACTAATCAGGGCAAAAGTGAGGACAGCTGGCAAAAACACAGGTGATACAATTGAACTAAATATGGGAGAAACTAAATGGACAAAGACAGAGGGGGAGACAAGACCAGACAGATACAAGATGTAACAATTTCTATTTCTTTCTACTACATCATCTGTTTATTGTGTCTACCACTGTAACACATCTACAGTTTCTGTGTACAGTGTGTAGCCTATATATAAACAAACAGTATGTAAAATACATGGTTCTTTCTCTCTCTATACATTAATTTTAGAACAATTTTATTCTCACAATTTTTTGTTTTTCAGTATTAGTGTCTATCTAGTACAGTCTGTTGTTGTTAATCTAGTTCACGTCACTCTGTTTTAGCCAATCAGACCAAGCGGCTGAGATTTTCCCATGCCTTTATCACTGTCATCATTTCCTCAAATGTCACTGTTTTGCAACAAACTGTTACTATAGCAATGCAGCGGCAGAATCCGGAACAAAGTCAGGATGACACGATCAGGTCAGCGGGTGCAAGGCTCAGGAAGCTGCACTGAACTGGCATTCTCAGGAACATCAGCGACCCTGCCTTGCTCTGAGAATGCCAGCTCTGTTTCTGTTAGTGTGACAAAGACGTTCCCTTCCATGCCTTTTTGAACCACATCACCTAAAGTCATGAGAAACTGCTTTGGCAGCTGAGTCTCCCTTGTCGGTCCCTATATGTCTATATGTCTTCAAGTCTGCGTTGAATCCTATGTTCCTGAGTTTGAGAATTAAAAGACTTGGTTTGCACACCAAGTGACTCAACTAGGCCACAGTGATGTAGTTTTCTACAAATCAAAGCATACAGTAAGTAGGTGTAGAAAATGTATCACGGCTAACAGAATAGCGTATGTAGTTTGCGTTCAGTGGATATCCTTTAAAATGTCGCTACAGTGATGCAGAGAGACTATTTATTGCATAAAATCATTATTTTTATTTTCCTTGCATACAGTACAGTAAAGTATTCTTGTCACCTCTTAACATTCAGATTGAACCACTGATGGACTTTTCTGACAGTGTCTTTCATACTTTTCTGGACTTTAAAAATTTAGTTTGGCAGTCAATGTCACAAGTCACCCGGTTTTCATCTAAAACATCTTAAATTTGGTTCTGAAAACGAACAAAGCTTTTACTGGCTTAGAACACCATGGGGGTGAGTTATTTGGATTATTTGAATCAGTGAGTTGTTGACTCAAGGACAGCTGCTACTGTATGCGTTCAGTCTAATATATCTAGTATGAATCATTCAGTTCAACTTGCAATCTTACAAACAGCCGCAGATTACGCACATGCACGTCCTTTCACATGTAAACAAGGCTGATTACGTTAAATACGTTAAAGCTTGCGTTAAAGCTTGGCATGTTCAGATACTGGTGCAAAAAGGTTTTCTCGCAGCATTGCAAAAGTGAAGTTGATACATTGATGTCACATGGACTGTTTTACTGATGTTTTTACTACATTTCTGGATCTGGATCATTTCTGTATTGCTGTCTATGGAGGGTTAGATGGCTCTCTGAAAATATATATTTTTTGCTCCACACTTTTAGCTGTTTAATCATTTGTTTAACATGCATATGTTGCGGAAAATGCTGCCTCCACAGGCAACCCACTAGATTTTGGCTCACAAAAAACATCTTTCTAATATCCGACAAAATCAGTTGTGGTGATGTATTACAGATAAACAAACTATTTATATATGACATCTTCCAGAGGAAATCGCACACATAGAATAGACGTTTTGGCAGTGATCGTGTGCTACCAAGGTCTGAGTAAATTCCAGGCTCTCTTCCCCTACAGGGTCTGAACGTCTGAAAATGACAAACATCATCCTGCAACGCTTTCATAATGCATTTTGACTTTGTGTATGATTTAATTTTTTAAATGGCTGTTTGGCAGCCTCGACTGGCAGCATTTTGTCGAGTGTGAAATGACAGCGAGCGTCTGGAGAGGTTGACCACATCTCTGCTGACATCTGCAGAGCTGCTGAGAGGAACTAATAATGTGGGACTGAAAGAAATGTTCTTTTGAGTTGAAGCAAACCAGTTTCATGTGCATCTCAACCAGTATTATCATTATGTTGTCTGTAGAAAGCTGCTTTTCCTTTCAGAACACACTGAGAGGATAATTGTATGGCATGAGTTCAGGTTAATGAGCTCTGACAGTCTGATTTAATTATTTATTTGTGTTTTTTTTTTTTTAAAGAAGGCAAGTAGGAAAAATACCAAAAAAAATCATTTTGAAGGAAATTTGTGTGGTGCATGGCTTTTGAAATTCCATGGCATTGCTATAGGGTGGTAGCTATACTGGATATAGTTAGATACCAAAGCAGTTCTGGCCGGTGGTTTATTCAGGCCTGGGAAGGGTCAGAGACATGGAAGCTCCTGCTTCTTATCTCGGCGTGTTGTTGGGAGTTTCACAGCTGGGCATTGCTGCTGCCGCTGTCATTTCCGTCTCATTTCTGCCCAGGATATTACTCACAGCGTCAACAGACTGGAGGGAAAAATGGAGATCAGCGATGGGTGTGTGGGTAGAGTGACACCTGCCTGGAGGGGCGGAGCTTCCGGTGGAGGAAACAGGAAGTCAACCGTCTTAGCAGCATCTAAGTATAAAGATGTATAGACATCAAATACTGTGATCTGCTGCTGTCATTTAATATTCAGGAAAAGTATGGTATATTGATGTTTGTTGGTCATTTACACTATTTTTTATTTATTTTTTTCTATTAAATAACAAACTAGATGGTTTCAGGGTTTTTATTTATTTATTTTTTTAATAGATATTAACAATGCGTTAATTAAAGTAGTTGTGCCAGTGCAACTATTTCAGGTAACATAATTTTTTTAAAGCAGTTTCTTATGCTCACCAACAAAAAACATAAAAACCTGTAATGGGAGATGACAATACAATAAAGTAATTGGGTTTGTTTTATGTGAATTAAAAACATATTTATGTATTAGATGGAATTCAGAAGTATTATTACAAATTTTATCTTATTTTTGACTGGCAGTGTATGTTTGTGAATTATTCATAAATTTGTGTGACAGTTTATACGTTAAAAATCTAAAATTTCAATTGAATTTTAAATTTACATTCTAAAAAAAAAGGCTTGCATAGAAACATTTTGTATTACACGGTGTTGTTATTAATTTACCATTTCTTTTAACTTTTTGAAATTAAAATTAAGCTAAAAGTAAATTATATGACAAATTAAAAATGTTTAATTGGCAGTTATGTACAATCACTAAAGCTAAAATAAAAGAAATGTGCATTTAAAAAGAGATAATAAAAGCATTTTACAATTTACTAAAACTTAAAATAGGGAAAAAAATACAACTGAAAATAATAATAATAAAGATTTAAAAAATACTATGAAAGAAAATATACAAAATAAAGTAATGTAAATTTGGAATATCATAATGCATAATGATGAGTTTTCAATTAAGTGACCTATGCCTTTAAGCATGCCAGGGGAGATTTTTCTCTTGTTTAAAACAAATGAAACATCCCTCATCTTGACACGGTTTCAGTCAAACATGTATAGAGGCAAATCCATCAACACAGACACTTCATGTGAGAATGTCGACATCAGGATGCTGATGTATGGATGAAAGGTTGCACAAATACATGAAACAGTGTATGCCCTGACATTCCCACAATGCATTTCCAATATAGTGATCAATGGGACACGGTTGCTAAGGGCTACCTCTCCGTCGAGCCTAAGCAATGTGTAAGTTCCCATAAAGAAGGGATTTGGGGCTCCTTCCTCATGGTAACGGTTCTCAGTGACCTTTCAGACAATGGCAGACAAGGCAGTAAACGGCCAGCCAAAGCTTTAGAGAACTGAAGAAGAGTTATGGCTAGGAAGGGCTTGTTTCCCATAATAAAGCAGATCCACAGTCTAGAGGGAGTGTGGTGTGAATGAGCCCCCCGCCTTCAGTCTGACATTCAAGAATGCCCCGCCAGATTTTTTGGGCATCATCGTAATCATTCAGATGTATAATAAAATACATTACAATATGCACTCTTAAATTGCGCTATTTAATAAAAAATTAAATAAATATGTAAAAAAAAAGCATATATATATATATATATATATATATATATAGAATTGTTTTTATGTTTATTTACATTTGAAGTTTGTTCATGTAAAAAAAAATATATATATATAGTATGAATCTAATTTAGATTAATATAAAACTATATTTAAAACGAAAATATATATTTTAATTATAGTATAATAAATACTGTATAACACACATGCCATTGATTAAATAATTTATGATTTATGTGATTGTATTACTTTCTATTAATAAAAATAAATATACTTTAGAAAATTATATTTCCTTTCATACATATTAAGTTTATGCAGTCAACACTGCAATGGAATGCCATTATTTACACCCCTCCCCCCACTCTACTGTAAAAGAGTGCAAATAATCTTACTTGTTAGGGAAAAAAAACATGCTTTCTCAGGGTTATGCAAAAAAAATTATATTAGTGTGCACTTTTTCACAGCTCTTCATTGAGAATCTAGCATAAAATCATTAGTGTTAAACTCAGTCCAACTGCCAAGTTAGTGTAAATTTAGCGCAGCGGGAGTGGATGATCTATCTTTGGCTCCTATGCTCTTTCTCAAGTGTTTATTTGTCTCATAATTCCATTCATCATGAAAAAGCAAAACCTGAGATGAGATGTGTCAGAGTGGATTTAAAGAGCTTAAGACATGTTGCTCTAACAAAAACCTCTGAGAACTGAAGCTACACGGCAACCCAGAAAAAATCTATTCCAGCTGTCAAGTTGCGAACTTGGCTGGAAGATCACAAAAGCAGCAGCTGAGGATAAAACACCAGCGACTCATGGCTTCAATTAGAATCCATTCCAAATCAAGCTTGTTAAAAAAGGCAACAATACAAATCATTCCAAGCACCTTCTCAAACTCTTCCCTCACGCTTGGACTCTGCAGAGAACAAAGCTTGCCTTCAGTCTGAGGCCTTTTGTTGGGAATGTGGCTCCTGTAGGCGTCTAGCACACCTGCGGAGTGACGCGAGCGCTTCTCCGCCCCCGTCCTAGAGAGTCTTGGGGTTTTATTGTGCATGTCCTTGTAAATGAGAAATGAAAAACGGAAAAGCCCTACTTCAGCATGCTACATGTGCACTTATTGGTGTTTATAAGGAAATGTGTCAAGCTGAACGCTCTGCATTCTTGCATATGATGATCTTGCATTGAAACTGTCAGGGGGGCAAGTGCCCGTGTAATGTAATAAATCAAAGTGGACAGTCAAGATAGGTTCATTCATCCACATTTAACGTAGAGTTATTAAAGTGCGGAATATATTTGCAAACATTTCAGTTGCCAGATTCTGTAACATAAAAGTGACTGTTTTTATATTGAAAATTCACATTAGGTTTAGCTGAAGAGCAATGGAGAAAAAGGTGGTTTTGATAAATGCCACAAAACACACACACACACACACACACACATACCTTTTACAAGGAGGAAACACTTTGCAAAACCTGGCAAGCTGTGTTGAATCCAAAACGAGACCTCACTGCCAAAAACGAACAACATATGACCTATAAATATTCTTTGACAAAGGCAGAAATCTTATCTGAAGGAAGATTTAAAAACCTATTGGTCAGGAAAACATTTCAGCAATAATACAGTAGCTGCCTTTAAGCACTTATTTGGCTTGCAAACATAAATATTTTACACTTTTTATCTCATTTTGTGCACTTACAATTTTCTTTAAAATTTTTCTGACATTCTCTACCATTTTTTTTAAGAGAAAAATTTTTTTTTGGCCTAAATATTTTTCCAATATATGACAAATATTGTATATATAATTTGTAAACAGCACAGTTTATGTAAATATGTTCCATAAATTTAATACATTTTGAATTATAAATATATTGCAGTTCTAGGGGGTCTTAAAATCTACGTTGGCAATATATTTATAAATATGTATGAAAAATTAAATACCTTTGTACTTTTTGCTAATCTAGCTAATATTTGCCATTGCGCACCACAGATGTGCGTGTAACACTTAATTTTACAGTTCCTCATTTACACACTATGTACTTCTTGTAGTAATTATAATAACTTGGTAGGTACTAACCCTAAACCTACCCCAAACCTAACCCTACCCCTTGTATTACCAGTACTTTCTTGGGTGCATGCACTGCAAGTACGTTGTAAGTACATGTACTGAAATAGAAAGCGTTACCAATTTGTGCTGATAAAGAGTCATCATTTTGTAAGTTGTGTTGTGGAAAAGCATTTGCTAAATGCCAGTCAGTCATTTACAGTCAAACATTTGCAGAGACAACAAGCAAACATACCCTACAGCGCTATTTAGAAACAGAAAAATCTGTGGAATTACGGAAGATAGCATGTATGCACAAAAAAAAGTTGATGCCTTGAAAAACCTCCTTCACTCTGTCAGACAATCGCTAACAATGATGGATGAGGAGAATGAAAGCCAAGGATGTTGCTTCCCCTCCAAAAAAATCCCATTCTATCAGTCGGCAGGAAGACCTTAATTACACCGTTTGGATTCGCACTGCTTCCAGGTAACACTCGGGGAGGAAGTAGGTCACATCTGACGGGGTGTGTGATGTGATATGCTGCTGTCTGTCTCTTCTGTGTCATTCTATCCCTTCTGGACCTGGAATCTTGTGTCAGTTTGGAATCTGAGGAATATGAGTGGTGAGAACATATTGACATTTGATGATCAAATCATTCCTTCTAATTGAAATCAGCCATTTAAGAATAATTAATGAATAGTGAATAGACTTTAATGAATAGTTCACCCAAAAATGAATATGCTGCCATCATCACATTCGAACATATTCGAACACAGCAAGCTGTTTTGGTCACGAAGTCAAGTTACAGTAAGTCACTTTTATTTATATAGCGCTTTTAACAATACAGCCATAACCATTAAAATCCATAGTAAGAAAAAAAATACTATGGAAGTCAATGGCGACCCAAAACAGCCTTACAAACCTTCAAAATATCTTCCTTTGTGTTCAGTAGAACAAAGAAATGCATACAGGTTTGGAACTACTTGAGGGTGATTAAATGATGACAGAATTTACATTTTTGCGTGAACTAGTCATTTTTTTTGTGAACGTTTTTCATTGAAATTTCGAACTTATCAACATCGAATTCCAATCACCTTTTTAGCAGTGCAACGGTATACTATACCAGCTAAAATATTACACTTAACTTTGCATATACAAGCTTAGTGACTTTAATCACTTATGTATGGGATGCAAACATTTAGCGTTTAAGTCTTAACATTTAAGCAAACATTCAGAACTGTGCATTTTAATCTTCTGATGCAAAGCTTTATAGACTTCCATTATATCTGCATTGCTTGTTTTTGCAACACGAGGGAACATTTGTCACATTTGACCAAAACAAAACCAAAACATTTATAGCAAAATCAAAATAAAACACTGAGCTCATTCTAGTTTGCACAGCAAGAATTGCTGGCAATAAAATCCTCTCTTTCTTGATCATGCTTATGTATCATACAGTGGTTTTGGCTGAGATTATGGCAGTTCTTCTTGACGTTATTCTTATCTGCGTGTTGGGGGGGTGTTTTCAGAGGTGATGTCATCTCTCTGCAAGACCAGTGTGGCCCTGGGAACCGTCCTATTGTTGCTTTATGGCGACATGAAGGCTTGATCCATTTCCTGTTTCCTGGCAGGGCGACTTGGCAGCGACGAAAGCTTAAAACTGGCATTTAGTGTCAAGAGCAGCCTGAACAAAAACCTTGTTAGCAGCAAGTCAGGCACTAATTAAGCGGTATTAATTTGGCCTGGCAAGGAGACATCATTATAATACCCGACTAAGGGAAGAGGGCAGCAGACAGTGAAACACACCAGAGCAACGCTTTCTCCAACAGACACACCACAGCCCCGTCAAAATATGGAGAACATTCACATTCGCCGCTTTTTCTGGGAAAGAGGAATCATTGAAGAGCTTTATCAGGCCTCTGCACTCCTTCAGGTCCCGACACGTCAGGAAATTTAGGACTTGGCAAGTTGGAGCCTGCTAAGTGATTCAGCAGTGATAAATTCTCACTAATGGTTTCAGAGGTTAAAAAAGTTTTCAGCTTAAAAGGGGCACAAGGAGAGTAATGAGAGGAATCAAATATGTATGTCTCAGAAATTTGGGGTTCGTGGACTGGAAAGTAATAAATGTAAATGTCTGATTATAATACCTTGATTTCAATAAAAAGACAAATCCGATGAACTTTTGTTTTAAAGGTTAATTCTTAGACTCCAAGTCTGTAGTTTTCACAACTTTATAAATTAACTACATAAATGAAGTACTTTTATATCGTTGCCATAATTGTTATTTTTAATTATTTTAATTTTAATTGTGATTCTCTTTCACAACATCTGTGATAATTCTAGAGTCCGTATGCAATGTCTGTGATATTCTTTTTCACAACGCATTTCCTTGTGTGTTTTAGCCAACGCAATATGCCGTAGATCCACTTACTGCACGCACGTTTAATATAGCTTGCTATATAAAAGAAAGAAAGAAAAACAAATAAAGGCAGATCACGTAAACTGTTAAGACTGGCTATTGTAATATCAGTATCAGGTAAGATTACTCATGTTCATTTCTACACTCGGTTACATATGTTTTAATTATTAAAATGAAACATAATAGTTGAACTTAAATAACCAAACATTATTAGGTTTTGCTATACTAGCCATTTAGCTTCACCATGGTATTTGTGATTATACTAATTGTAATCAAGCTGAAAGACTATAGCAATGCACACATACAGAGCATACAGAGCACGTGATCTCTGTGACGCCCAGATGTTCAAAACAGACCCTCTCACCTCTGTAATAAACACGGAGGTGTTAGTCACGAACGACAAGTGATAAGAATCGAAGCTCACACGTACAGTAGTTTAGAAACTAGTCCCATCCGAATAAGGCTACAGTGCAATTCGGCTAGGTATACATCCGCGCTATATATATCCATATAACCATATATATATATACAGTACATATACAGTAGGTGGACAACCAAAATGTTTAATCTGCAAGACATTAATCTGCACTCAAAGAAAATTAAATTAATAAAACTAATAAAATAGTTCAGTTTTGTTTTTAATGCCAAAATGATTATATTTCGTTTTGTTTTTGTATTAAGTTAATTTAGAAAAATGTTTGGAGTATTTTTTTGTTTGTTAAATATATGTTTTTGTTTTTTTAAAGAGCAAGCGTCCATCAGCAGC
>JAUCMT010000013.1:5243513-5260079 GCA_032357475.1 Enteromius thamalakanensis
AGGGCTCGGACCCGCCGAGCTCCCGGCTCGCCCCTCCGGACAGCAAGCCAAATTTGCTTGTTTAAATTCATGAAGAAGTGCGAATTCGTGAAGGGATGTTTTAACATAGTTTCGGGAAGAGCATGCTGAGTATCAGCACAGCCGGTACCCAATAACGCTCATCAGTATTTCCGCCCACTAGCCTATTAATTATTCCTAATTCCATTCATACGCCTCGGCTTAAATACCATCGTCTCCCTCCTCTCAATATCTAGTTATGCATGATCCCTCCTTCCTCCCCTTCTCCGCCTTTTCTTTCGCACCTTTAAGGGGGGCGATTGGGACCGAGCCTCGCACCGAGCTCTGCCCTCTATAGGATTACTATCAGCAGGGCTCGGGGCCCGCTGAATTTGCTTATTTAAATTCCTGAAGAAGTGCAAATAATAATAATAATAAAAATAAAAATAATAACTATAATAATGATGATTTATAATTCTAAATGTAATCACAATATAATTATCTCTACACATTAATAAATACTTACAGTATTACATCTGAAAATTGTCTGGTCACTAAGAAAGCTATCACCACAAATATTTTACACATACTATAAATATTAAATAAAAAAAAAATAACTATTAAAATGTATCTTTTATTTTTTTTATCAGGTATTAAAATTAAAAACCCACCAGTGCACCTCTCTTCAACAAACTAAAGTACATGATTCAGGGAATAATTTAAGCAATATATAAATTATTACAAATAAATTCTGACAATAAATAAGTAAAATGCTGAAGCTGACCACTTTTAAGATATTTGTTTAAATCCCTAATCCTAAGTAGCCTACATACAATAGAACTACATGATGAAAAAAAAATCTGAATTTCTAAACAATGGATGAAGAGCTCTTTTTAAAATCTTTAAAATAGTAATTTTGGCAGCACGAAAATCCGTTTGAATCTCTGTTGGTACAGCAAAGTCATGGAGCGACATATTCTCCTGCCAGACCCTCTTAAGCTGGCCTATCACTTGCCTGAGCAGAACAGTGAAAAGAGAGAATTTGATATTGATCCAACTTCCCAGACACCCACAGTCAGGGATCTTGTTAACAGGATTAGGACACCCTGAATAGACTTACACCAGAGACAGAAAAGGCCTTCTTGTTGAAGAGGACCCTCCAGCAAATCTCAAACAACAATCTGTACTTCTTCCTACATTTATGGAGAGTCCTCATGTTAACCACGAATAGTAGAAATGGGATTTGTGGGGCACAATCTGCACTCATGTTTCCACTAAAGTGTGTACGTGTTGATGTCGCAACACAATGCATGTCTCAAACACAACACAGCAAAGGCAGAGATGGTTTGTTCCCACAAGACAACACAACTGCACAGCAAGTATAGGACTATATGTTTAGGTGCAATATTTTGCAATCTCCTTTATGTGGTATCCCCGCTTACATTCATAAATTAACAGTACATAAACACTATAAAAAAATTTCTAATGGTCATTCAAACACTAAGAAATAGATGGGGGAAAAAATCTATAATAGTGTGTGTATTTAACTGGCTGGACTAGGCTTATATTCCTTTGCGTTCCCGTGCAAAACTTTCATTATTTCGCAAAACATTTTCCTTCTAGCGCAAAAGTATTCCCCTACGAAACTTGCATAATGCCGTAAAACATTTTCATTCTGGCGCAAATGTATTGTGTTCCCATGCAAAACTTGCATTATCTCGCAAAACAATTTAATTCTAGCGCAAAAGTATTCCCCTACGAAACTTGCATAATGTCGCACAACAATTTAATTCTAGCGCAAAAGTATTCCCCTACGAAACTTGCATAATCTCGCGAAACATTTTATTTTAGCGCAAAAGTATTGCATTGCCCTAAGAAACTTGCATAATCTCACAAAACATTTTCATTCTAGCACAAATGTATTGCGTTCCCCTGCGAAATTTGCATAATTTTGCAAAAAAAAATTATTTTAGCGCCAAAGTATTGCATTCCCCTACAAAACTTGCATAATCTCGCAAAACATTTTCATTCTAGCACAAATGTATTGCGTTCCCCTGCGAAACTTGCATAATCTCGCAAAAAATATATATTTTAGCGCAAAAGTATTGCATTCCCCTACAAAACTTGCATAATCTCGCAAAACATTTTCATTCTAGCACAAATGTATTGCCTTCCCCTGCGAAACTTGCATAATCTCGCAAACATTTTTATTTTAGCGCAAAAGTATTGCATTCCCCTACAAAACTTGCATAATCTCGCAAAACATTTTCATTCTAGCATAAATGTATTGCGTTCCCCTGCAAAACTAGCATTATCTCGCAAAACAATTTAATTCTAGCACAAAAGTATTCCCCTAAGAAACTTGCATAATGTCGCAAAACATTTTCATTCTAGCGCAAAAGTATTCCCCTACGAAACTTGCATAATGTCGTAAAACATTTTCATTCTAGCACAAAAGTACTGCGTTCCCCTGCGAAACTTGCATAATCTTGCAAAACATTTTCATTCTAGAGAAAATGTATTGTGTTCCCCTGCGAAACTTAAATAATCTTGAGAAACATTTTATTTTAGTGCAAAAGTATTGCATTGCCCTACGAAACTTGCATAATCTCGCAAGACATTTTCATTCTAGCACAAATGTATTGTGTTCCCTGTTGCAGAAAAAACATTTACATGCTCTAGCAAAACTTTTTCCAAGCTTCTTAAAGGAAGACAAAATAATTTCCCCCTACATCACTATGACAGGTTAATTTGAATTAGTGTTTGATGTTTCTGTTTGCTCAATGTGGCCTTCCGTGTCTATAAGCGTTCAGATGACTCATTCTTTTGCGCTATACCCGTCAGACATCCAGGACCCAGAACCTTTCGACTGGCACCTCTCCTGCAGGCTGCCTCTGCCGTGATAAATCCCAATTATGACCCCTTCCATTACAGCTAGCAAAAGGTCATGTGACCCAGACAGCATTCTCGGGCGTGATTAGGATTAGCAGGCCATCTCTCCTGGACGGAACTGTCGCCAGTAGCTCTGCTAGTTACTTAGCGCCTAGCCATCCCCGCCAGAGAACAACAAGCCAGTGTCTGCTGCCTCTAAAACCCTTTGGATTAGAGGCAAGACCCCACCAGAGCATGACAAAGCTTTTGTCACTGGACTCCATTGGCTTTAAGACAGCTTGTTGTCTTCATTTTGTTTCTGCTGTTTTTTTGTTTTTTTCTATCGAGCTCTCATTCAATCACAGGAGACCTTGGAGAACCGGATTAAGCACTAGCGCTGAAAACCGATTTTAAGCTGTGACCAAAGGAAGTGAAGATCGAGAAAATAATCTATTTTGCACAGAAGGAGGTCCTTTATTGAAACCCTGGTTGCTGATTGCAAGGAATATTTGTGAAGATTATTACTCAATTTACTCAAAAGTAATTAAATTTAAAAAAAAAATTTTGCCCTAATGTGAAAAACAGAATCAGGTGTTCAATTCCAGATTAAAACACATTCTCTGCAACAGCGATTGCATTTCATGTGGTTAAATTTCCATTCTGCTGAGATTGTAGGACCAGTGAGTTTTAGCATAACTGAAGTAAGCATTCCCATTTAATTTGATTAGCTGATACATGCATCCAAGGAAGTATGCAACTTGGATGCTGTCACTTCATGGCCGCTCAGTTAAGGAAATATTTTTTTAACTAAAGATGAGTCCTGTGATTAATAACTTTACATAAAGAGAAAAAAAAGTACTGTAAAGTGAAGTAAAAGAGTACTTTAAGTTAAATAATGTATATATATATATATAAATATATATATATATAAAACGTTAAAAGTAAAGTTGCATTACATATACTCAGATTTATAACAGTGATTTATTTGTTGCTTGCAAAAAATTTATATATGTATATATATGTAAAAAAAAATGTTATCCTTAGAAAACAATATATATAAATATTTATATATAATTTCAATTACATTAATACAAACATATAGATGGGAATATTTTCAAAATAATATATTGTATGTGTGTGTCTATACTGTATATACATAATAAATATGCCCAATATACACAGCTTATTTTGGATGTGATTAATCAATTGACAGTCAAAAAACATGGATTCTGACAGTAGAAATAGTTTACCTTGACTTTAATGTAGTTACTGCACTGTACAGAAAGGCCAAATTTGTCCCCAAGACTTTTTGTAACAATTGATGCACAAATGATATCTTTAAACATACTAGTATTCCCCACCTACCATAAATACGTCTAAGATGATTCTCTAACTTACACAAGTTATAAATATGAATATTTCTCAGTATTTAAAAGTCCAGTTTTTTTTTTTTGTTTCATGAATGTTCCGAATTCCAATTTATCATTTTGCAAACATCATGGGAATGTTATTACAACATATATATATTTTTTTTTCTCCTTATTATGTGAATGTTAAAGGAACATTCCATTTTGTTATATCAAAAACTATATTTCACGAATGACAATATTTGCATGCTAAGGTTTTAAGAATATTATTAAAGAACATAGAACATCTGAGGAACATTCAATGAAATGCTACTGGAAGAAAGTTTGCCGATGACTTTCTAGAGAACCTTGTCAGAACACCAAATTCTGAAAATGTTTCCTCTTAGCTGAGTGACTGGATCTTGTATCAGAACAGTTTTGTCAACTATTCAGAATCCAGATTAATCAGTAAATCTATCACTGAATTTAAAAGTCTCTGCCGATTTCTCTAAAGCAGTCAGCTCTTAGAGAAGCATTAATAACTTGTTCTGTTGCACCCATAACCATTCATGACTTGCATCCATGTCAATCAAGTCTCTCCGTGGCACTTCAGAGGGTCCGATCTGCCAGAGAACAGAGACACACAGCCTCACCGTCGGTGAGCTCATCCCTCGGCCCATTCCACTCTGATCCCCCTTGGCACCTCTTTCTGATGGTATCTTAATCTGTCCTGTGAACGAAGGTCTCCCACCTCCCCTGATGGGGTCTGTTAAAAGGCCTCTGCTGACCTATTTTGGGGACAGCGGTGCATATGGTTTTAGAAGCCTGATGGTATTTCTAACCTCATTGTTGACTCGCAAGAATTGCATTGAACCCGTGTCCCATGGTCGCATTTTAATAGGGAATGGAAGTGCTGGGTTGTGTCACATTTCCACAGGACTCCGATTCCACTGGGAATTCCAGAGCCATGAACTAATGTATCAGAGACTGTGATCAAGCTATTGTGGGCTGCTGGAAACTAGCGTGGTCTGGTGTAGTGACTCTGGCTCAGGGCTGGTAACCAGAAGGTTGTTGATTTGAGCCTCAACACCAGTGGATCCTTGGGGAAAATGATAAAAGTGATCTTAATTCAATAGCAAAATGTACAAATTGGAAATGTGGTTGAACTTGACCCTTAGCTTCCATGTCCTGGTCAAAAGGTTACTGCTTCAAAGTTTGTGCTGGTGGTGTTTCACAACCCAATGAATTCCTCAAGTCCTCCATTTTCTCTTACTGGACATCTGGTTTCATTTGGAAATAGAGCTCTGCAATATACACGTATATATTGATATATTATGCGCATCTCGTCAGTAAACCCAATTCTTTGATTAGCTGTAAATGTCCATCACCTGTTTTCAAATGGAGCGCCAGTTAGTCGTAGATCACAGAATCATGTGCATGAATATATCAATCAATATATATCGCCCAGCCCTATTTGCAAATACATTTGTATGTAAAATGGGGTTTAAATGCCATTTTATGTTGGCTTAATGGGCTAGTTTGCCATTATAAATAAAATGCTGAATGGTTATAGATTGCGTGAACAAAAGGGGGGGAAAGTGTAATATCCCTAATATAATATATATATAAAAGCAAATGCCACTTATCGATTTTCCAAGTTCACATGATTGTATGTCTACATGTGTGTGAAATAAGACATTCAGCTTCTTGCTACAGATGGGGCATGTTTCAACTAAAGCTCTTATTTCATAAATTCTCAAATTTTATGAGGTGTTCTTTTCATGTGAAGACCAGATAATCCTGATCGATCTCATTAACTTGGATTGTTGTCACATTACTCATGAGCTAATGCTGAGTCATAGACTTCAAACAGCACATAGCAACCGTGAAAAAATATGTCTCCTCACATTCCTAGAAACGCTCTCTGCTGATGCCGACTCATCTAAAACTTTGTAGCGTTGCAGCGGTGAGGTGTTATGAGGTGTGACACGCAGCTGCGGCCTGTTCTCTCAGAAATATAGTTGTGTGTTTCTCGGATCATTGGGTAAGGGGATATAATAGGGGGTGTTGTGGGCACGAAGCGCTCGCTCAGACACAATCAGCACCTGTTCCCTCCATGATCACTCTAAGCTCTGTGTGTAATTAATGGATGTTCTTGCTTTTCAGAGGGCTTATATTATGTTTACAGAAGTAACAATAACTCTCTTTATCATGTCATAATTCAAAACGGACTTGCATACACTTGGAGACCAAAGCTACGTCTAAATTACTGTACAAGCTGAGCATTTAAAACCTGCAAACCTGCTTTAGCTTTACAGAAATACTGCCAGCACTGCAAAAAATTAACTCATAAAATAAAAAAATAACAAAAACAAATACAGTGTCAATTTAAATACAGTGAAATTGATGCCATTACAAGATTGCAGCTCGGTTCCTGCATATATTATAATTAACAGAAGTAAACCTGATCAATTGTTCTTACTAAACTACCTAAACTGCTTGATCTAATTTGAACTTCGAACACAACACAAATGTACGAAATTGCATAAAAATCCACACCTTTTAAATCTGGTTAAACATATTTTTTAGAGAAATATTTTATAAAAAATAAACAAACAAAAAATTTAATATAAAAGTTAATAAATAAAAAATGTAATAAAATGTAAATATAAACAAATAAATAAATAAAAAATAAATACACACGTGTACATATGATTTAAAATTATTTAAAAATTAAATTAAATTAAAAATTAAATTAAATTAAATTATTAATTTAATTTAATTTAATTTAATTTAATTTAATTTAATTTAATTTAATTTAATTTAATTTAAATTAAATTAAATATAAAACTTCCACTTCTTCCACTTTGAGGACAGCATGGAGGAGGAATATCAGTTTTAGATCTTAGCCAACACTGAAGAAAAACACGTCAAATATTCTCGGTGTGTCGATAATGATTATGTAACGATAACATAAATACCCTTTTCTCTGATTCAAATACAGAGGACCTCTCTGATATTCTGTCCTGCTTCTGAAAAACATGCACAGAAAGATTAATGAGCAAAAGAGAATAAATGCACACAGAAACAAAACCATAAAGGGATAAAACAACACTGCAAATTCATATTCAAAGCCAAAGTATGTGCAAAAGCTGACTGTTTTAATAAGCAATTACTGCTGGAGCAGCATCTAGATATATTACTGGCTTTTCACAGACTGTCTTTCCTTACAGATACTGAAAAAGCCAGACCTTTGGGAGCCTGATTGTTTTCAGAGAGCTGGTTTTGGGCTATTATTGTTAACTCTTGGCGGATGAAGGTCATCTCTCTGCTCGTGGGATTGTTTTCTCACCTGTGTGACTCGGTCAAGCTGCGAGCGGATTTTGGTGAGCTCCTGTTTGCTGTCCTGCAGTCGAGACTTCAACTTCTCGTTCTCAGTCAGTGCGTCCTCATACAGCTGATGAGGTGAAACAAATGGTCTGTACTGGATAGACATTGATATTTGGATATATGTAGTACAGTATTTAGATTTTACTATAAGTGTGCATTATCCATGCCATAAAATACCCTTGAGGGAGAGTATCTAAAGTAATGAACACACAGGAAGTATTTTATTAATCAAAGGTATCCTGACCTTTTTATAGTCCTTGCTGGCCGAGTCGTCATCTGTTTTGCTCAGAGAGGCGAGTCTGTTTTCTCTGCGTGTGTACGTGCTGGTCCGTGCTGACAGTCTGTCTGAAGGAGACTCCACACCACTAGAGTCGGACCTGCTTTTGACAAGGAAGTGTTGATTACCAGTTTTTAGGAATTTATCTTTCAGTAAACAGTAGCCAATAATAAATGATGTTTTTAGACAAGGAATAGAGCAGCTTACCTTGACACCCGGTCTTGCTAGGAAAAAAAACAGAAACACCAAAAAATAAGTTAAAAATGTGCTTAAAAACTACCCTTGAGTTGCTCCAAACCTGTGTGAATTTCTTTGTTCTTTTTTGTCCATAGTAGGGAAAAACATAATATAGAAGTCAATGATGACCCAAAACAGCCTGGTTACAAAATTTCTTCAAAATATATTCCCTTGTGTTCAGCAGAACAAAGTAATTCATACAGGTCTGGAAATTTTCGAGGGTGAGTAAATGCTGAAAGCATTCTCACTTTTGGTAAAATCTTTATTGAAGGACTATTTCATGCTTATTGGTTACTGTGTACTGATTTACCAATAAAACTAGCTTTTGACCCAATAAAACCTACTAAGTTTCTAAATAACCAACATGAATAAAGCGTTGTGGAAAAACCTGTTGTGATTTCCATAGTATTTTTTGTCCCTACTATGGACAGAATTTTCATTTCTATTCCTTTGAGTTGTTATTTAACATATACAGTGGGGCAAAAAGTATTTCAGCCATCAATTGTGCAAGTTCTCAGATTTAAAAAGATAAGAGAGGCCTGTAATTGTCATCATAGGTATACCTCAACTATGAGAGACAAAACGAGGGGAAAAAAATCCAGAAAAATCACATTGTAGGATTTTTACTGAATTAATTTGCAAATTATGGTGGGAAATAAGTATTTGGTCAATAACAAAATTTTAATCTCAATATTTTGTTATGTACCCTTTGTTGGCAATGACAGAGGTCAAAGGTTTTCTGTAAGTCTGTAAGTCCATTATTTTAGCGAGGACTTTACCAATTAATTCATTCAAAATCCTACAATGTGATTTTCTGGATTTTTTTGTTCTCATTTTGTCTCTCATAGTTGAATTACACCAATGATGAAAATTACAGGCCACTGACATCTTTTTAATATATATATATACACACACACACACTTTTAAGATTAAATGCACATTCAATACAATTAAGCACACTTTTTTTTTCATGAGAAGGTTTGCCTGATCACTAATCTAGATACAAAAGCTATTTTCTGATTGGGTGATTTTTCAGTCTTCTTGATCTGATAGTAATCGCATCTTACCATAATGACCTTATTTTGCAAACAGTCGAGTTTTTAAGTGTGGGTTAGTTTTTTGCCTGGAGCAAAAGTATGATATGCTGTTGCAAACTTGTGCATATGTGTGTCTACATAAAAATGTCATGAACTGTTTTTAGTAAACCCACTTCCTCTTATATTTGAAATCACACCAACTCTATTTAGCAATGACGGCTCATGTCAAGAGGATTTGTGCTTTTTTTTTTTTTTTTTTGCTCACAAGAGATTGCTTTGCTACGATTTCCTCGTACAAGCACATAAATCAGATTGTTTTTATGGGAGCGCATCATGCACACAGTAAATCTTCTAAAAGAACATTTAATTTCCATTTTAGGTACATGTTGTACATATCGTAAACATCACTGTCCAGCATGACCTTTTATCCTGAGGATGTGCATAGATGGTAAATGGCTCGTGTAAAGGTCTGACAGTCCGAGCAGAAACATCCATAACAAAGATGGCAAGCTACAAGCTGCTCGTAATTTCAAGTAGTTAAACTACAGCTATACTCGGCGGGTGCAGATTCCACACGGCTCTGGTAATATGTTCTCATTGCTTCAGATTTAAGGCCGTTCAGTCTGGAGAGAAAGAGTGAGAGGGAAAGGCAAAGAAAGAATCCCCTCTGTTCCTCTGCTAAAGACAGCACATCCTGTTTAGACACTCTGCAGCACACTTGATTATGCATCAGAGAGGAATAACAGTCCGCCGTCTGAGGGGGACGCCCGAACAACGCCAAAAAAGGTCATGCAGAATCAGTCACAAAGTTTGGCAGAGAAAAAGAAGAGACTGTGTGCTCATTAAAGTAATTGCAGCAAAGGAGATCTTTTAAATGAGATGTTTCTATAACTACAGGAGCTTTAATCACTTTTTACACTCTCATTAGTTTAATTGGTTCACTAACAATGTCCAACTGTGTATAAACGTGCACCACTGGAGATTTCTTTTCTTTTCTTTTTTTTTTACCTGAATGTCACGCTCATTCCCTTGCGAGTGTGCTTAATTGTGTTAAATGTGACCTGCAGTGTACTTTATATCTTAAAAATAGGCCAATATTTTTATAATCTGTACTTTAAGATAATATTACTGAAATAAAAGGTCACTCAAGTGTACTTAAAGAGAGTTCACTTTTATGATTCTCTCTAAGTACATTTTTACAAAAAGTGCACTTTGTAATTAAACTGAAGTCAAATTAAAAGTTTTACTTTAGAGAACATTTTCAATCTTTTTGTTTTAATTATTTATTGTTATGCTTTAAAGATGACTTATTTTGCACATGAAAAGTACTTGATTATAATTTTAACTGTGGTTTGTTATTCAATAAACATTCAAATGTAAAATATTTGTATTAATATGTCTATAATTATATTTTATTGTTATTATTATTATTATTTTTTTTTAAATATTACTATAAAATTTGAAATACATTTTATGTTCAGCACAGTACACCACAAATAATTTTTCATATTTATGGACTTAATAAAATGCCATGCAGTTGTACTTTTAGTGTACTAAACTGGTATACTTCAAGTCTGCTACATTAAAAACAACTAAGTTTGTACTTTAATTGTGCAGAAGTCCAATTAAAGTCATACTTACTATATCTGATTGTGCTAAAGTGGAACTATTGCAAGGTACACTTTAAATATTTTGCATTTAAAGGGCAATATTACACTATTCTCATTAAAAGTGTCAAACACGCAAGGTATCGTGTTATCGGTCAATAGAGATGTTAATAGATTTTAGCTATACTTAGCATAAATAAAGTGTATGGATGATCAAACTTTAAAAATGCAGTTCTAGCACAAGTGTAAAACCACCAAATCTAAACAGACAGGATATAAGAAAAGTAGATCAAATAAATGATTATGGCATAGTATTTATAGACTGTAAAATAGTAGTTGCAGAACACAGAAAGCCAAATACGAGCATATGTGACAGTGCAAGTATCTTACTGATTGTAAATTCATCTGCTAGTTTCTGGCATGATTCTGTGCTGTTTTTACATGGAAATAAACAGAGGGATAAGAGCATGGCCCCTGGCCACTGGAGAGACGGGCCTATGTGAATGTTTACACAGTATTTCAGAGACGTCTGTCCTTATGTGGTTATACAGAACCTGCTCTCTGACCACATCACGGCAGCACTGGAGGAGAAACACAGCTTGACCTGCGGCTCTGACTCACAATAACTGCAGGGATATCAGCGACTGCTCTGTGTTTTACTGGCAATCATTATGATTTCTCAAAGTGAGGCAAGATGTCTTATTCGAGTGTTTACATGTAGCCACGAAAACACAAAAAGTTCCTGAAATGTTCACAGTGTGTGCTGGTGGTCTTGTGTAGTTGTGTGTGGTCACGTCACGTGGGGTAGATGAAGTTTGTATTCAGTGGATGTGTGTTCTGGTGGTCTTCTTCTCATGTTATTCGGTCAATCTGGGATTTGAGGTTATCGTGATTTTCATGGCTTGGGATCTATTGTTGGCCCAGGAAGAACATTCTTATTAAATAACTACAAACCAATAAAAATGTACTCTCAGGCCATTCAAGACGTAGATGATGTTGTGTCTTTGTTTGAACAGATTTGGTGAATGTATTATTTCAATTTTGCTCTGCAATGAATGGGTGCCGTCAGAATGAGAAACCAAACAGCTGATAAAACATCACAATAATCCACACCACTCCAGTCCATAGAAGTGAAAAGCTCTGTTTATAAGAAACAAATCCATCATTTAAACTTCAAACTTTTGCTTCCAGCTACATTATAAGTGCTTTATACATAATATTGTTTTCACTAGAGAAAAGGTCATCTGAATAAGGAGCGAAATATACACTGCTTAAGTAAAAACGGTCCAAATAAGTTAAAAACAAATGGATTTTAATATGAGAGGACAACAGAGGATGGACCTTTTCACTGGAGAAAGCAGATTTTGGATTAAGGATTCATGTTTTTAATGTTGTATTTATGTAGAAATTGCATTATCACTGGCAGCTGGATTCCAGTAACTTACTGTAGATTTAAATTTATGTTATTTACTGGCAACAGAAATAACAGCCTCATGCAAAGCATTTCTGGGAACCAATATCAGGAAAAAATGTTTGATGAGGATTTCTTGTTCCCAGAATGCTTTGCATGAGGCAGTTTTTAATAGTTTTATTCTGTAAATATAAAGACTTATAGATTTATATTTGCGAATTTTATTGGAAACAGTATCAAATATAGTTCCAATACAAATGAACATTAAACATTAATTTTATCTTTACAGAATAAAACTATTAAAAACAGCTTCATGCAAAGCATTCTGGGAACCAGAAATCCTCATCAACCTTTTTCTGTTATTTTCTCTGATATTGGTTTCCAGAAATGCTTTGCATGAGGCTGTCATTTTATTTATTTTTTCCTTTAAAGATAGAGACTTGTTTTTGTTTAATGTTCATTTATATTTGAACAGACTGTTGCCAATAAAATTCATTTAATACAGTAAGTTACTGGCAACCAGCTGCATAACTACAGCTAATTTTTTACAATGTTGGAATCGATTAATGGTAGACTTCTTTCTCACAAACACTTCTTTCTTCTATTGCTTCACAATATGTCAACTGATGCACTGGAGTGGTGTATTATTGTGATGTGTTTATCAGCTGTTTGGACTCTCATTCTGACGGCACCCATTCACTGCAGAGGATCAAAGGTGAGCAAATGATGTAATGCTACACTCTCTGAAATAAAGGTACAAAAGCTGTAACTGGGGCGCTATCTTTTCAAAAGGTACATGTTTGTACCTAAAGGGTCCATTTTAGTACCTTAAAGGTACTTTACATATTAATACTTAAAGTGTACATATTTGAACCTAATAGGTACAAAAGTGTACCTTTTGAAAAGTGACAGCTTTTGTACCTTTATTTCTGAGAGAGTACACTTCTCCAAATCTATTCCCATGAAGAAACAAACTCACACCTGAAGCAGATAATCAAGGTCAGATATACTTGAAACTTCCAGGCAGGTGTGTTGAGTCAAGTTGGAGCTAAACTCTACAAAACCTAGGATCAAGTTTGATGACACCTGCTTTAGAAGCACCTTCAACTTTCTTTCAGACAAATCCAATCAGAGTTATAATAAAAACTGTCCAGACCCCTCCGAGCTTTTCCATGGGACTAAACAGGTGTTTGCTGTTTACATGTTGAAAGATGTACCTCATATTGACAGAAAAACACAGAATTGTTGACATTTTTGCAGATTTATTCAAAAAGAAGAACTGAAATATCACATAGCTGTATGCTTAGAGTCATTGTCTTGTTGGAAGGTAAACCTTCGACCCAGTCTGAGGTCCTGAGAACTCTGGAGAAGGTTTTGGTCCAGGATATCCCTGAACTTGGCCACATTCATCTTTCTCTCGATTGCAACCAGTCGTCCTGTCCCTGCAGCTGAAAACACCCCCACAGCATGATGCTGCCACCACCATGCTTCACTGCTGGGACTGTATTGGACAGGTGATGACCAGTGCCTGGTTTTCTCCACACATACCGCTTAGAATTACAGTAAGACCAGAAAGTTCTGTCTTGGTCTCATAAGACAATCTTATTTCTCACCATCTTGGAGTCCTTCAGGTGTTTTTTAGCAAATTCCATGCAGGCTTTCATTTGTCCGTCCGTTCCGTCAGGCCACTCTTCCATAAAGCCCCGACTGGTGGAGGGCTGCAGTGATGGTTGACTTTCTACAACTTTCTCCCATCTCCCGACTGCATCTCGAGCTCTGCCACAGTGATCTTTGGGTTCTTATTTACTTCTCTCACCAATGCTCTTCTTCCTCGATAGCTCAGTTTGGCCGGACGGCCAGCTCTAGGAAGGGTTCTGGTCCAAACAACTTCCATTTAAGAATTATAAAGGCTCTTATAAACCTTAAAAGCAGAAGAAGTTGTTTTCAACCCTTTTTGACAGACAGAATAATGCTGTAATGAGAGTTTGTTGACATGTATGTGCAAAGTTATTATTGTCAACCGAGTGCTCAAGGGACCATCAAAATAAAGTGTTACTGACTTTTCTCACAATTCTCAGTTTATATCTTACAAATCTGAGAAATTGTGAAGAGTTTATTGATACAAACGTTTGCTTATTGCAAGAATACTGCCTAAAAAGTGGATCTTCATTGAAAAGTGCTCATCTCTTTGTGTACCTCTATCTCTACCTCTATTTATACACCATTTAAACTCTTGGGACCCCTCACTCAAGTCTGTTTAGAATGCGGTATCTAAACTCAGGCTGTGCTTGTTTTGTGCTTTATCCCCTCATCTTTTGTCCTGTCATGCTGGACAACACCTTCTTGTTTTCAGTGAATTAGTCTCTGGATCTTTATCTGTACATTTGAATCTGGGAGAGTCAGAAAACAATCCCCTCCCCCAGCACTCTCAATACTCCCCAGCTATCTGTCAATAGATGAGTCACCCAACCTGCACAGACACAGAGGGAGGCTGTGGAAAGAGAGGGAGAAAGAAACCGAGCCAGCTAGACAAAGTGAGAGGTAGATGAGAGAAAGCAGAGGAGAAAAAGATGAGCAATATATAACCAGCCTAAAGGCCTGTTCACAGCAAGGACGTTAACTCTAACTAAAAAGTTTTAATAATGGTTCTAATTCTGTGAGAATAGAGAAATCAACACGATGGCTAGACACTGATGAGCGATATAATTTGGTAGCCGATCAGAAGCTTGCTTTAAACTGCTTGTTTTTCTCCATCTATCCCAGAAGGCTTAGCAAGTAAAAGGATTTTTTTTTCCAATGTGCCGTCAATATAGCTAAAAGTTCGGTATCTCCAACTTTTTCTCTGTCTCTCTCTAAGCATTCACTTACACAGCACAACTGTCATACATCCACAAATGTCTTTAAAAATTTAACTTCAAAAATGAGCTGCAATATCTTTCAGAATGTTAGGGCTCACTCTTCTTTTCATAACCTTGGAAAATTGCTTTTAAAATAATGCACAAGCTCTGAAATAATTAACAAAGGCGGCGCTCAAAATGTACTCAAGGCAACAAGGTTTATAAAGAATAAAAAATATTCAGAAACAAAATACTGGCTTAATGCGAAAGAGAAATTTGAATACAAATGTGAAGTTCAAATCAAGCGGACGCTGTCGTGAACAGAAATCACATGGAATAGATAATGGAATGACGTTTACTGAGACATGTTCACTAGAGAGTTCATCATCTCGAAATGACTGAACCGTTCAATTCACAGTCAATAGTCTAGCCAACGTCATTTGGAGCCCACACAAAGGTGCGTAATCATAACAAATTCATAATAACTCATAACTCTCCAGCCCTTTACTAGCACACTAAATGAAAATAAGATTTCAAATGCACGTCAGCCTGGCTGCCACTTTGGCAAGGTCTTACTGCAAAAATGAGAGTGTCAGCAAGTCCCCGCACACCTACACACACTCACTCATTTGAAACAAACACACATTGTACTCTTTCCCTTATTCCTAGTAGATTTTGACACACTGCAGATACTTATGTTTTCCAGTACATTTTAAATCAGACTAGAATAGCTTCTAAACAGTCATTTCATCTTTGGTTTTACACCAGTCACAGGAATGCTCAGAACAAATATTTATGGATTTCCAATGGTATTTCTGTACACTCCTTCAAAGTCCCTCTAAGGGGAGTCATTTCACTTGGTACCCATTTTGGTAATACCCTAAGGGCAACTGTTTTTTTGTTTGTTTGTTTTAAGTAGGTACTAGGCAGTATGCATTTGTGTGAATAAAAACTACAATATTTTTCAATATTGTGTTAAATTCCAGATTTCATACAGTGTGGATATTGTTAAATAAAACTAAGAAAAAAAATATTTGTAAAATAAAGCTAAAATAAATAAAAGAAGTGTTTTTTTTTTTTGTTCATCTGACCATAGAAGCCAGCGTCATTTTGTCATGGGAAGGAAGCGAGGAGAAGTACGGGTTCATGTGCAAAGTGTTTATTAACAGACACAGAGCAGAAACAGGCTTTAGATCGTTACCGGCAGACGAGGATGGAGGAGGCAGAGCAAGAGAGTGATCAAAGTCCGTGTGAGAGTCGACAACAATAAATCCAGTCCGTGGGGCGAGCCAAAGGCGTAATCCAGCGAAAGCAGAAGTCAGCAGCAATAAATCCAAACAGAACACGGGTGCGAAAACTAACTGATTGGCAGTGCTAATGGACCGTGGCAACCAGTGTTGGGGCTAGTTACTCAAAAAAGTAATATATTACATATTACATATAACTCTCAAAAATAGTAGTGCCCTACGTTACTTTATCACTCCCTGGAGAAAGTAACTAGTTACATTACTAGTTACTTTTTTTTCTTAATTACTCTATAATTGCCTGAGATGCAT
>JAUCMT010000013.1:5264403-5275390 GCA_032357475.1 Enteromius thamalakanensis
AATTGTAATGTTTTTGTGTGTGTGTTTTTGATCAAATAAATGTAGTTTTTGTCAAATCTTAACTGACCTCAAAACTTTGTTTGTTACCTAGTAGTGTAATTAAAAAAATTACATTTTAATTATAAATTAAAAAAAAAAACTTTTTTATTTATTTGTTTATACTACAAAGCATTGAGAATAAATTTAGGATAAAATGGAGAAAATGGTCTCCTTCCAAAGTTGTCTTAAACTGTCTTAAACTCATTATGCACTCATGAAGTTATCTATTTGAAAGAATGTACAATCTTCAATACAACATGCCCCATGTAGTCTTCTAAGCTATGAAAAAGGATTAAAATGTTAACCTGCATCAATAAACTGTTTAAATAAAAGAGTATCTATACACCATTCCTGAAGTCTGCGTGTGCTCGTTGTGGCTGTCATGATGCTCATATGCAACTGTCAGATTATAGTTAGCATTTTACGCCATTAGTATTCCAGAGTTGGAGATTCTGGTCTCTGGTAACAGGTCCAGCGAGGCTGTGAAAGTGTGAGGACGGTCCTGCTCAAACACTGCTATCCCTGACCCTGACACTGAGGCTGACTGTGGACTAACATTTACTCTACATCACCCATCCTGCTGATTTCCGCCTTAACTAGAGAGTCAACATCCTGATGGGAGAGAGCGCATGTAAACACAGTACGGGGAAAACACAACATTATACACAATAAGGTTGTACGAAGACTACTGATCTGCATGTGAAAGAGAGGATGAGAAGAGGTTCAAAGTATGAAAGAAAAAACACAACCAAACTATATGAATGGACTGCGCTGTGAGCGGCCTTACGAAATAAGATCTTCTTAGAAATGGGAGTGAATTTCTATGTGTCGATCTAATCCTGCCTGCTGTGCAAGAGAAAGAGTTACTGAATAACCCAGTTCACCGCTCATCTCCTACAATCTCTCTCCGACTACTGACCTCTGGGTGCCCTAACCCGAGTTTAGAGGTCACATCCCCCTCTTTCGTTATCTCTCTTTCACTCTCACCACTATTCACACATGTACTATAATACTACAGGTTCATATGTAAGTCCTTGTATAGGTTGTGGTTATATATGCGTATTTAGTACTTGTACTAAAAGAAATGGCGACAAACTCTTATTGATCACTCTTAAAAACAAAGGTTCTTTATTGGTATTGATGGCTCCATGAAGAACATAACATCCATATAGCCTTTCCATTTCATGAAAGATTCTTTATAGTGGAAAAACGTCTTTAGATCTGTGTTCTTCAGTAAAAAAAGAAACACTGTTCACTGTAAGGTTCTTTGGGAAACCCAAAATGGATCTTTGAGCAGTGCCGTCCTCACACATTCACAGCCTTGCTGGACCTGGATTTTAGTTTTAAGAGTTATCAACTACTAACCTATATTTCAAGATGCGTCCTTCCTCAGTGTCTATAGTGATGACATATTTAGAACTACATTTTTTTTAAATTAAAATAAGAATAAAAAAGACTTTCACAGCGAGATGAATCTGAAAAGCAATGTGATAATCTGACATATAATAAATAAAAATTTAAAATTTAAACTAGTTTTTGGGTTATAACACATGTTCACTTATATGCTTGACTATCCCATTGACTGTCAGTAATGAACAAAAGTAAAGACATTTTCAGAGTACTCCATCTGCCATCAGTGGTTAAGCCATAACACTATAAAGTGACGAGAAAACTTAAGTACATGTAGAAGACATGTTGTGTTGCATCTAACACCAAACTGTGTACGCTCTGTGCATCCAGTGGATGGGCTTCTACAAAATTTTCAATTGTAAGAATATTTCACAAAGTTACTATTTGAAGTGAATTTTTGTTCAAATAAATATAGCTTTGGTCAGCGTATTTGTGATTTTCTTTTATATTGTATTCTTCTACCTGGTCTCATGGTATAAACATTGCACTTTTGAGCGAGACACAAAATACGTACCAATAAGTACATATCACTGTAGTCTCCAAAGGAAATGAACACTAGAGGCAGTAAAACTCCTTTTGTTCATTTTCACACAAATTTACAGAGATTTTTGCACCATTACTTGAAGAATATTATGGTATGACTTCAAAACAATATAAATATGCTGGGAGATTTGAAAAATCTGATGTTTTTTAAACGTTGGCATCACACAGCTCCAGCTTCATATCTATGTGTTTTCATAGACGATAGGTTTGTTCAGTAGCCCACGGAGTACAGCGATGTACTTGAGAGGGGCGAGGAGCTGTGTAACTACGGCTTGATAAACTCTTACTTTGTAAAAATAAGTTGAATTGACACGGTTGCATCAACAAATACGTTTATATATCAATTTTGCATTTGTTAACACTATCAGGTTATTGGTCATTGGATTTGGTGTACAACATGATAAACATGTTTTTTGTGTACACAAAAACTTTTAGCAACAGCCACGTATGTTTCAATTATGAACCGCCGCAATACATACCTATATGAATGTAACAAAATGTGCCCGGGTTCACATATTGAACCTGTGTTTTAGCACCACTCAATGCCACTCTTTGAAACTACAGCGAAACATTCAGTAAGGCACAAAAACTACACATATATTTTTACAAGACCAGGCTGATATTTTTTTTATTCGTCTAAGCTGCATTTCCAAAAAGCAACTCTTGGAAAGTTCGGTCGTTACCTAAAGAGTTCAGTGTAACTAATAACCGTAGTTAGCCAGCATATGTTTTGGGAAACGCAACCCAGGTTGGTTTGTTGTGGTCATTTGAACCGAGTAAAATTTGGAGACCCGTATTGCAAACAGTCTGGTCAATATTTGTGCAGTATTGACTGAGGATCTGCTTCTATGTTTGAAGGCAGAGGGGAAAGCAGAACAAACTTGACCTGTTGTGATCTGAGATAGAGGAACCTGAAAACACTTTCACCGGGATGTCACCGTGTTGTGCTCATTAGGATCTTCAAGGGGAAAAGTTGCCAGAATCAATGCTAGGAATAAAACACACACACAGTGGTTTTTGTGATTTATGGGGACTCTCCATAGGCGTAATGGTGTTTATACTGTACAAACTGTACATTGTATTGTCCTACACTGACCCTACACCTAAACCTACCCCTTACAGGAAACTATGTGCACTTTTAGATATTCAAAAAACACCAACAGTATGTTTTTAAGCCTTTTGAATTATGGTGACACTGAAAATGTCCTCATAAATCCCCTTAATATTGTAATGTCATACCATGTCATTATACAAATTTGTGTCCTCATAAACCACATAAACATGCACACACATACACACAGGGATTCTGTGTTTTATGGGGACACCCAAAACTCCAAATTTTCAAAAACCTAACTATATAAGATTGTTTTATCTGTTTTTTACTGTGCATTGGTACAAAAAATGATTTTCACTTAGAAATCAGCAGAACATTTCACAGTTAATTTACAAAGATAATGCATTTTTAAGTAGAAAGACTGAAATTGTATTTTATTGCAATATATTATTTAGAACAAATAAATAAATGGAAAAAAAAACCCATAATAAATAAATACAGCCTAGAGTGCTAACATTGACCAATCAGAGTCAAGCATTCCAGAGCGCCACATAAAAATGCATAAAACAAAATGTTAACAGGACTAAATGTATCCTGCAACATTCCTAATGCTGTTGAGTTAGAAATTGTTTGCGTCTGTCAAATGACTAAATCTTAATCGAAATGTTTTTTGACGGCTAAATCCAGTCTCATTCTTGTGATAGCAGGTGTGACGGTGGGAGGCCGGAAAAGACCTGTGACCATAATACTGCCATAACTCACAGTCAACACAACACGGAGGGGAAATGTTTATGGTACCCAACGCTCAGTGTAAATGTTAAAGGGGTTCGGCGCAGCACCATTAACATGCCATTGGAAAGCTGTTTCCTTGGCAATGGCTCTGCAAGCACAAGCTGTATAAAATCTGTTTGGGTTGGGAATGCCATTGTGATCAGATATATGTGCCAACCCATGTTGCCATGGAGGGCGGGACCGCTCAGGAACGCCTTTTCATGACTAAGCCCCTTTCTTCCCCTTTCCCAGGAGTCATTCATTCTGGATTTAATTTATCACAGACAGGGATGATCAGATCAACCTTCTGTTGCCTAACCTCTGCACCTCTCTGCTCACTTCTGACTAACTTTAACACCGATGGCCTAATTCTAGCCAGCTTGCTTTGGTCTGAAAAGACAACAATATATGTATTGATGACAAAGAAAGCAGATCAGCACCCTTAGATCTGATTTTAATTTGGGCTTGACGTCCTCTCTTGAACTCCACACGATCTCAGCAGATGGGCCACAGATACTGATGTCATTTCCTGGATCTTTCTAAAGTATGCGCATAGTAAAACGCAACGGACCCCATAACTCTTTCCATGCTCGCTTCAATTTAAAACTTCATCAGTCAGAAGCTTCTTTTTAAAAATAAGTAAACAAATTGAGGAAAATGAATTTTAGAAAAGTACAATGGTTTACTGATGGCTTCAAGCTTTAGTTATATGGTTTATAAGATTTACTGTAGATTAAAACGTGAATGCAAATGCACAGTAACAAATATTATTACTTCCAACGAATTATCAGATAGTATTGTTAATATAATATTACTAATATGTTTAATATAATTAGTTTTATTTAAAAAAATATATATAACTACTTAGTCTCAACAATACATTAAATGATCGAAATTGAATGAACAAATAATTAGCACAATGCAATTCCACAATTAAAAAATATTATTAATATGTGCATAGAAATTATTCATTTTCATTTACATTAATAATTTTTTGAATTAAGTATTGATAGAATTGGTGATATATTATTAAGATTTAAAATATAGTTAAATATTAATTCATAAAAATATAACCACATAGTCTAAAATATATTATATAAAAAAAAAAATATATATATATATATATATATATATAACAAATTAATCACTTGCATATATGCAATACATGGTTAAATTGATCAAATAATAGTAATATAATATTATTAATTAATTTTATTAAATTAAGTGACTAAACTAATTTTGGGAGGAGCGCGTTCGAATAATCACTTGTAGCTGGCTCCACTCTAATCATCTCGTTAGCCAATCTAGTCCAAACATATCCACAATAAATAAGCCCGTCTCCTTCCCTTGCTTCTCGATCTTGTTCTAGCATCCCTCCTCCTCCCCTTCTCCGCCTCGTCTCGCGACTTCCTATGATGGAGGCACGCAGCGGCTCTACCCTTGCTCGGGTTCATGCCACTAGGGCTCGGCGTCTGCCAAGCTCAAGCTAAACATGCTTTACTACAGTTATGAGAAAGTGCGAACTTGTGAAATTATTGTTATTATGACATTTTGACGTGTGTGTGTGTGTGTGTGTGTGTGTGAGAGTAAATGTGAAAACACCGGCTGATGTGTAAAGGACAATAATCTTCTGAAATGAAACCTAAAGCCTTCATAAACAGGGCTGATGCAGCAAAATGTGAATAATTCCAGACAGAGGAAGAGATTCATGCAAAGGTTGCTAGGCACTGAAAGCACTGAAGTCTGCTCTGCAATGACTGTTACGCACTTGCATGTTCAGCGCATGCTGTGAAGAGCCTACCCAGACGTCTGCAGGGCTCAAGAATGGATTCATTCATTGGTGGCACATGTCTATAATTTCTCGGTCGTAAGTCCGCATCTCTGACTGCATGTCTAGAGTAGTCTCGTTACTGAACTGAAAAAAAAGATGCAAAATCATCCAATTTCGCATTTTTAGTAGAGAAACTGGGAATTAAGTGACATTAAGTGGCTTTTACATTGCACTGCAGACAAGTTAAGAGGTTAAAGACAAGAGAAAATCTTTCCAAATCTATTCCGGTCCAGAATTTGGGACTAATCCTGACCAATCAGGATTGATTGTGGTTCAAATGCTGCTGATTTTCTTAATGGGAAAGAGAGAGTTTAAGCACAACAGCTGTGAAAAAATAGTGTCATGTAAGTTGTCTGCAGTCCAAACCTCATCTCCTTGGCTCCATGCAGTCTTGCTCTTGTTGCTCCAGTATCATCGGTGGCGTCTGTGGGGATAACAGATCACACCTCTTTTGTGAGTGTGGGATTACACGAGGGCCAATACTCAGTAAATCAGCACCAGTGGAGTGCAGAACTGGACAGAACCAGCAACAAGTGTGTTCTGGGTCCAGACAATGAGTATTGCATTTAAAAGGCCTGATGGGAGAGAACTCACACAAGAAAGGCTTTTTTATTTAATTTATTGATGGCATTACACTCTTAAAAATCAAAGTGCTTAAAAGGTTCTTCATAGCGATGCCATAGAAGATATTTTTAATTCCACAAAGAACCATCTCTTTCGTACTTTTTTATAATCTAAAGGACATTCTTTTGACACAAAGGGCCATTTAAAACTATTTAAATTTAATTGTTTTATAGCATTATTGTTTTACTGTAATTTTCAAATAAATGCAAAACGTTTAAAAACAAAACACTGATTGTCATTTTTTACATACATAATTAAATATTAATCATGTATTATTATTCCAACAAACAAAAAATAAATCTACCTCAATTTTGCTTTTAGCAACAACAATTATAAAATTTATATTTAAGCCAGAAAAAAGCATACAGAATGAAGCTTGAACATTTTAAATGGCCGTAACACAAAGTAAGGTTTGAAAGAGAAATGCCCGTAATTGAGCTAATATATATATATATATATATGTGTGTGTGTGTGTGTGTGTACAATTCATGAAAAACTATTTCAAAATTCCTAACATTAAAACCCAGCAACCCTCCAATTCAGAAACCTGCAGCCCAAACCAGCCTTGACTCAAGCATCAGTATCTGTTACTCACTTTCTCCCTCTGTTGGTCAACAGCGATTCCCACTGACCCAGACAAGCACTTGTCTGTCAGCCTGTAGTAGTGTTCCAAGTAAACTTGCAAGATAAAAACAATTACACATAACATTTCCCAGTATAGAAAGATGTTTGTGGTTTCCCATTGCAAATACCATGTTAAAACCCATGCAGAACTTTTACTGTGACAATGCTGACAGGAAACGACCTAAAGTGAAACCACCACGACTGATTTGACACAAATGCCCAACACGAAGACAAACCTGTTTTATTTGTGTACGCAAGCCTAATAAATCGGACCTTTAAAAGCGCTGCGTATTAAATTGACTCTTTATTCTCATCATTATAAATGACAACTCAGCATTAATAATAACAATAATACCATGCCACAATAACAGCGATGTCTGTGATCTATTTTTATCCAAAGCTGTCAAAAATGCTAGACATCCTAAAAATAGCATCCTAACCACAAAGTACTTGCGTTTGGGGGCACTAAGGCCAGGGAAAATACACCTTGCCAAAATCATAAGCGGTATACCTCAAGCACGGCGAATAGTTGCCGCATTGAGTCCCTCTGGAGAACTTAAAAAAAATACTTGGCAGCCAAGGGCAAGAGAAAACATATATGCATGCACTAAACCCGCCTTTATCTGCTTTCTCACACATCAAAACCTCCCCCAAATGACGCGCCGCCCCTACCAAACCCTTCAGGAGTCAGTAAATTCAGCATTCCCTCTCAGACTCAATTCAGAGTGGCATCCACGGGGGTCATCAAACGGAGCTGAACTTCACGTTTAGATGAATTCACTGCACGCAGAGGACCGGGACTGTCATTCAGACTCACTTTACTGGCTGGAGCGCGCGTACTTCATCTTTATCTGATGCTGCGTAAAAGCTGGCCGTGGAAACCGCTGCAGGCGCTCTGAAGAAATCGCATCAGAGGATACCGCTCAGTGTGAGTTTGCTGCCACTACGTATAAACTATATCAAGCACTTGCGCTTGTTTACACGAGGAGACAAGAACTGTTGATCCGGACAGACCTGCTTCTCATCCAAATGGATGCGCAATGATGGATTAATCGCTTTTCGGTGCTACTTTTCCGCGCGGTGCCCTGATAAACTCCTCCTGAGGATTTTACGCCAGCAACATTTACCTGATTTATCCTTTCAAGATGTCATCGGAGTATTTGATAAGGTCACTGCTTATGCTCTTTCTAGCACTCTTCTCCGCCAATGCGAGCAACTGGCTGTAAGTCAATATCGCTTTCTTCATTCATGTGATGTTTTGACGTCTAGGTTGACTGTTATGACTAAAATCAGTCAGACTCTTACAATCAAATGTCAGATGCAGCATGCAAACAAAAAAATCTGAAGCTAAGCGAACTATAGAACATATCTAGATTAGCCTACAAATTTTACAAGCGCAGGAGACATTGAAGCAGCCCGCCAAACAGTTGTAAACTTTGCCTGAGAAGTCTAAAGTAGCCATTTATAAAAAAAAAAAATTGAAATGTCAAAGCATGCACTGCACGGACGGCACAAAACATAAGGAAATGAAACCGGTTATTTGGAGACGTTCAGTTAATGTGCTTTTGGCACAGCCGCGCTCGGCGCTGGTTGCGCGCAGCCCGGAGAGCAACCCATAAATGTGACAGCAGTAACAGTGCTGAAGAGAGCTTTATTAATGAATCGCTTATGATAATTCATGATTACAGCAAAGATTATAAATCAGTGACGCGGTTTTGATATTTAGCTAGATAGTTAAGAAGCAGAGTAGCATGCTTTGTTTCAAGATGGTAGCATTTCTAGGTGTTTAGGATTATTTATCTGTATCCTCGGGGCAGAAATAGCACATCATTTAATCTATCCAGATGTAGTTGAGTTTTCGATGGAAGAGTGTTTTTTAACTAAAGGCGTGGTGACAGCTTTGAGACATGTACAGACAAGCTTCACACTAAACGAAAACCTCCTACCTGTCTACAAAATATGATCATTCTGACAGGAGCTTGTACACTATTCCAACCCCATCTCAGGACAGGTATTAGCAGGTAGCCAAATAGACATTAGACAGGTTTTCTTTAGCAAACAAAAAATGTGATCGCTTCGAGTTATATGAGCAACACGTGGTCAAGAAGCTGAAATGTTGTCTAACCACACACTGTAAATATAATTTACAGGTTAAGGAAAACAGTTCATTGAACTTGAATGCCTTGAATGTGACTTCAAGGTTTGATAAGAACTGTAAGGTTTACGGTTCATTCGAACAGGGAAATGGCACAATATCTAAACGTCATTAAAGGTGAATTCATTGCAATTCTTCAAATAAAGTAGACAAATGTTGCTTAGTGTTAACTGCATGACACGTACGGTGAATGTAAAACATTTCAGCAAATTTGTTGCTGAAGAAGATTCATCTTCAGACATATTCCCGAGGCAAGCTTTCAAAGCATAGCAGTCTTTCTTTAGTTCAAATGAAATAAACAGTGATTTTATCATGACTGCTCTTAAAATGAGATTTAGATGCAAAGTAAGATTAAGAAAACACACTATTCGTGTTTTGGCTCAGAGAGAATCAGATTAAAGGTAGGACCGAGTAAGCAACCTTTTTCTGTTTTGTCTCCTGTTGGTTGCATATAAGAAGCCTGACGTGGATTATTGCGCAGCAAATCTAAAAAAATAAGATTTGCTGTGTAGTAGGTTAGGTGTAGACTTTAAAACATTACCGACGTTTCATTATGAGTTCAGCACTTTGGCTTCTGAGCTGTTTAAAACACTAGAATAAAAACTTGTTTTTTTATTTTGGTGCTTAAGCTGTAAAGCCTTTGTAGTTCTATTATGAAGAGTCGTGCATTAAATGACTTTCTCCTGTTTACTAGGGTGTAAAAGTCCGCTCTTTACTCAGTAGTCATAATTAAATGTACAGTCGAGAGCTTTTCATTTGTGTGAATGTATTATTCTTGAGCACATCCATCAGCACCTGTAGAGGGTTGAGGTGCAGGTGCAGGTCACGAGAGCGCTACTGCACCTGCAAATCTTCAAACCTCCATCAACAACGCGTGCTTGTTCATGCAAATATGAGCTTGCAATGCTTTATAATATTTTATGAATGACCATTTGCAGGTCGTTTGTATCGTATTATTAAACAAACCTAAATAAACACTGCATAAAGTGGCTTGCAATCCTTATTCTGGTGCATTTTAATTAGCAACGTTTATTGCAAAAGTTAGCATGCTGGGATTGATTAACCTTCGTAATCCTTAAGCTGCAGGATCAACATTTCAAGAAATGACATTCACCAAACTTTCAGTCTGTTGCAACTTAGTGTCTCTTCTATCTGAAAAATTACTGTCTTGTTTTCAGAAAAAAGCAAGCTAAAATTAAGTAACTTTTTTGCTTAGAACAAGCAAAATAATCTTGTTTTCTGTTTGAAATATTATTTTTTTTTGCTTACCCCATTGGCAGATTATTTTGCTTGTTTTAAGCAAAAAGTTACTTAATTTTAGCTTGTTTTTTTCTGAAAACAAGACAGTAATTTTTTCTTGAAATTTCTTGAAAATCTTACTTGATTTCAGAATTTTTAGATATTTTGGCTGAAAACAAGACAAAAAATTTTTTTCTTAGAAAGCAATTTTTGCAGTGTGGAGAAATTTACATCACTTGCTCAAAACTCTGCAGTCAATGGGTGCCGTCAGAATGAGAGTCCAAACAGCTGTCAATTAACATCTTGTGAAGTGAAAAGCTGCATGTTTAACCTGCTTGAAGAAAAACGGATCCATCATTAAGGTGTTAGCTAAAATATAAGCCTTCTCTGCATACTAACAGTTTCCAATCTTAAATCAGGAAATAAATATGCACAGATCAAGAGCCCAAAACGAAACCAACATGTTGGTGGATTTTGATGTGAGACGACAACCAGGGATGGAGAAAGCATTGATATGGATTATGGATGTGACGGGGTAAAGTTAAAATGCCTCACAAACATGCTGCTTTTAATTTAACAAAATGCTAAATGATGAGTCCTGTGAAGTACTTGTGAGTAATTGTGTGTTTTTAGACTCTCATTCTGACGGCACCCATTCACTTCAGTGGCTCCACTGGAGAGCATAAGAAACACAGGA
>JAUCMT010000013.1:5295705-5307063 GCA_032357475.1 Enteromius thamalakanensis
TGAAGGCAGAAGATTAATGTTACGTTTGGTTCTGAAGGGAAACGCCCCCTTGATCAACCGGAATGCGTTTATGTTCGTAATAATCATTCATGATCCAGCCTCACCTAAAGAAGCATTGCGTATAATGCCTTTTAATGAATCTTTGCAAATCGCCTTTCCTAATAATGTGCTAATTAGCAAGATTCACTATGAATATGGCTAAAAAAAGATCCTCTGAGAGCTTCTGGAAAAGAGGGGCGGAGTCAGCGGAGCTCGTGAAGATTTAAAGGGGAAGTGATTTCTAAAGAGGTGCTTTTGACAGGGGAAAATTAGCGTTTTTAAAGCTATCTTTGAGAATTTTTAAAACAAACTATATTACAAACTTTCCATTAAGACCCTTAATAATCATATTAGCTTGTGGAAAACAGGGGTTTGTATGACCCCTTTAAGATCAGTTTCTTTGTTATAACAGCTTAGATTTACATTTTAGTCCAGGCTTAAGCCTTGTTTGTGAAACCAGGGTTGGTATATGAACTGTTATATTTAATAACAATTCTGGGAGTGTCTTCTGTGATTTCAGGGTTAAAGCTCTATTAAATATGTATTTGACCCATGGGGAATACAATACTGTAAACATTATTATTACATTATTAAATATTTCTTCAGTTTTGACTCGTATAGTCATTTTAATAGACAGGTCATGCACTGACCCCACATATGCACACACAAACTGGACTGACCTTGAATCATACAGGACTTTATGTAACTTACCTTTTAATGTGCAATATTAATATCATTTTTTTTTCCAATGTGCAATACCCTGACAGACGAAATGTAAAAATTCCACCTTGAACATTCCACTGTAAATATTTATCAATATTTATCATTCTACCTCAGAACTGTTTTTTATCCCCCCATCCCCTATCTGCACTATTTTTTGTTACCTATTGTAATCTACCGTAACCTATTTATTGTTATTGTACTGTAAATATACTTCTTACATGTCTCCACTGAATAGGAAGATACTCTTAATCTCATTGTACATGTATATAATGCACATTGTATATGTGTACAGTGACAATAAAGACATTTTAATTCTAAGGCAATGACTAGAAAACATGCATGATTGTGATGAAAGTTTCCAAAAAAGAAAAAAAAAACTTAGACCTAAAATAGACAATTTGTTTAAATAAACACAATATAACAATAATAAATCTTAATTCTTTCTTTTGATATGTGAAGTGAAACACGACCCTGGCAGATTCTTGACAGGTTCTCGTGATGACGGCAGCACAGCTGGTGATGTTTTCATAACAGTCATCATCTGCATCGGTGTTCTGGCAAAGGATGTCAGTAGGTTGAACCTGCACACTGATAATAATGCTGATAATGACTGAAGTCATGCAGGTGGACACCTCCACCAACCAAACAAAGGAATGCCCGCCATTCCAGAGTTCATAATTGATGGTTTTCTGTGTCTGTTTAACACAAGTGTACACTGACATCCATCACATAAAACATTCAAGGTATGCGTTAACTCATCCACCCCGGTGTAATTCATAAATCCTGAATAGAGTGTGTGCTAAAAACAGAGGGAACTAAAATGGGATCTTTACTGATATTTTAAAGCCAGGACATTAACAGCTCTTCAGACATCTGCAGAAAACAAAAGATTTCCATGCTCACCGTTGTGAATTACAAAATGCAAGAGTCTCTGAATATTTATAAAAATTAAATCACACAGTGAAAATATAAACAGAATGGGTCTTCCAAACTGCATTTAGTTACACTGAAAAACATTTCAAACAATGGAGTGGTGAATGACATCGTCCCTGCTTTAATGCAGATGTTAAGAAGCACATTTAACTGGACCTAAATTATGCACTCAAATTTGTGTGAAAAATATGACTTCTGTAATATTCCCATGTGAATGCATTCTGAAAAATACTCAGTGAGCCTTCACTGCTACAGATTACTTTACCTATCTGGTCATACAGCATACCCTGCTGGCAGAAATGATCACACTGACCGACAAGTATACACCTTAAGAAAAGGATTGGAACATAATAAAGGCAATTAAGGTATACGTTTAATATTTTTTTTCTCCAAAGAATGCATATACAGTACAAAGGAAAGACTTCATACATAGCATTTGGTTTACACCAAAAACAAACAAACAAACAACTAGGGAGGGGAAATAGACTGGAAACCAAGCCAACTCTGACCCACCTGCGTTGCAGTATTAAACTTGGTTTTAAAGTATTCAACAGATGCTTCATTTCTTTTAAAATTACAAAAAAAACAACAACAAAAAAACAAAACAAAACAGGTGGATCAGAAAATAGCTGTGAATCCAGCCTCTAAACAAAACAAAGGAGTGAAAATAACCTTTAAGGAAAACAAAATTATAATAAAAACAAAAACAAAAAATCAATAATAAATCACAAAAAAAAAAAAAAAAAACATTTGGTAAAATAAAAACAACTGGAGCCTACAACAACTTTTGTCAGCTTACATTATTATTAATGTTAACCTATCTGAAGGAACCTGGAGGCTTACCTACATGCATCACAAGTTGTGGAAAAAACGCTTCCATGGTCCCTAGCAACGCATTAGAACACGCCACTTGTTCTGCTAACACTGTTAGAAAGTTCCCTGCTTGAGATAGACCAATTTTTCACTTTAGGTTTTTTTTTTTGTTTTGTTTTTTTACGAGGAGTCAAAATTATACAGCAACAGAACCATTTACAGGACTACTGTCTTGAATGCCTATTAAATGGGAATATTGGCAAAGAATAAGGAGCTATTTCTAAGCACTTCAGGTGATGTTGTTCGAGGGTGGGAGAGGGATTACGACTCACAAACATCTCCAAATAAAATGATTCTTTTATTTCTTGGGCGTGTCACATTTTGGATCAAGTAATTCAGTTACCATTTTGAACAGTGTGCGAAGCTTGCACAGCACAATGGAAAGAAATACAACTTGAACCTACTTAAGACTTTAGCGACTGAGACAGCCTGTGCAGCGGTACTCCTGTATGTTACACTAACCCACTTAAAACATGGCTGGCAAACCAAGGCAGCATCTCTAATAAATCTCACCATGAAGTACAGAAGTAAGACCCCTGGAATCAAAACCAGAAAAGGCCCTTTAGGTTTTTTTTTATATATATATATTAATGGGCTTGTGTGGTTTTTGTTGTGTGTGTTTGTGCATGTGTATAGTGGGTACTCTTTATACGTTTATTGCAGAGCAAATATTGAAACTCACTTCTTTTACACATTGCTTTTTAGAGTGTAAAGCTGTGGACCAGCCTTAGCAGAGCAAAGAAGGGAGGGGGAGAGATGTGTAACAGGGCGCTCATAGCAGCACACATTTACGCTTCTTCTTGGGCTCTGGGGGCTCCAGGGCTGCCAAAATCGCCTCATCAAATACGTTCTTTAGGCCTTTCTGTGAACACAAAGCAAGGGAGAGATGGACACTCAACATGGATCAACGCACAGACAAAAAAGAAAATCAATGAGTGGGTTGGGGATAAAATCACCTCTGCCACACACAACATGATTCAATGATTTTAAAAACACAAAATAGAAGAAGAGTACTGTAAAAAAATAATGGATAAGCAGCATAAACAAAATTTAAATGTGCAGGAAATGCATAGAAAAAGTAATATTTACAAGGAACCAAGCAACTAAGACTGCCAATTGGGAGCGCGCCAAAATAGGGAAATGATGTATATGTGAAAGAATAACTGTGCAAAAGTGGTGCACTAGTATTTAAGAGCCAGGGGGATAGTGCACTCCTAAACTAAAGCACTTTGAAAAATGCTGGTAACCAGTTTCACATCACATTGTTTTTTTGTACATATAAATGGAAGTCAGTGATGATTACCAACACCCCTCCAAATATAGGTTTGCAATGTAATAATGATGACTATCCATGCGGAAAGTGTCAAATTTTATTAACGACATTCTGTAGACACAGATTCCATGTGGGCCCGCTAAAGACCTAAAATTAAAGATTGCTGATGGTTGGCCAATTTTATAAAACGTAAATGATTTTAAATACTTCCTCTGCAAAACCCCCAACTGAATCAGGCATGCTGTGTAGTCATTCTGACATAACACAAGGTGTCAAACAAGAAAGTGGAAGAGCAAGCAAACACAGGCTCAGAGACCGAAGGGTTGGTGAGGTGAAGGGCTGATCAAACAGAAACTCAGGCCTCTGGGTGAAATAACACACATTCACAGGGATAAATGATCTGCAAGAGAGTGCAACCTGCAGTGTGGAATTGCTACAAGACTGCCCTCATCTGGGCGAACGAAGCAAGAACTCTTGTGAGAATTTCACATTATTTTTTTTTTGATGACAAAACACCTCAAGTGATAGCTAAAGCAAGAAAGGACATGTACAATACACTTTTCTGTGCACATGCCCAGATTAGAGCCAAGGAGGAACTGCTGGGCACTTGGAAACAATAAGTATGGCATTGTTTGCGAAAAACATCCTCAGAAGAGCAGTCTGAGAAGTTATTGTCCAGTCGAGCTGTTAGCTTGTCTCAAATGAATTCTGTGAAAAGACCCCACTGTGTGAGCCATAATGAAAAGGATTTATTCACAAACAACTGGTGGAAGGTAGCTGTGGATTACGCTTTGTGCAAAAACACACTGGGTAATGTATAATAGTGCTGTGTTAGTGTTGGCATTAAAGTTGATCGAAACCCAACTCTTTAAAAACACATTTACTCTTTAAAACAGCATTATGCACTCAGTGATGAGAGAGACGCATTAAGTAATGGCAATTGCAGCTGTCCTTTATTAATGGCACAAATCAGTTCACAGGATTATATTAAGCCATTTAAACTCTCAAGACGTTGTAAGGATAAGAATGGCACCAAATTGCAAATTGTAGCCATATGTTAAGTTTAGAATTAACTTTATATGATACAATTGTTGCAGTACAAAATAAATACACTGACAAAGAATAATGATTCTTGCAAATAAACAGAGCAGCAAAGTAATGAACTATGCCTGCTCTTAACATTAACAATGACTATAATGTCTAAAGCAACATATCAGTACTTAAAGCAAAAGACTATATATTCAACCCTTCCACATTTTTTATTTTCAAACCCAAAGTGCAAATAATGATAATAATAATAATAAAAATCTGTAGAAAGGAGACAAATGTTACTCTCAATAGACGGGTCTAACGTTAGCGGTCTCCAAAGCCAACAAAAAAAAAAAAAAGTAGTAGAAAGAAAAAAAAAAAGAAGAGAAAATAGCAAAAGCAAATCCTTTAGTATTGGTGAAACAGGATACATATTTATAACTTCACTTAAGACATTGGGAAACTTGTCATTTCTGTGGAGCAAGAGGTAACTAAAGGAAGCAGCAAACATCTGGGGAAGAGTGGGGCGTTAGAAAGAGAGAGGTTTAAAATATACAGCACTTCCGTTTTCGCTGTGTTTCAGGAGGTTCGAGGGCAGCTAGGATAGCTTCATCAAATACATTCTTCAGACCTCGCTATGAACACAGAAGGGAAGGGAAACAGAATAAAGCACCAATGTTAGCAGTTACAGAGTACAGATGAGAAAGAGAGAAGAGGTGAGATATAAAGAGAGGAACTAGCACATTTCAACAGAGCACAGCAGCTAGTGAGGAAGAGAAGTTGCTCGTAGAAGAGCTTGTTGTAAAGAAAGAACTGCTAAGTAGTAATTCTACAGACGCAGAGGCCTATGGATGATGCTAGCAAATTATGAAAATTGATGAATAAGTGTGGCAGCCTTTACAAAAACAAAAAATAAAATCCTAAAAGCTACTTCAAAATAGACTGCAAAGTCTTTATCATACCGATAAGCCCATTAGATAAGAAACACCTATACAGTCACATAAATTACATTCTAGCAAGCATCAAGAGGAATTGCTGGTCATTGACAGATCAACCTCTGATCACAAACCAAAGATAATTTTCAAAATCATAAAATAAAAAACAAGTCACCAAGTCTCTGAGCCTCTGTCAAAATGCTATGAAGCTTCCACTTTCTTGTTAATGCAAACAGTACATGAACTGAAACAAAATTTATAAATAAATACAAAACACACCTGGAAGACTCAAAACTTAATCCCTTTATCATCAGGACACTAACTACTGAGAATGGCTTGAAAACATTTTTAGAAGGCTGTTTACACAACAACAAAGTAGTCAAAAAGAGAAACAATTTCCCTTGCTTTTAATAATTTCACGTATACACAACAATGTTTTCAAAACGATCTGCAATTACACATATCTGCAAAAATCAACATACGCCGCATTTGAAAAAAAACGTGCATTTTGAAACTCGTTGCGAATCTAGAGTGCGAGAAAGTGAGAATTTGTAAAAATAAACATATTACACTCATGGCCATCCAGCAAAACTGCATATGGCTTGGTTTAAACGCATGCACTCAAATTGGCATGAATCCGAAAGCATGGTCGCGATGTAACATTTGCCTGCTAACCAATTTTTTTCACAAAGCATTTCACCTCAGTTGTGCTATAATGCATTCAAAATGTTTCAGATGGGTAACTGTGTGTTTTGCCGTAACAATGTCGGTGGTTTTCACTGACCACACGTCACAGTCCCACACTGCATACTCAAGTTTCGGGATCCTTTTATTCGCACATTGTGATGGTGTTTTAAAATAAAGCAACCACCGCCACGGATCCATTTAACGCGGCACATTCAGTGGTCTTTGAAACTGCACATAAACTTTGATGATTCTGTGCGTAGCTAGCCCACAGTGCAATCTCTTCATATCATCAAATGATCATATATACAAATGTTTTTCTATTCTGCTACTAGCTTTTCATTTTGACTAAAAAATCCTTATCATTCGGGTGTGCCATTTACACACCCTGTCATGCTGGCGACTATATGCCACTGCAATAGACGCATTTTGCAGTATTAATGTTTATGATGGATAGATAAATTGATTGTTGATTTAAATGATCAATTACAGAAATGAAAACTGACCTTCTTAATCAAAATGCATAAAAAGCTGTAGCTGAAAACATTGTCGTGTAAACAGCCCCTAAGAAAACAATCTTCCTGAGGATATCTTGGCAGTTTCTGTTTAATAAGTATATATACATGCGACTCGTGCTGTGCATGAGACCTCGCTCACCTGCGTCAGAGCGGAGCACTCCACATATTTGACAGCCTTCAGATCACGGGCCAGCTTCTCTGCTGTCTCCGGAGTGATGGGTTTCTGTTTGTTCTTGGCAAGCTTCTCGATGGTAGAAGGATCATCTCTCAGATCAATCTGCGTCCCCACCAGCAGGAAGGGGGTCTTTGGACAGTGGTGGGTGATCTCAGGTACCCACTATAGGACAAAGGCCAAAGGATCAGACTTTTTTTCTTTTCTTTCCCTCCCACAACTAATTTGTGTATGTGTTTTATAAATGACCAATACGATTAAACTGAAAACTTATTCTCTGATGACCTGCTACAGTTTCATAATAAAACAAAAACAGTTTGCAAAATGCTGCTATTTATATACATAAGAATACAGTCTGTTGTGCAGCATGCTTCAAAGTGAAGCACACACTTTGATCAAGTATTAACTTATGAATCATCTGGAAATGCAACAGACAGTAGTTACACATTGTTTTCACATAAACATTTTAAAATGGACAGTTGAACATAGAATTTCACCAGATTTGTAATGAGACATTTTAGTATTAATTTCCTCAAAATAACAGCTAAAGTGCTTAGCTTTTGTATAGTAATTTCCCTTAAAGTAATACTTACTAAAAGCATTTAATATGACATTTATTTTAGAGTGAAATTGCATTACAATAGCAATACTATTATAATATTAGTCTTAAGGTCCCCTTATGAGACCCCGGACCACAAAACCAAGCAAAACGCTAATTTTATTTTGAAATTGAGATTTAATCATCCTCTGTACAGCTGCATAAATAAGATGAATAAACTAATACTCCATTGATGTATGGTTTGTTAGGATAGTACAATACTTGATCGAAAATACAACTATTTGAAGAAAAATTTAAATATGAAAAAATCAGCTTTAAAGTTCCTAATGCACATTAATAATCAAAAATGTGGTTTTGATGTATTTACGGTAGAGGAAGCTTAGAAAATATATTCATAGGATAGAGCTTTACTTAAAATTGTAATGATTTTTGGCATAAAAGAAAAATCTATAATTCTGACTCATCCAATATATTTTTGGCTTGTGCTACAAACAGTGACTTTAGACTAGTTTTGTGGTCCAGGGTCATTAGTCTCAAAAACAGTACTACAACCACCACTAATACTTTTATTACTAACAATAGTAATAAATATGTTAACACTTTAGAAGGGGTAACACTTAGTAACTATTAACAATGACTTTTCCCCTCAATAAATTCTTCATTTGCTGCTTATTAATAGTAACGTAGTTGTTAAGTTTAGGTATTTGGTAGGATCAGGGATGTAGAAAAAGGTCATTTAGAATAAGTCATTAATATGTGCTTAATTAGCACTATTGAATGGCTAGTACTCTAGTAATGTAGCATGAAAGCATGACACATAAAAAAATAAAGGCCAAGGACCAACAAGATGCATTGTCCTACAAGGTTCAAATGATTCAAGCTCACCTTTTCTTTGACGTTTTCAAACGAAGAAGGTGAAACAACTGAGAAACAGACTAAGAAGACATCTGTCTGAGGGTAGCTCAGTGGTCGTAATCTATCATAATCTTCCTGACCTGCAAAGAGATGGAAATGAAAGGATAAATTAAAACCAAGAATGCATTTGCAATCCTGAGTAGCCAACGGACGTCATTTAGTCATGCGGACCATTTGAACACATGCAAAGCAAAAGACTCTGGTCCCACAATCCTCCACAAAAAGCAGTATCAAGCTCAACCACCCTCCACAGGAATGTGTGGAATTCTCCAAAGCTCCTGAGGTCTAATTTCTATAACAATGATCATCATGAATGTTTTTTTCATCCCCATCAGCCTATGTGCTCCACCTTTACACACAGACACTCTAAAAGCCAGAGATACTCCTAATGTCATACAGTTTTTATTAAAACTTCATGAGGACGCATATTATTTAAAATGAAAGGGAAGAGGTTGAACCAAGTCATTTGTACTGTACCTGCAGTGTCAAACAGCCCAAGGGTGTACGGCTCACCACCAATCATAACCGTAACTGCATAGTTATCAAAGACCTATAAAGAAAGCAAATAAAGTGTTCTTTGTACATTCAGGAAACATTTTTCTTTGTTTTCATACAATAAAAGGATTAAATCTAGCTGAAAAATAATGCATAAACATGACAGGTCAGGACATGAGACTTGAACATGAAAGAAAACGGAAAAGGATACTCACCGTTGGTACATATTCGGAGGGGAATTTATTAGTTGTATAGGAGATTAATAGACAGGTTTTACCCACTGCACCATCACCAACAACGACGCACTTGATCGTCTGCATAGCTGTGCTTTTACAAATCCACTGTTCTCATTCAAGATCTGCAAAGAAAGGCAAAGTGTTTACATGAGACAATTTATTCAGTAATAGCTGGCTTATCACTAGTTTGTCAGTCTCAAGTTTAGAAGGTGTAAACAAAGACACTTAAGCACATGTGTTATACTACATATATATGCCTGCTATCATCACGCATGCAGAGTAAAATACAAAACAAACCACAGCCAAAATATTCTTATCATATATAACATGTATAGAGAGGCAGAGCAGAAAAAGCAAAAAGGATATTCAGAGAAGGAACTGTTTTTAGCAGCTCCTTTATGATCTAAACTGACCATATGATTTATATTAGTGTTTCCTGCACCACAAAACATTGAATTAATTGCGTGTTACACATTATTCACTAAATCAATTAAACACCAAATGCAAATGCTGTTTCTCTAATACAACTGTATTTTAATAAAAAAAAATACTTTGAGCCGACTTGACGCTGTGTAGAAACACCTGATCAGTAACCACATCTAAATCTTTTAGTATGATACCAAAACAGACTGCAAGAACTAATCTCTCTGAGTGAAATTTCTCATGCTGTTTTCTCAGTGTTAGAAAGTAAATGTGTTGTTGGTCTGCAAGCATAAAACACCCACATTATAAACTATAACAAGCATAGCTGCCATCAACACAAAACGTGTGAAATGAATCGTTCCCCCATTAACTGCTGCAAAAGCAAGAATAAGTCATATTCAAATCAATTTCACACCCTTCAATGTCTCAGAGATTTACATTTGTGCAGTAATAAATGTCCTTTAATCAGTCTGGTATATGATTCACTCAAATAACATGCATCCAAAAAAATGGTATGTGCAATGGCCGAGAAATGGTTTCCACTTATATGCATTATGGCTTTTCTATTACCCACCTACCCCCCAGCTGATGGAAACAACTGAATCCTGAAACTAGTCAGATTTAAGCAAAATGCATACTTTCTGCTAGACTGAAAAAAATAAATAAATAACACATTTAAAAGGTTAACTGTTTTGTCTTCTATCGTGTCCTGAATGCAGACTGGGTGCATCAATTAAAAGATAATTTTCCACTCAGACTGTAATTACAATACTAACAATATATTCTTACACACATACAGATGAGCAGAGTCCATTTTTTTTTTAAGATAAACAAAGCACTTGCCATCATTTTTTTTAAGTAACTTTTTGTAAAAAACCCAATAAACTGTAAGCGAGACACAGCTCGGGAAGATGTGGGAAGCAATTCAGTGCTTTTTCAGTGCTGACAGCCAGTTTAAAATCTGTTGGACAATCAGAAGTGCACATACTAGAAGAGCATCAGCCAAGGCCGCACACTGTGATTTGACAGACAGCCTCATCTCTGAAGTGATACTCCTAACAATGTGATTTACCACTTACATTCTGCTTGTGCAAAACTACATTAAGGACAACCTAAATCCAACCTCAAGTGCTCAACTCTTTATAAACGAATAAAATGTCAAAATATCACGCTTGTGCAATCTGCATATTATGCAACAGTAGTTGATTAACAGAGAATGCAACCCATGTAAGGTCCAAAATACTGTTCAATACTTTTGTTTTTATATTTTGACCATTTTCAATGTTCATTTAATGGAAATTGGGGAGTTAAAATGTGTGAATGTGCCACAAATAATATCTTCACCAAAATAAAATTTGTTATTATAAATAAATTATATATAATAAATTTGGTAACACAAAATGAAAATGATTACACCTAAAGCAAAAATAAAATTTGACAAAAGTCAGTTATACAAGCAAGTACAACAATTACATTTAGGCAAATACTATATACACGATGTAAAGAGATTTTGAATACAACGCAATAAAATTACATCATAACAACTAGTGT
>JAUCMT010000013.1:5328653-5355881 GCA_032357475.1 Enteromius thamalakanensis
CAGAGGTAACCTGACTGCCATTAGGTCTCGAGATGAGATCCTCAGACCCTTTGTGAGACCATATGCCTGTGCGTTTGGCCTTAAGTTCCTCATAATGCATGACAATGCTAGACCTCTTGTGGCTGGAGTGTGTCAGCAGTTCGTGCAAGACGAAGGCATTGATGCTATGGACTTGTCGCCTGTTCTCCAGACCTGAATCCAATTAAGCACATCTGGGACATCATGTCCCGCTTCATCCACCAACGCCACGTTGCTCCACAGAACATCTAGGAGTTGGTGGATGCAGGTCTGGGAGGAGATCCCTCTGGAGACCATCCACATCCTCATCAGGAGCATGCCCAGGTGTTGTAGGGAGGTCATACAGGCCACACTACTGAGCCTTATTTTGACTTGTTTTAAGGACATTACATCAAAGTTGGTTCAGCCTGTAGTGTGTTTTTCCACTGTGACTCTAAATCCAGAACTCCGTGGGTTAATACATTTGATTTCCAAATTCAAATTGATCATTTTTGTGTGTCAGCACATTAAACTATGTAAAGAACAAAGTATTTGATCGGACAGTTGTCCAAAAGACAATTATTGACACCATTCACAAGGAGGGTAAGCCACAATCATTTATTGCCAAGAAACTGGCAGATCACAGAGTGCTGTATCTAAGCATGTTAACAGAGAGCTGATTGGAAGGACAGAGTGTTAAAGAAATTGATGTACAACCAACCGAGAGAACCACACCCTTATAAGGATTGTCAAGCATCAAAAGCCACCGCACACAGACGAGTCAAAGATTTTGGCTACAGTTCTTGTAAGTAGTGTTTAGCCACTCCTAAACCACAAACAACATCAGAGGCATCTTCTCTGGGCTGAGGAGAAGACTGTTGCCCAGTGGTCCAAAGCCCTCTTTTCAGATAAGAGCAAGTTTTGTATTTCATTTAGAAACCAAGGTCCTAGAGTCTGGAGGAAGGGCAGAGAAGCTCATCGCCCAAGTTGCATGAAGTCCAGTGTTAAGTTTCCACAGTCTGTGATGATTTGGGGTGCGATGTCATCTGCTGGTGTTGGTCCATTATGTTTTTGAAAACCAACGTCACTGCACCCGTTTAACAAGAAATTATGGAGCACTTCAATGCTTCCTTCTGCTGACCAGCTTTTTAAAGATGCTGATTTCATTTTCCAGCAGGATTTGGCACCTGCCCACACTGCCAAAAGCACCAAAAGTTGGTTAAATGATGGTGTTGGTGTGCTTGACTTACCAGTAAACTCACCAGCCCTGAACCCCACAGAGTATTGTCAAGAGAAATATGAGAAACAAAAGACCAAAAAATGCAGATGAGCTGAAGGCCAAGGTTTCCACACCACCTCAGCAGTGCCACAAACTGATCACCTCCGAATTGAGGCAGTAATTAAAGCAAAAGGAGCCCCTACCAAGTATTGACTACATATACATTAAATGAACATACTTTCCAGAAGGCCAATAATTCACTAAAAATGAGTGAATTGACGGGTTTTTTTTAAACGTGAGCCAAAATCATCACAATTAAAAAGACCAAAGACATAAACTACTTCAGTCTGTGGTGCATTGAATTTATTTAAAACATGAGTTTCACAATTTGAGTTGAATTACTGAAATAAATGAACTTATTGACAATTTATTGAGATGCACCTGTAAATAGTCTACTGCTATTGTCTTGTGGCTTCTTATACTGCTTGTTGTATGATGTCTTGGTTGTTACGTTTTATTATTGTTTTATATTTTGTGTTTATTCTCTGTCCCTCTTAGGTTTGTGCTGTGTTGTTATGTTATGTGATAAACCATGTATGTTGTAGATGAGGTTTCTTTATTTCTATTCTATTTTAAGTGTTGACCAAGGACCATTTGAAAAAGGGACTAAAGTCTTAATATGTTAAATGAAAGAAAAATTACGAATAAAAATTCACTATGTTAAAACCCTACTCCTGGTCTTTTAATCATATTTACGTGCTTTTAGAAATATGATGGTGTGCTTCCTGCACAATAATGTTTGCGTTTACAGAAGTTTGATTCAAGTGTGTCTCAAAATCTGGTAAACTGCCTACCTGGACAGCATTTTAGGGCATTTTCTAACTTGCTAACTGTCATATACATTGTTCAGCTCACGTAGTAGCATTCGCAAATGTTCAAATACCTTTAAAAAAGCGTGTAAAGAGGTTCAGTTAAGTTAAGTACGTACCTGGTGTCAGAAGTGCAGCTCAGATGTGTAACACCGCCGAGTGACCGTCGAGTCCATTAGAGACACGGCCCGAACGTGAATAGCAATTATTTCATAGTGAACGATTACTTCCTCAAGCACACTGTGAGCCTGACGAGAAACTATGATTGATTCTCATGTTTCTGTCGTGTCAGTTACACCAAAACTTTTTTTAAATTAAGGAGGGAATTCGCTTACAGTGACATCTATCGTTATGGGTGTGTATTGCATGTAAAATGCAATTTTTGAAAAAGAAAAAAAGCATAACATAATTTGAAGAGTTTATGTAAGGGCAAAAACAATAAATAAATACGCAAATAAACAAAAAAAGTGTATAAATGTAAATTTGTCGTCGTTCTCCTCCTGACCGCTTGGTGTCAGTGTCGAGTTAGACAGCCTCTCGTTCCTCACAGAAAACACCGTGAGGTAAATACACGCGTGTGAAGCATGAGAGCTGGAGAATAACAATTCGGGTTGTGTTAAATGTTATCGGTTTAATTCGCAAAATGGTTCGTAAATTGAAGTTTCACGAGCAGAAACTTTTGAAGAAAGTTGATTTTATCAACTGGGAGGTTGACAACAATTTACACGAGATTAAAGTGTTGAGAAAATACCATATCGAGAGGAGGGAAGATTACACCAAGTAAGTAGCTTTAAGCTAGCATTGTTTGTTTTAGGAACATAAATCTTCTTACGCACTTAAAAATATGACTTTTGAATCTAATACGTTTATGATCTTTCTGTAGATACAACAAGCTTAGTCGAAACATCAGAGAATTGGCACAGAAAATACGGGACTTGGACGAAAAGGATGGTTTCAGAGCTCAAAGCACAGCCCTTTTCTTGGAAAAGCTGTAAGTTTGGGAGCTTCTGGGTGATTTGCAGACGCTTGAGTTGCTGTCATGGATAAAGATGGAGTGCGTTTCTCTTTCTTTGCAGTTATAGTGTTGGTTTGATCCCCACTAAGCAGAACCTCTCTCTTTCGAATGAAGTCTGTGCATCTGCCTTCTGCAGGTAATATCAAAGACATGCACTGGACAAATTAAGGTTTACAGAAAGTGGTTTTATCTTGTGCTTCTAATGCCTTTTGTGTACTGGTGTTCTGCAGGAGACGACTTCCCACTATCATGCTGAAGCTGCGTATGGCCCAGAACCTGAAGACTGCCATAACCTTCATCGAGCAGGGCCGTATCCTTCATCAAAAAATTACACTGAACTATACATATTATCAGCGGTTTATGTTATACACACATTATGCCGTAAATATATGGGTGATTCTGTAATAATTGGTGATTTACAAAAAATTACATTCTATAATTGCGGGCACATTTGGTGTCCAAAGTCATTTGTTGATGCTATGCTATATTTTTTTTGTATTTTCATTAATTTATTATTGTTCTTTACTAATTGTTATCAATTCCAACATTTTACAGTCCATAACAATATAATAATTTAAATTTCTTAAATAGCTGAAAATAATGTTGTTTTTTTGTCCATAAAAACACGTATATGAATGTGGAATCAAATTATTTTATAGTACTTTTGGCAACATTTTATTCTATTTTTAAAAGCCCTAAACAGTTACATACTTAATTCTACAACATTATTTTTAATAAGTAATAATAATTCATCAAAAAATGTGTAATAATTAATCTTGCTACCTTACCACACTTCTCTCTCACAGTCGTGTAAGTTACAGGAAATGATGTCACTTTCACTCACTAATAAGATCAGATGAAGCACTGAGCTGTCTGTGCTCTATCTAAAAAAATATTTTAATTTAAGTTTAATAACAACTCTGTTACCACATATATATATAATTGACAACTTAATGACTTATTAATATAATTATAATTAGATTTACCTGATCTCTTAATATACTGGATATTCACTTAATTTTAAAGGAATGTTTTAACCAAAAATTAACATTTGTCCAAATATTTACAAACAATTTCAGGCCATGCAAGACGTAGATGAGTTTGTTTATTCAGCAAGACAGATGAAGGTTCTGCATTGAATGAGTAAAAACACTACCATAATCCACACCACTCCAGTCTATCATTTAATGTGTGTTTGTAAGAAACAAATTTTTATGTGCGTGTTTTGATAATAATAAAGTTTCGAGAGGAGTGGTAATTCGAATTAATCGCAGCTGTTCCTAAATTCCTAATCATCTCCTGCCACTCCCATCCAATCACAGCCTCCTCACCTACTATAAATAAACCTGTCTCCTACCCTTCAGTATCTCCCTCTTTTTGCAGTCCCTCCCGCGAAACGCCTAAAATTCTAAAATTGTTCTTGAATAACCAATGCATTGCAGGGGCATTTATGTTCTCTTTTTTGGCTAATTTTCATTTTTGGATGAACTGTTCATTTAAAGTAGTCATACAAAGCCAATTTTCCTCAAGCTAATAAGATTATTTAGGAATGGAACGTTTGTAATACAGTTTGTTTTAAGATTTCTCAAAAATAGTGTAAAAATGCAAATTTTCGCCTGTCATAAACAGCTCTTTTAAAAATCACTCTGTTCTGTGTACTTCCCCTTTAAATCTTCACGAGCTCCACTGACCCCGCCCCTCTTTTCCGAGGCGCTCTCAGAGGATCTTTTTTTAACTGTATTCATAGTGAAACTTGCTAATTAGTACATTATTAGGAAAGGAGATTTGCAAAGATTCATTAAAAGACTTTAAACTCACTGCTTCTGTAGGTGAGGCTGGATCATGAATGATTCACGCAAACATAAAGTTGAAAGGGGGCGTTTTTCTTCAGAACCAAAGGTAACGTTAATCCTCTGCGTCTTCAGTCACTCAGATGTCGGGGGTAAATGACTACTGCTCTGTTCATTAATACATTCAACAAAACACCTCAACCTCTTATGAGTCTTGCTTGTCTCTGCGTCTCGATCTGATGACAAGTCTGAGGTTAGACACCAGTTCAGTCTGTGTGACACGCTGCTGTCAATCAACTATTGTGGGAGTGGCCTCTGTCGGTGTGATGCTATTTGAGAATGGCTTGATTTCAGAAGGGAAAACTTATTCTTTTTAAATTAAAAGAAAACTACTAGTGGATCTTTATCATTGTAGGGTGGTTGTGTACACACACTCCCAACACACAGTCCATACAGCTTGAAAAAGTACATGTGGCACTGGATGACCCCAAAGTTTCGTCTTTGTCTAACCTTGTTGCGTTGTGTTGTGTCCACAGGAGCGTTTAGAAGTTGAAGAACTTTTAAAAAAGCTTTCCAGCTCAGTTGAAGAGGATGCCCAGAAAAAAGAAATGGACAGTACCACGAAACCCTCTGAACCCGAAGGAACAGTTTCTGCTAAAACGGCAGAAAAAGAAACAGTAAAGACAAGCACATCTACAGAACAACCCAGCAAAGCGGTGAAGAAAAGCGAAAAACCAAAGGCCAAAGCATCTAAAAAGAAAAAAGAAACCCAAACAAAAACTAAAACAAACAAAACAAAGAGCAAGGTGTCAGACAAAACAAAAACCACTACAGCAGAGAAAAAGAAATCAAAAACAGCTAACAAGACTAAACCTGTAACAACAGATGGAAAGAAGAAAACAGGCAAAGCAACTGTTGAAAATACTGCAAAGTCAAAGAGCACAGATCCTAAAGACTCTACAGCTGAAATGAACAAGGAGGAGTTATGAGCCTCATGAGTTTTAGTTTTTTAAATCATTTATAGAGTTGTAATGATGGGTTTGTGTTTTTGTACATTTTTTTAAAGACTCATGAATTTGAAATCATATCACAGGAGTGCAGACTTGACAATCAAGTTAACTTGTATTTTCTGTTTTACCTGAATTAATATTAAATCTGTTCTCAGGAACCAAAATACAGCAGTAACATTTCATACTCCTTAAAAGATTATGGCAGCTTTCGGAGATTACAGTACATTTGCCATTTTGCACTACCACAATAGCTACTGAAAAAAAACAATATCTTTTTAATAACAATAATGATACGTTGTGGGATGCCTTGGTGATTTTGCCAAGGAAGAAATATTCCTGTATCAACTTTATCAGATTTAACCCACTTGCTGTGCCTAAACCTCATCTAATCCTCATCGTATTTCCTGAAAAAAAAAGAAAAATCTGATTGGTTGATTGGACTGCTGTTCCCAGATCAACAACGATATTAATCCAGCCACTTGCTATGCTTGTGAAATCACTTTCACCGTTGGCTCACTTATCCAAAAATTCAGTTTTCCACACAGGATATTAAAGAGATTTAGCAAATCCAAGTGAGTTCATATATATATGCATTACCATAGCACAGCACTAGGTGGCAGCATGGAGCTGAGCGTCCGTTTCATGCTTGTTCTGAAATGACTCCAAGTATGTTGTTCTCAGCAACACAAGCTGTAGTTGTTTGAGGTCTTCTTATATAAAATTGTCATTCTGACATGCCACACTGCTTATTTCAAAGTGCTTATTTCTTTCACTTTGTCCTCTATTTTAAGTATTTTGTTTGGTCTTCAGCAATTTTCTGGACAACTGCATCACCAGTTATATTCAAGGCAATTTTTAGGGCATACAATTACTCCTTCAAGAGACATTTCTTCCATCTGCAAATAGATTATTCAGATGACTTTCATTCAGTGACTGGGGAAAAACTCCTTGGAAGGACATACTATAGTAATTTATAGTAACTAGTGTTTTTGAACCATACTATAGCGCAGTGTATTATACTGTATATATTATACTATTTACAATTGTTTATGAATGCTAAAGCATACTGTAGTATCACTGTAATGACTTGATCAATTAATACTGTAGTATACATTAGTTTTTCTACAGTAAACTGTAGTGTATTATAGTATAATATACCATACTTGTAGAGAACTTGGGTCATTTGTTTAAATTACTATAGGCGTAATATTACCACAGCAACTACAGAATTACCACAAAAAAGTACTTGGTTAGCATGGTTCAAAAACTAATATTTTTTCATCAGGCCGGCGATTTAACTGCAACATCATCATTCATCATTCATCATTAAACAAGCCATCATAAAAAGAATGTTTATATCTAACAAAGTCTAAGTAAAAAACACTACTACTTTTATATTGCAAGAGAGTTGACAAAAATAAGCACTAAAATAATGAACAACTAAGTTTTATGGCAATAAAAAATAAATAAACATCAATACAGTGAGTTCATCGTCAAAGTCTGGTTATTTTGAAGTTGTGCAAAGCTGACTAAATTATCTTAGCATCTCAAATTTTGAAATTCTTTGGAGAAAACATTCTAAATATTGATGAGCTTGACTCATATCCATATTTTTGCCTAAAAGAGTACTTTCTAGAATGAAGATGTCACTTTTGTAAATGATAAACTGCTGTATTAAATCATATTAATCTAATGGTGACTAAACTTTCTAGGATATTTTGAACTGTTTTTTTTTTCACACACAGAAGCATGTTGCAACGGCTGTTTTGCATACCGTACTTAGCATTTCCAAGCTAACCAGTAAATAATATCCAAACCATATCCCACTGTTCACTCGTAATCTTTGAACAAATGATAAGATTTCCACCATGTCCTCTGAATTCCTTTTTTTTATGCTATCATTTTCATCTGAAAAGTTTATAAGGACACAAAGTTTTACAGCATAAAAGCAACTGTTTCACTTCATTCTGATGTGTTTTGCTCTTGCTTATCAGGCCACAGCTTGGAAAGAGGCATTGAATAGTCCACCTGGAGCGTTCTGGCAGTTGAATAGTGGAGGTGAACGTGAAAGGTGACCTGTGGCAGCTGCAATGAGACCCCTTGTGTGTCTTTACCTCCCCTTGTTAGCGGCACAAACAGTTCCTCTTGTGTACCTCCCACTGCTGAGGAGTGGGCAGAACTAGCCATGAGCAGAATGCCAGGGACTGATGGGGACAATGACTCTTATAGTCAAAACGGTACTCAACCGGCCTCATTATCAATTACACCTTAATTTTTTTATGCTCTACCATTAAAGGAATAGTTTAACCAAAAATGAAAATTATGGCATCCTTCAGACAGTTAAAAAAAGTAATGCTTGTGGATAGTGGCCAGTACTTAATAAATTGGGTGGGGAAATATATATACAGTATATATGTGCAGGTAAACTAACCTTTACGCCTTTGGGGGGTTATAACATATCCTCAGAAGCAGATCGGTAAGTTTTTGTTCAGGATAAACAAGCGAATCATGAACATAAAAAGGTCTTGTTGGTCAGTCTGTTGGCAGCGACACCAGAGGAAGCCCTGAAAGTGGCAAAAAGCCATTAGCAATGACCCCATACTTCAGACGTCATACATACATTTTATGATCTTACATACTTTATGAGTTTACAGTGTTGCGATTGCTGGTGTTTGATGACTTGGTTCAGTCCTTTACTATTACCACACATCCATTGTCTTTTGTTTGAGCTGATGAGATGTAAAACAAATGCAAAATAATTCAGACTCCCATGTTAATGTCTTTAGAAGCACTTTCTGTAGTGTTGCATGTTTTCTTTTGTCATCTGCACACCCCACACGTGTCCATCTGACCCCTTACATGAGGACACTGCCTTGTGTGCATAAGGGTCGGGGTTAACTAGCGTCGCTGCTGGTCAGTTCAAACTGTGACGCACATCACTTTCCAATTTATTTATGCAGAGATGTTAAGGAAGAAACTATCACATGAAGTTTGTTTGCATTCAGACATGTTTGATGGCTACACAAGCGCATTTACAGTCTTTTTCTCGGGCGTGTGTCTCCGCTGTATGCCGTCTTTGTGTGGGGCTGCCCGCCGTGTCATACAAACTCTGGGAGACACAGAATGTATTGTCTGCTTCGGGGTTGTGGTGTATGTGGCTGGCTATTGTTCGGACAGAAAAGAAAAGCCGTAACACTGTGACTGGCATCCAATACAGTATTACATGTATATATGCCTTTTCACTCAGAAGTAATCTGCAGTCCGTACCAAGCGGTATGATACATGCTCTGTTGTGTTCATACTAGATCTTTTGTCTTACTCCATTATCAGACGTTTGTAATGGCAGTCACCCCTGAGCCTTACGGGACACAGAGGGACAAATCCACTTAACAACCTGTTTGTTATTCACTAACAGGGATGTGCGGGACTACATATTTGTAGCATCAAGTATGTGTTGTGTTGCCTGAACAATCTGGGCTGCGTTTCCCAAAAGCACTGTAAGCCAGAGTTGATCGTAGCTTAATTGGTGACAGTGGAGCTACAATCTACTTAGGCTCACAGTACTTTTGGGAAACAGCTACATGACACACTGCATGAAAGATCATATTTGAAAAGGCATAATAGGGGCACTTTAAACAGGTCCTACTTCTTGCGTTATCATTCTGCAGACATTTTCCTTTTTTGTTTTTTTTTCCTCTTTCTGTCGCTCGGCTCGTCTGTTCACTACACGCATTCTCCTCTACATGATTAATACACACACACCCCTTACTGCTGATTGGCTACAGGTTTGTTTTGGTACTCAGCCCCAACTATTTTCTAAAGAAAGCATTTTTTTAAAAATTACCCTGTAGTATAGTAACAGTATCTCTTCTCTATGACACCAAGTGCTTATCAAGAGCTAAAAAGAAATAGCATTTAAATTATTATTTTAATTTATTGATTTTTTTGCATACATTAAACGTAATAATGATTACACCTTACTTGCAAAGTTTTGTTTTTGCATCCTATTTGCTTATGCACAATATGAATTATATACAAAGAGCACATGCAAATAAATACATTTGAATTGAGCGGGCAATCACTTCAGATTCAGTGAAATCACAGGGACATTCTGTCAATAAAAAAGGTTATTAGCTCAGTGCTGGCTTCTTATATTTTTATAAGGTGAGACATTGCACTGCTGTAAAACTAGGTCTCGTGACACAATAATCTGCTGAGAACTGCTCTGTCCTGTAAAGACAGTAGTAAAAGTAAAACAAACACGACCAGTTCCGAGAAGTCATTGATGTGGCCTTTGAAAGAAGAGGCTAAATATCTACCATTCCTCTTGTTTTCTGTCTGTTCACTGAAGAAACGTTAGATGAAAGTGAGGAGGTTGAAAGTATCCATTAGTGGTTTCCACAGAGACAGCCTCAGCACGTCTCTCCCAGGGCAGGATTTAGCCGGACACAGCAGGACGCGTCCTGACGAAATTAATTCCAACTCTACGGCTTCGAAAGGTGGCTGAATAACAGCAGGCTAACAGGACCTGACATGGAATCAGCCAAAGTTTCCATGAGGCTAGAGCAACAGAACAAATGTTAGACACGAATGTGATCCTTTTCATTATAATCACAACACTTTCCTAATATTTCTGGCACAGTGAAAATCAGGTGCGAGAATATTATAAACACTTTGGCAAGTTTTAAAGGAGTTATTTTAGCCAATGAAAACTACAGCTTTTTTAACTATATGCTGCTGGACAGATATGTTTCAGGTAGTTGGTAACGAAAAAAAAAAATCAAGTACGCTTGCTCAACACAGTTTTGCGTCGTTTTTGCGTCGCAAAGAAAAGAGTAAAACACAAGGTTTTAATCAATAAAAATTATCCCACTCTGTTCACGCGCTGTCATCTCATTCAGAAAACATACTCACGTCCGGTACCACGAACAATGGATCACGAGATACACAAGAACCAACAGCATTGACGCGCACTGAAAACTTGCATTGAAATTGCTCACAGACAGGAAGTATACAGCGACCACGTCTATTCCTCTCACAAATAAATAATTTTGAATCAAAAGACTTGGAATATTAATATATGGAGGAGTATATCAAGGAGGCTCTCGCACACGGCTACATTAGACCCTCAACTTCCTCTTCTACATCCAGTTTCTTCTTTGTCGCCAAGAAAGATGGCAGCCTCCGCCCTTGCATAGACTACCGGGCTTTGAACAAGGTAAGCGTCCTGTTCAAGTATCCTCTACCCCTAGTCCCTGCAGCGCTGGAGAAGTTAAGAGGGGCTAAGTTGGACCTTCGGAGTGCATACAACCTTGTTCGAGTCAAACAAGGGGACTAGTGGAAAACCGCTTTCATAAAACCTACTGGACACTACGAATACCTCGTTATGCCGTATGGGCTTGCTAACGCTCCAAGTATCTTCCAAGACCTTATGCATAAGGTATTTCATGAGTACCTAGATTAGTTTTTGCTTATTTATATTGATGACATTTTAATCTACTCCACCAGTCTCCAGGAACATCAAATGTACATCAAAAAGGTCCTCACAAAGTTCCGAAAGTTCCAGTTAGCTCCAGCTGAGAAGTGCTCATTTCACCAAACCCAAACCCAATTACAATATTGGTTCTTCTTGGGTTAGTATGGACATGAGTAAAATTGAAGCTATCACTAAATGGACAGTACCTAAAACTGTCAAAGAATTGCGAAGATTCCTGGGGTTTTCTAACTTTTACCGTCAGTTTATTGATAACTTCAGTTGTATTGCCAGCCCCTTAACCTCTCTCCTCAAGGGGAAGCCAAAAGACAAAAACCGGACACCCGAAGCTACTAATGCCTTCACTGAACTGAAAACTGCCTTTACCTCAGCACCCATCCTTGTACACAAAAGCCATTCGTCGTGGAAGTGGATGCTTAAACCTCAGGGGTCGGTGCGGTCCTATCCCAGCAGCAGGGGAATCCTCCACAACTTAAGCCATGTGCGTACTTCTCCAGGAAATTCGACCCGGCAGAGAGGAATTATGATATCGGCAACCAAGAGCTCCTTGCAATTAAGCTGGCACTGGAAGAATGGAGACATTGGTTGGAGGGGTCAATTCATCCATTTCAGGTACTCACAGACCATAAGAATTTACAGTATCTTCGTGAAGAAAAAAGACTTAACCACCGTCAAGCCAGATGGGCTCTGTTTTTTACCCGTTTTTAGTTCTCCATCTCCTATAGACCTGGACCCAAGAATATGCGTGCAGATGCACTCTTCAGAAACCATGCTCCCAAGGAAGAACCTGAGACCACAAAGCCCATAATCCCACAACACGTTTGTCTGTCCCATCCAGTGGGTGACCCCTCCAGCCGCAGCCAACCCAATCCAGCTCCTATGCCGGGTTGCCAACTGAATCTCCAATTTGTTCCTGGGCCTGAGCGCATCCCTCTCATACACACAACGCACTCATCACTGGGCATCCAGGGACCAACAGACCCTCTCGCTGTTAAAAAAGCAGTTCTGGTGGCCTCATATGGATCGAGATGTGCAGAGGTACATGAGAGGGTGTCGGGAATGTGCCATGTCCAGGACTCCTAGACACTTACCTGCCCCTGGTCACACCTAGGGGTCGACTTCATCACGGACCTGCCTGCCGAGGTAACACTTGTATTCTGGTTCGCGTTGATCGTTTCTCAAAATTCTCATCCCCCTGAAAGGTCTGACTACTTCCTGGGAAACTGCTCAACTTCTCTTCACTCACATATTCCGAGCATATGGATTGCCTGAGGATATTGTATCAGACCGGGGGCCACAGTTTATATCCAGAGTATGGCGGGCATTCTTCAGGCTCCTAGGTGTGACCATCACTCTGTCCTCAGGTTATCACCCCCAGACTAATGGACAGACTGAAAGGAAGATCCAGGAAGTGGGGCGGTTCCTCCGTACCTTCTGCCACAACCACCAGGACACCTGGAACCAGTACGTGGGCTGGGCCGAGTATGCACAAAACTCCATGCGTCAAGCTACCACCGGACTGACCCCATTCCAGTGCATGCTCAGTGACCAGCTCCCTCTCTTCCCCTGGTCCGGAGAACCCTCGGATGTTCCTGCAGTTGATTACTGGTTCCGGAAAGCGAGAGGGTCCATCTCCACCATCTCCAGAGGGCAGTGCATAGGCAGAAGACCAAAGCAGACACTTGAAGATCCGAGGCTCCTACGTACCCGGTTGGGCAGAAGGTTTGGCTGTCTATTCGTGATCTGCGCCTATGCTTGCCCTGAAAAGTCCCAGGTTTGTTGGTCCCTTTAACATCGTGGAGCAGATCAATCCGGTTACCTTTCACCTTCAGCTACCTGCACTTTACAAAATTCACCCCACCTTCCATTTGTCACTTCTCAAACCCTGTCACGATCCACTTATTGTTCCCACAGAGCCTGGTGATGAAAAAAACCATCCTCCTCCCATGGTCGTAGAGGAAGGAACCATTTTCAAGATCAAGGAAGTCCTGGATTCCCGGCGTCGTGGTGGTCAGCTACAATATCTCCTGAACTTTGAGGGATACGGCCCAGAGGAAAGGTCTTGGGTTTCTAGGGATGACGTACTGGATGAAAACATACTTCAGGAGTTCCATGCGGCTCATCCTGATCGCCCGGCACCCTGAGGCAGGGGTCGACCACCACGGCGTCGGAGGGGCCTGGTCTCAGGAGGGGGGGGTAATGTTACATCCTCACCAGGCTCCACCCTCACAGACACGCAACGATCACAGTCACCAGAGTTCTGATTGCACAGCTGTTATCATCACCTGATCCAGATCCCAACACCAATCACGGAGCACTTAAAACCACACACCAACATGCCTTCTCTGTCCAAGCTCATTTATTCGAAGGTAGACTATCTCCAAAGCTTCTAGTACTTACCTTTAACCTTACCTGTTTCCATACAGAAGGCTCCTTAAACTCCCGTGTGCTCTCCAGCTCCAGAGAATCCTCTCCTCGACTCCATAGTGGCAAGTGGTGTGTGGCGTTGATCATCTGTCTGTTCCCCTCCAGTTAAATGTTTATTTTATGAACTAATGAAAAACTAAAACTAATAACAAATGCAGACATACAACAAAGACATACAACATAGTACATAACCTGCCACACAAAAATATTAATAGTAAAAAAATAACCATTAGTATACAGTTTTTTCCTTAACAGACCAGTTCCAATCTATTTTTTGTTTTTTTATTGCAAGCTTGACAAATTTCTCAAACCATTTAACTTGCAAGTAAAAGAAAAATATAATAATAATTTGCACATCCACAATACAGTATGTAATGGCCTTTTTAATCTTCAGACTGAGAAAAAATAGAAAAAGTTATAAATAAACATTTTTATGTTGACATCAGGAGAAAATCCAGAGAGTAAACAACTGTTATGTAGTAACCACAAGAAGTTAAGTTAACTACAAAACAAGTCAAAAAGGCCCATAGGGCTTCTGCAAATACACAGATGGAGTTAACAATAGCTGAAATATTCATCTGAAAAAGCTCTAAACCCTGACAGCTCACGTCCACTAGAGTCATAAATACACTTGAAAGTATTTCTATTTCTTTAACGAAGTTACTTAAAAGCTTAACCAGATCTTGTATAAACGGAGACAGAGGGTGGCATTGTTGGTATATTTTGATGGATGCCTGAATGATGACTTCAATGGTTACTGCAATGAACTGTCGTCTTATTTCCCCTAAGACTTGGATCATTCCGGTGCCGGGCTGGGACAGGCTCCAAGTCAGGGCGATCGTGCTTGAGGGAACCATGTAGCGCATCCTTACTGGCTGGAGGACAGATTGATTTGACTTCTAACAGTAGGAGGTGCGGGTTTATGTCAAGAAGTGACCTGTTATAAAGAGAAGAACCTCACGGTGTCTTTTGAGGTTGCATTTTGAAATTCATTTGCATCACTGTGTGTGAGTTGTTTACATACATTTTTTTTTAGTATTCCCCTAATGATTATATTGTTCATTCTGACTGTTCATAACCAGTCATAACCAATCACATTGCGATGTACAGTAGCCATTGCATCTTCTCATGTGACTTTCCTCCATTCATTCCCAATTTGCCCCACACTTTAAGGGGTAGGTTAAAATTCAATGGGTTCAGGGGAGGTGAGACCACGACTTCCCCTGTAACTTTACCTGCTCGTGTCACTGTCAAGCAATTTTTCTTTAGAAAAACAAGCAATATTATCTTTTGTTATACCATTGATGTTGTTTTTGTACTAGAATTTTATTCTTATCCAATATTCTGAGGCATTGCCTCCCTTGTCTCCTCAGTGGAAAAAGAAAGCATGTTTAATGAAAAAAAACAACAACAACGTTTTGATCAAAAAGAGAGAATCACATTGTTGTCAAAAACTAGTTTAGATTTAGAATTATGCTATTAATCATTGTTTCATTTGGTAATGTTCAGCTGGAGAATGTTAAGATGGAGTTAAATGTTTGTTAATCACATTATTTAATGCATCTACAGTACTTAGATATGTGATCATTTTCTGCTTTGGCCATAACAGTGACAAAAAAGCTGGAAAATTCCCACAATGGCTGGGAAAGAGTTAATGAAACAGTTACGAGTGCGTAGGGCAGAATTAGCAGTTTCTTTTGGGTTGTCTGTCTCGGTTGCAGATCTGTCAAATAAAGATGTTGAGTTGTCATGGATGCAACAGGCTATAGCAAGGTCTAGCATCATTTGTCCTGATTTAGAGGCAGAAATGAAATCATGCAGCCGCATTAGATATTGCTCGGACAGTATTGTGGTTTTCCCTGAACTGCAGAATGCCCTTATACTCTTTGAGGTCACTAAAGACCTGAGGGCCGCTGAATAATGGTGGATTAGCCCAACACATTCCCTTCTAATCCCCCATTTTCAAGCCTCCGCGTCCAACTCAGTTGCTCTGCCCCGGGGCTCGAGGGCATGTTGATGTTGGCTACCCTCTCCCTTCCTCCAGCCCAGGTGGAAACTCTCGAGCAGAACTTTCTATAGGCACCACTCCAGCCTGATGTTTTTCTGTCTGTCAGGTGGAAGAGGCAATTCAGAGGCCGTTGGCAACAAAGAGCCCATCCGGACCTAGATAAGTGCATAGCCAAATAAGAGGGACCCCCATTGTTCTCGTTCCATTCTCGTTGAGTGCATTCTGATGTCCTGAGAAGCACGCTCAACACGAACCCTCCAAATGTACATTATGGAAGTGGGGGTGAAAGAAAAGATCCCTCTGGATGAATGCAAGAGGCTTCCCTTAGCTGTATGTCTGCAATAAAGGCACAAGAAGGAAGAGTGGGCGACAACAATGGAAAAAGCAATTATGGGAACCGTAATGGGGCTCGGGCCACAAAAGTCGGTCCTTTCCCATGTCGGAGCGCATGGCGTAGGTCCCCGTCCTCTGGGAGGTCTCGTACATGCATCGGGAACACTCGTGTCTCGTTAGCTGAAATATGACTTGGTATCTTTGATCATGTCAGCTGATTTTTAAGCTCAGCTTAAGGGCCTGGAAAAAGAGGAGTGGAAAAACGGACAGGACCTGACCACCTTCCTTAATGCAAGGACGGATTTCATGCTCAGCGTACGGCAACAGCAAATCTGGAATGAGGTCAAACAGCCACATATGTGCTGCTTCAGAACGATTGATGAGAAAAGGCATTGTCACATGAGACGGACTCTTTGATCATGTTTGAAGCTCTCTTACCTCTTTTCAATAACATTGTTAAAGCTTCATTGACAATTGTTTCCAGTACAGCAGTTTCCATTTATACATTTCTCTCCCCGCTTTTGATTTTGGCCAATTTTACTACCTTTAATCAAACTGACGTCTTCAGATATCTATGGACTGGCTTGACAGCTTGCATTTTGGAATAGGAAATACTCTCAGGATAACTTTTGTCTAGTGACAGCTCAACACTACGCCTGGCATACTGTGTTCCACTTTGTGCTATATTAAATTAGATCGCATCGCAACATTCCCACCCTTCTAACCACATGAACATAACATCGGCTGAGTACACTTTACAATTTAATAACGCCTTAATTTAGTTTAGTTCATCAATCTCATTAAGCAGTTTCCTGTGTAGAACACTAAGTCATGTGATTTGCAGACTGTTTGTACAAAATGAAACAACCTTTCTGTTATATTCAGTATTTTTAGTCTTTTTTTTTGTTTTGCATAAACTGCTTAAAATGTTTTACACCTTTACCCAGATCAAATATTGTTTTAATTTGTCATGGGTCTACTAGCAATGTTTCTGTGTTTGCTCTATTTAGTTAGTCGTTTAGTCATTTACTTTTCCAGTTGCTACAAAGAACTAACAATTTCCAACATATTTCAGAAGACAAAATCTGTATGCAACTAAATGTAAAGGCTAGTTTAGACACTGTACAAGGCTTAAGCACTGTACATTTCCCCATACTGGCAATAAAGTAGCTTGGCAGTTGATTGTAATATTGTACATTTCAACCTTAATGCAACAAAACTAACATCTCATTCTATATTGTTGCAAAACAACACAAATTCTATCATCAGTTTTGTTAATATATAACATAAAACAACACTTGCAATCAATCATATGTCTGGGTATCTTCTGTCTCAATCTGTCTTTATTTAGCTTGAACTGCAAGTAACTTTCTTTTTACACAAGTCTGCAGTCTACAGAGGTATAAAAAAAAACCATTGAATGTCTCAGTGCTAATTAGCCAGCAGTGAACTTGACCAGATGGTCTTTTCACTGGTCAAAGTTTCCCAGAGAGCTCCTAAGCCGCTGAAGTTTGGGCCTGTGAAGGAGGGGCACTTTCACTACAATCCACTTTAGTTACAGTTTTTTTTGTTGTCTCCTCTACTCCCATCTTTATCCATACTGCTTTTTTAAATTTAGCTTAGTGTGTAAATGTTGAATAGCTACAATTTTCCCAATTTACAAAATCTCAAATTACTGACTGTATTATTCATACTGTTCCATGTTGATTGTGACTGAATCTGAAATCAAAGAGGTCTTTGGAGAAGACAAGAGACACAACAGCACTTACCTCTCGTCCTGTTGAGTGTATTAGCTTGGTGTTGTGCTCCATGTTATTTTAAATGCTGTATTCGAGCGCTCCAATTGTAAACAGTAAAATATTGCTCAAAAACTGCTCTTTGAACATCTTGCCTTCAGTCTGGAAATCCATATAGACCAGGGCTGTCCGAACTCGGTCCTGGAGGGCTGGTGTCATGCATAGTTTAGCTCCAACCCTAATTAAACGCACAGCTAATCAAGCTCTTTCTAGACATGTTAGAAACTTCCATGCAGGTGTGTTGAGGCAAATTGGAGCTGAACATTACTTAGCTCACTTATGATATTGCTTATGCTCATAATTCCAGCATTAAAAAAAGATTTCACAGAGCAAATAAATAAATGAAACGTGTATAACTTCACTATACACAATTAACTCCACAAAATAAAGCCTACTTTAAACTTTTTTTCTATACCTATATAACCAAATCTTCTGGAAACTTCTCAATTTGCTTTGCGTAGAAAAATAAACAGTGGTACTTGTCCTGGAAATCAAGATCTGTAGATACATTTGTGAGATAGACCAGGGCGAAGAATAAAAATCATTCAAATGAAATAAATAACTAAAATAAAATAGAATAGAATGTTTTCCATAATGCCATTTGACACACATTTGACATTCTGACAGTCTGAAAGAAACTGATACAATATGAAGGTCCATCTATTAGTCTACTTATCTCCCATGCTGACCCCCGTGAACATTGGATCTGTCGGTGGGTTTTGTGCAGGCGCATACAAGCATGGTTACATGGTATTTTAATCCATGCAGAGAGATGGGCTGATGAGCTGTTTGTAAAAGGGTTTGTCTGAGCTACATAGTTCAGTGAGTCCCACTCGAATGTAAACAGCAACCGTAGGGTGATCGGTGCATGGGATGGGGGCTGGGATTATGAATTCATCTTTGTGCATGTGTGTGACTTGTTTTGAGGAATGGGGTTGTGGATGAATGGAAAGAAGGAATGGGTAGTCTTGTGGTCTCTGGAAAAAAAAGAAGGTTTATTGCTATCTAGATAATTAACCCCTCTCTAGTCTGTAATAACACCAATCCCAGGGGCCCCTGAGTGAGTATTCGAACCTTGACTCTGTGTCGGGATGGACCATGGAGGCTAATCCTGTTTCGAGAGGATGCTTCAAAGAAAAACCTAATGAGACGTTTTGGAAAACACAGAACTGCTCCACCTCTTCGAGGTCATTGAAATAATGACTTGTTTTTCATAAGTCCCTGTTCACAGCTCTTGTGTAATGGCCATCCACAAGTTCTTTGACGCCAGATTAATTATCTAATTTAAAATGGTCCAAAAGTTGATTGCAGTTTGAGGTCTGGAGATTTTTTGTGATGTTGTTGTAGCTGTAGCTTGCAAAATATGTAGGTCAGTGCATTGTGTTCTTTCTCTATCCTCAATGTACTTTATTACTTGCGGTCTTTGATAAGGCAAGCATAACTATTGCTATTACTCACATACAGTGTTAGGAATTTGATGGAAACCGCTAACCTTGCGTATTCAACTTTGGTGTGTAACTCAAATCATGTGACTTTTTAGGGAGAAGCATTCTTTCAAATGGATCCAAAACTAACAGGGCCAACAAAACTCCACCTGGGCCAGTCAGCAATCTGTAAAAATCTTTTCATGTGGTTTCAAACCTGTAAGACCTTCGTTCATCTTCTGAACAAAAGATAAGATATTTTGGATGAAATCCGAGTTCTTTCTGTCCTTCCATAGACAGCAACACAACTACCACAATCAAGGCTCAGAAAGATAGTAATACATCTGTATATTTTGATCCGAATACAGAAGGCTGAACAAAAAGTTTCAAGTCATCCTCTCTGCCGAAATTTAGATGCACAAATTGTATTCTTGTAGCTTCATAAAATCGCATCTGAACCACTGATCTCAAATGGACTATTCTACTTCCTTACGACCTTTCTGGGCTTTAACCTGTCAGTAGCTTTGCTGTCTACACAAGGCCAGAAAGTTCTTGGAATTCATAAAAAAATAGTTTTTACAGGAACGACACAATAGTCAGCAACAGAATTTCATCTTTGGATGATCTCACCCTTATCTTTATGCCTCGTAGTCAGATTTTGAGAGCTAGGTGATAATATAGTTTAAATTTATCATTGATACAACAATCAAGCCATTGAAATTTGACACACATTCTACATCACCCTACACAAATAGTATGGGCATAAAGTTGTTCATATTTGTAAATAATTCGCTTTATAAAGAGATTAGTGATAACATATTTCGACAAAATGAAAACCAGAGAGTTGAGATATAGCATTTATCACTTTATATAGCCATACTGTATGTACTGTATGCAGGTGAAGTTGGGTATAATACATACTTACATACATACATATACTGTACATACATAAAACTTACATATACAAAACATACATAAAACAGTATAAATTAAGCACTTGTGCATGCTAACCTATGGAAGCCTGTCTGGCCTATGAGAGTTTATATATATGAGAGTTCTGAGGTAAAAAGTCACATTTACATTGTTTTTTTTTAATTCAGTAGCGGAAACTGGCTTCCATACTAACCTGTAATAAATCAGCAAAATTGTAGTTTGGTAGCTGAAGTAACAATTGCAGGAATACTGTTGCTCTAATGAGTATATATATATATATAAATGAAAATAATGTGTTTAACAGCAGTAGCATATTAATGCCTGGCATCATGGTTGCATTGGCAAGTCTCTCACAATTTCTCCACAAAAATAGATGAAATCAGTTTCTACTTTTGTCACTGTAAGTTCTTCGCAATCTGTTCAACTGCTCCATGATCAGACCCAAAAGGCGCCTCCATTCCATGAAGCAAGACCCGCTGTGTGTTTCCCTCATTCGGTGATTAAACCAAGCGGGTTCCCATGGAGATCCTCTGAGCTGTCACAGACCAACCCCTAAATCTCCACCAGAAGCAAGAGTTTTTGTGTGCGGGTGACACTTCCTTTCAAACGAGCAGAATTTAAACGCTGATTTATGCGCCTCTGTAGTGCTTCACAAGGGTCAGCGGGGGAACGCATTCAAATGGGGAAAACAACTTCTCCCAACAGATGTTACATTTCTGACACAGGAGCAATAACTTTAATCCACACATGATTGTGAAGATTTTGAAGACACTTGCTCATTTTGAGAATTTTATGTAATTAGGGCTTTGTGGCGTATAGCACGCCCCACTCTTGCGGATTGACTCCACAAGTGACATCTGGGCTTAATTAGTTCCTCCTGCTTTATTTTCAGTGGGCGTTTCTCTTCACTAAAACAACCAACCAGAGTGTAATCATCAGCCTGGCACTCCACCCCCTAATGCATTCACTCCGTCAAGGCTATTTTTTATTTTTTTTTGTCTGTGAAGTATTCTCCGTCCTTTTCTCCCTCCCTCCCCATTCCCACTGCTCTGCCCCCTGAGCACCATCCAGAAGCACTGGTGTGTGACAAGAACAGCTATGCAGACAGTAAAGCAGCACTCAACCACATCCTGACGGCATCCTGGGCACCCCAAACGCTCTTTCCACAGCCTCCAGAAGTGGGGTACCTTCAGAGAGGAGACTTGAAGGACTCAGTTTTAGAAAGAATTAAGGAATGTCTCAGGAAGCCTCCAAATGAGAGATATTGAAGCGAATGAGAGCTACAAAGGGATACAGCAAGTGACCGAAAAGTTGGCGAGAATCAGACAGACTTTGACTGCTCATCTCAAATCGTTCGACTCATTCTGAGAGGATTTCTTTGCATGTTCTTGAGGGAATTGCAGGTGGCTTCCTGACTGGAGAACTTAGAACTGAACTCAGTCTAATTCTATACTGAAACAGAAGTTTAAAAAGGACAATTATGGCAAACTCTGGGTTTCAGCTTCTGGGCTATTTTCTCGCTCTGGGTGGATGGATTGGCATCATCTCTACCACGGTGCTGCCCCAATGGAAGCAGTCCTCGTATGCAGGGGATGCCATCATTATGGCCGTGGGCTTGTACGAAGGCCTGTGGATGTCCTGTGCATCTCAGAGCACGGGCCAGGTGCAGTGCAAGATCTTTGACTCCTTGCTCTCGCTGGATGGTAAGTACTAAACAAGGAAAAAGGATGGTTTACATTTTGACCATCTTTTACTCAAATTCAAATCACCTGTATGAGTAAACAAAAAGGTCCTTAGTAAGATGTTTCTCCATGTACAATCAAAAATATTCTTTAAAGTGTTCCACAGAAGACGAAAGTCAGGTATGTTGGTTGAGAATGACACAAGTTTGTGAAATTTTGATCAAAATAAAGGGTTCCATTTGGGTTCCCCAAAAAACGTTCCTTTTTTCAAGTGTGAATAACATTGTAATATTTTGAAGAACCTTCTCCCATTATTGTGCAATAGCTAGGTTCCATAAATTTTACAGATTCTTCACAGAACCATAGACGCTAATAAAGAACCTATTATAAATTTGCTCAAGGTTTACTCCTTGAAAAACAGAAATCAAAAAAAAAAAAAACGTACAAAAAAAAAAAACTTGTATGTTATAATAATTAAATCAAGATTATTTGGCTAGAGTTTGTTGGTGGCAAAAAAGCACAATCAACAGAGCTGCTGTGTGCACATGGATTTAATTAACTCGTTTAATCGATCACATTAAAATATGTGCATTTTGACATATTATAATGAAAGTCTTATGTGACACTTAACCTCACTGAGATGCTGACTCTACCAGACTGTTGAAATGCCGTGGAATGCAATTACATGGAGATTAATCAACATTTAGCGCCACTGTCATTGTCAATTTTGTGGGGACTTGTTATGTCTAATCAGAATCAGTCACTTCTCGTTTATTTCTGGGACCGTCCTGGGAATACGACATCTCTAAAAATCAATTATGAATGGTGGCTGATGATTGCGCGTTTAGGATGATTAAATTGTTCTTCCATGACAAATAGCATCATAGCCACATCTGTTTGTGATTTGTGGTTAAATATTACAACATTGCAGGCAGTGACACACTGTAACGGTTTTGAAGAGTTATGAGACACTTTCGAAATGAAAACGAAATATAATTGGGGCATGGTTTAGAAAAAACAGTTTGCCATCTTATATTCTGCATCATTGCTTTAATAACAGCGTATTGTCTTGAAGTGATGAATGGCAGTTGTGTTTAGAAGAAAAGGCCAGTGTTTAGGCAAACACCAAAGATATGTTCAGAATGCACATCCCCACACAACACACAGGTCGTCTTTATCGTAGTTTAGAGGCGATTATATGCAAACAAACATTTGATGACTACTAAGATGACTACATTTGATTTTGTATGACTGACTGATTATAAGTTCCAAATGGAACCAAAAAGGTTCTTACATGATGTCATTGGAGAACTTCTAATAGAGAACAAAGAGGATCTACTGCGACCAATTTGTCGATCAGAAGAAGTTAAGTTTAACGCATCAACACATCAAACTCTGCTGTACTCTCCAAACCTCCTTTACTAACCTAAAAAATCCTACGAAGACCAAAATGGTTCTTTATAAAGTAAAATATTCTCTGCTGAACCAAAAATGCTACAAATAACAATTTAAAAACATCTTATTACTTTGTAGAGTGCCATTAATCGTAGTCATCATTGCTGTAGGGTTTGTTGAACTGCCAATGCAAACACCGCAGCAATGCTGTCTAAAATACTAGCATTAATGCCACTTAGCTTCATCAACGAACAACTTTCCACACAAGATCTGACAGATTTATGCATGGAATATTCATCCAAAGAACTTTCATGGCCTTGGCTGACACTTTCTGCCTAATTACTGTTAGGTTTTTGTGGAATATCATTTGGCTTTAATAGCATCTCTTTCACATATCCACCGCTCATACACAAAGACTGCACTCAGTACTGTACTGCTGGTGGTGGAATCTATAACCCTCGGCCCACAAAGGGTGACAGGACCATCTGATTCCACTGTCCCCCCCTCCTCCCAGCCTTAGGTCATCTGGTCAGATAGTGACTGCAATGTTCTGGCTTCTGTATGTACAGACAGCCTCCCACAAACTAGCATTGTTTGCCCCTTTTCTGCTAAAGTTCTTTTCTTGAATAACTGTTATTATGTGCTGACAACTAAACACAGTATTTAGGATAAAACAACATCTTTATGAAGTGCACTTGAAGTGCTACGGTAATTCAAAGTTAAAAAGAATCATGCACTGTAAATGGTGCCCAGAGAAAAACTGCATGCAATGCAGACAAAAATGATAGTGTTTTGTTATGCCAGTCTAAAAATAAAAGCATAAAACATGATCCAAAAAAAGGAATCTATCTGTCCAGCTATCTAGCTATTGTCCTAGCTTTCTATCATACAAAAATATTTCTACTGCTGTGAATGGTTTTAAGGAAACACATTAATAGACTCTCAGCTTTCACTGTTGCTTCATTTAAACCTATTAGTTAAGGTTGATTTTCAAAAGTAAGCAGAGCCACCCAGAAAGTATTAACTATAATGCAAGTGGACAACCAGTAAAAAAGTATGATACGAAATAAAAACATAAAAATGTATACGAATTAGGGCAATCTGGTAATAAATTGAACTAGACTTTCAAACTTTTGGTTCTACGTATTATATTTGCATGGGTAAGAACGATGTTTAAGAAATCCTTATCGAGGGCGTCAAAAATAGTTATGACGTCATAAGTAAGAGATTTGTGTGAGGAACGCATTGAGAGATGTTTTGAATGACGTGTGTAGCAGCCCACAAGCGCAAACAATAGACAATGGCTGAGCCTCACATGCAGCTTCTCTTGAAGCATGTTCTCTGCCATTGTACGTGCGCTTGCCTTCCTTTCGTCCGTGCCAGGCGCTGCCAACGTTGGCATTGGACAAGGGATTGTGGGAGGACCCTTCACCCGGAGTCTAACTACCCTCATTCAAACAGGACCTTGAGATCATGGTGTTACTCTGCGAAACGCTCTCCTTACAAATCAAGAAATGAAGCAAAACAAGGATGAAAGACTGAAAAATAAGACCTCTCTTCTATAGCATTAAAATAGGCCGCTTCAAAGGCGGCTTCTTCGCGCATAAATCAAACATCAAAAGTCGTGTGATAATCTCTCCTCAGTTCTTGACTTCTTTGAGATGCTGTTATACTAAATTTTATGGCTTCGATTCATGTTTGATGCAACAATTTCAAAGCTTCTGCTGAAAATAGGCGGGCTACAGAGGTGACTCTCATTATATGTAGCCATCTGAACTCTTCTTTTGAGGAGATGTGCATAACAATGCATGGATGGTTCTAAAGGGTTGGTGGTCTGCCGCTATTGTGTGAGTCTGAGTTGAAGTTGAAGTCATTATCCATGCTGAACTGGCATGTTAGCATGTAGCTGTCACACAAAAGGCAGAGGCACAGGCATTGAAAACAATCCTCCTTTTGTAGGAAAGCCACAGTAATCCCCTCTGTGCGAAACATGTAAAAATGTCACTCCTACAACATTATGTATGAACCTGAACACCGTGTGGGCTATTCATGGAATTTTAATGTATTGCAGCAGCTAAAAATCACTACTAAACAATACTCAAAATATGAAAAACTATGCTAAATGTTTATTCTGTAGTTTTTTGGGAGAGTTTAATGGGTCTGCAACATGTCCAAATTAAATCAAATTAAATGAAATGTACATTTTGCTTAGGTAAAAACCATTTTAACAGCATTAAGAGTTTTATATAGCCTAATAACTGTCAAGTGTCAAATTTAGACAAATACAAAACAAGTAAAAAAAAAAGTAGAAATATACTTATATAAAATAGCGTTTATGCTACAAAATCAGGCCAAAGGATGAAATAAACATCACCCTAAATTAAAATAAAATATTAAACATAATATTCTATAAACTGATTTAAAGACTTATTTATTATAAAATACAAATTAATAATACATTCTAAACATATTACTACAAACCAAAACACAGTTAATATAATTTAATATAATTCAATATAATTTGCAGTGTTAGGATTTTGATAATAATATAATAATTGGTGTGTCAAATGTAGGCTACATGCAGAAAAAAGTAATAAAATACTTTAGTTATGTTTATGCATAAAACAGGTGAATATAAGAGATAATGAACAAATAAATGTAATGCAAACTCAAATCTTTTGTAAAGTAAGTTTTAAAGAAGTATCTATACTATTTCAAATATTTAATTCTATTAATATCCAATAATGTTGATTATTTTCGAATGTAACATCTAATTATATATATATATTACTGTTAAATAAAAAAATAAATAAAATGGTTTTAAGACTATGAATGAATATTCCCAGTTAAGCTCTGTTTTATTTTTTATTTTCTTCCAGTCCACATTCAGACGTGTCGAGCTCTGATGGTGATCTCAGTGCTGATGGGATTCATCGCTATAATTGTGAGTGTGGTCGGGATGAAATGCACAAAGGTGGGTGACAACAACCCATCCACTAAGAGCAAGATCGCCATCTCTGGCGGGAGTCTGTTCCTGCTCTCAGGTGAGTTCTCAATCCCATGTTAAACACACTGCATTTATAAAGGCTCTGAGAGAGTAGCCTATGCAAACTTTTCAAATGAAAACATGACCATTTGTCTTTGTAATGCTCTTATACACTGGATTGATTTGAGATGATCATACCAGTAAGCTTACTAAGAAACTCCAGACTTACGACAACATAAAGTCATTACTACGCTCTGCACTGAGTGTAACTGTGGTAAGAATGAGTAAATTGCGCTATCTAGGTCAATGTCACACATACCTTGGTCCAGTAAATCATTCAGTGTAAATTAGCTTTGGTAAATAAATTGACATTCCTCCATTAGCCTCCACATTCTTGAGGTCTGTTTTGGTCCTCAGTTGCTGTACCGCTTGTGACCCATCTGACATGTAGAAGTAAACAGGAAGTGGCTAGTCTGGTCACATAAGCACATTCTGTAAAGCCTGAAAATAAGCAAACAGAGATACGGTCAATGACAGTGCTAAGACTGTGATTTCTACCATGTCTAGGTGTCTGCTCGCTGGTGGCTGTATCATGGTACGCTACTAAGGTCTGGACCCATTTCAGAGATCCGAATACACCAATTAATGCCAGGTAAGACCATTAAATGGTTTTCAATTTATGATGGAAATTGGTTTATATATATTATATAAATATTTTTTTCAGTTAAACATATAATTCCCATTAATACTATATTAAAAGCCAATCAAATGTCACCGCTTAAGCACAGGGGCTATTTTGGGGAATTCCGCCTGTTTTTGCCTACCAAAATTAAAAAGCTTCCCATACCCA
>JAUCMT010000013.1:5446440-5473235 GCA_032357475.1 Enteromius thamalakanensis
TAGATAGATAGATAGATAGATAGATAGATAGATAGATAGATAGATAGATAGATAGATAGATAGATAGATAGAAAATACATACGATTTACAATAAATTGTATCAATTCGTACGAGTGATGTCGTACAAATTCGTACGAATTAGCCACCTCGTAAAATACGTACGATATATAGATATATATAATATTAAATATTATTAATATTTAAAGATTAATTTTAACTATATTGAGGAAACATTAAATGATGGCAAATGTAATCTAAATGTAAAAACATGAGAATGCTCAATTAAAAAAAAACATTGTTTAACAAATCTAATCAAATGTAATTATACAATATCCACCGATACAATTACAGAATTGCCACCAATATATTTTGCATCCTTAACCTAGTTAGACCATGATAGGGTACACGTACTCAACAGGATGGTACTCTTTTTTAAAAATTGTCTTTTTGGGCTTTTCTCCCTTTTATTAGCACAGGACAGTAAAGAGATGGCAGGAAAGCACTGGGTGGAAGGTACCCTTTTAAAAGGTACATATTACCAATGTATCATTAAGATACTAACATGTACACTTTAGGCCACTTAATTTCACTCTTGAGGGTAAATCTCCTAGTTTAGACCTTGTTTAGTGTGTTGCTCGACAGACACAGTCACTACAACCTGTAATTAATGAGAGCATTTCTTTAATAACTGAACTGAGAACACCGCTAATGATTCAGTCCGTTTCTGCACGAATACGTGAGCGTCTGTAATCTCTTACAAAACCAGAGGCACGTCATCAGAAGTGCATATACTCTCACTTTCAATGTGATTCCAGCACAGTTCATTAGTTCAGATTACATAACTATGCTAATGAGTAAACGCTTTTACTGCTGTAATTACACTACAGGGATTCGTGAGATAAAAAAGAATTATATAAAACCCAGAGCACGAAAGTTTAACATCTGCTCGATGAAATAATTAACCCACCAGCTCGGTTTCGCCGTCGATGTGTCGTCTGAACCTTGAGGGAAGTCGGGAAAGGTTCCGTGTCAAATTCAGACGTTTCAAAGCCAGGCTCCGTCTTGTAATCTTGTTTGTATTGTCTTTTCGTAGCCAGAAGCCAAAAGTTTGTCGAAGAGGACAACTGTGTTAAAACAGACAACGTTCAATTTGTAGGGAAGCTGCGTTTCTGTATGTCCTCTGTTATCTCGAGGGCAATGTGTTTTTTTCCACTTCATGAATTAAAAGGCAAGTCTTTAAATCAAATCTTTTCTTCCACAGCATATTGGGAATCTCAGGAACGACCCTGAGGCGAAAAAAACACAAAAAGTCTGGGTTTAGCATGCCTGCTAACATATGCTACGTTCAGCTTAGACGCAAATGACATGATCTATAGAGTCGGCGGCATACATTAAACACCTCAATGAAGTGTTGTGCACGAGATTGGACACCGGTAAGACTGATTGCCTCTGGTTTTGTTTTGACAGGGGCAGCGTAAAGTTTCCGAATCTATGCATTAGCGCTTTAATGCTACTTTCGCTATAAGGACCTGCTCGGCTCAGTCGTGTAAGACAGTACATCTTTCTTGTCCTCCGCTGACACGAGGTACTTTATTTTCTCTGGTTTTAGCTCATTTAGAAGTAACCCAAGGGCTATGAAAGTAATTATAAGCAATGATGAAGTCATCCTAGCCCATAAATTCTCAGAGAGATTCCGTATGAATTAATTGGTTTGTACAGCATTGATACTGCAGTGCTCTTGGGAGTCAGCTTGCACAAAAGCAAAGTGTTCACTGTTGCCCTCTTATTATAAAGCCTATAAGCAGTTGCTTAATTTTAGATGCAGTATCAGTAATGAATCGGGTTCATATTTCGGTCATTTGGCACCTGACGGACTGCTGGATTTGTATCAGAATAATAATTGGCCGGGAAAAGCTTAGAGGCGGTGGAAAAATTGCAGTCGGGAAAACATCAAGTCAATAGTTTTTTTTTTTTTTTTGCAGTTTTCATCATACCCATGATGGCTGAATAAATAAATAATAAATAAGTAATGTGCATTGATTATTAATTAAAGCTGTTTAAAAAAAACATTATGGGAGTACATTTTGTAAGTGTTACATCACTCAATTTCTATATTTTCTATTTTATATTTAAAATAAAATAGAAAATATTATAATTAAAAGTTTCTATATCTTTTTTTCTCAGTGAATATGCACTATAAAACTTAAAAAAATAAAATAAAAATGAACAGACTTGTATGATTATTTCATGATCCAAACTGCTCTCTGCTTTTGCCTGATCTTTTATTTTTTATTATTTATCAAAACCTACTTTAGATAGGCTACAAATTAAATGCACAGCCTTTAAATGATTTAAAATAACCAAGATCAAAAACATGGAAGAACTGTGTAATAGAGTTTAACTGAACTTTTCACCCCTTAACAGGTTTTCCACTGTTTTTCTTCACGATCCTGATTTAACAATAATGGGCCAAAATGTTGGATTTTCATTGTATATGGCAAAGAGCTGTCTCTTCTCTCTTTTACATAAAAAAATTTAATGTTTTACATTTACGTTAAGGTGAGTAAATTAAAAAAATCCTTAAATCATTAAATAACAATAGTTAATTAAATACTGCATTAATATTATATTTATTAATACATACAGACACATGCAAACATTTTACTTAGATCAATTACAGGCAAAAATATATTTTCATATACAGTACTGATACTGTAATGTTTTGCCCCTACACAAAATAGTACAACTATACAAAATACATATAGACATTTTATTTGACCTAATTGTGAATCCGGTAATAAGAGGAGTAAAAAAACGCTTTTGTTTCACTTACCAGAAGCTTCCATTAATATCTCACAGCTCATCTGTATTCTCTGTATCCTTCTGAGTGCTTTACAGAACTGTGTCCAACCTGTATATGAAAAACAATAAACAACTGCAATTATCCACACTGGTTATAATCATTATTATTATTATTATAGGTATTCAAATAAATATACAACTATTCTAATTAATTAATCAATCTAATCATGCATGATGTATTAATGCTTTGCCGTCTTTAATTGCATTGATTTGCTAATCATTTAATTAATCACAATAAATTGCATTAATAAACAATTGATTTGGAACATTTTGTATATTTGAGTAACGGGTATACACATTAAAAATAGAAAACAGAAATGTAATTAAACATTGGGGAGTATTAGTAACCTAAAAAATTCTAATATGTAAAATAATAATTTGCTAACACTTTATAATATGTATCTTGTTTCTCAATAAATTCTTAATTTTTAACAGGCATCAATAGTAAGGTAGTTGTTAAGTCTAGGTATTGGTAGAATAAGGCATTAATATGTGCTTAATTACTATGCATTTTTAAATTCTATTTCATTTTGTTGAATGGAACACCTAAAATTTAAACATTTTGTTCAAATACATTTTTGCATAACACTATAACACACAATCTAAAAATATTCATTTTTAGGTTATGTAAAAGATAACAAAACAGAAATAGGCTTGTAGATTTAGAAAAACAACAGACTTCATTTAAAGTTTCAACAACGCACACTTACAGTGCAAACTTTAAGTAATGAACGTCAAAATGTAAAAGTAAATTTCTGAGCTGTTGTAAAGCAGCGAGTAGGTCTGCTTTAACAGCTGTGGACACAGACACCTTTAACACAAGCCAAAAGGACAGGCTCTTTTTTTTTTCTTTTTCTCCTGTCTCTGTGACTCACTGTACCTTTTGCCTCGCTCTGCTCCCATCCATTTTTCAGGCCTGGCAGAGCTGGTGTGAGTCGGGCCTTGATGGACAGCCCACAGCTCAGGACCCAACATTACCCGCTCTCTTTCTCCTGGAGCTTGGTGTAGGGAAGATAATTGACAGCAAGCTCTTTTTTATTTTTTCCCTGCTTTCTTTCCTTCCACACTTCATGCAGCCCGGAAAGACATCCTCTGGTGGAATAAAAGTGTGCCTATGGAAATCCCAGCAGAGACCGCTTGTTATCTACTAACAAGATATCTTAACTGTGGATTGAGTGGTGTGTGGAGGGGGAGGCTCTGCGGGGGGACGGGAGGCTCTCAGAAACATTAAGATGTCTGTGTGCTGCGCGCTGAGTCTGTCTGCTATGGAGATGGAGTTATGCCCCGATGCATTCTGTACGCGTCTGACAGATGGGTGAGAGCGAGCGAGCCATTTTAGCTTTATTTTGGCTCGTCTTGTCATGTGGAATTGTAATTAAGTCAAAGCATGGTATCACATATGTCAGTCTCATCATTGCTCATAATTCAGCATCTCGTTACAACATTAAAATAGGGCTATATTATAAATAAGTAAATGATAATGCATAAAGTACTGTGTGATTGTAAAAATGTGTCAGCCAGTAAAAAAGGTCCATGGAGCCAACAGTGGACATGTGAGATCTGTAAACAAACAGAGATAAACATGTAATGATGTAAAACTGAATGTAGTTGTTTACATTTATCAATTCTAAACTTAGTATAAAATTATTGAATGTAGAGAATTTTTAAATACATTTACAATTAACTAATGGTTAAATTTTAATTTGCAGGGATAACATTTATTTTAATGTTTTACATTTTAGTTAAAATTTTAAGTGATGTTTGTTTTTTTCTTTGGATTTTTAGATGTCTATTAAGCTCAAAATATATGAAAACGATCACTCTCTCTCTATATATATATCTCTCTCTCTATATATATATATATTAAAAAGTCATTAGCCTTTATGATCAAATATATATATAAGTTAAATTAGATTAATTAAAAATATTTTAAAAGTTATCATAAATTGTTAATTCCATACTATTTATTATTATATTATATATAAATATATATATATATTATTATATAAATTACTATATGTAAATATCCTACTATTTAAATTTTATGTGAATACATGTTTCACATTGATTATTAAGCAAGCATAACTATATTTTAATATAAAGTGATACTACTTGTAATCTTTAATTTATTTTTGTTTTTAATTCAAGTGTTACATCATGTAAATATGTTTTTCATTTGATATTGATATATAAATATGTGTGTGTCCATGTGTTTGTTTTCTTATTGAATTGTGTTATATTCTAAATATCTGAATATGATATTATACAAATAATAAATATCTGAAATGATTTAAAAAAAAAAACTAAAAACATTTTGTTGATAATGTACCACTCCTCTTTAAAGGCAAGCTTACTAAAGATGCTCTGGTTTGATTCATTTCCTCTGTGTGGAGTTGTCAGCATTAGGAAAGACTCACCAAGCTCCTAAATACTCTCTCGTCCAGGTCAGCCAACTGTTTTTTGCCTTTCTAGCTCTTTTTCTTTGATCTGATAACGCTTTGGCATATTAACCAGAGAAACCTTGAGGTTACGGTGGATGTGAAATCTATTTTTAAAGATGTGTGGGCAGAGATAGCTCCCTCTTAATTAAACCTGAGAGCCCTCTTGTCCTGTTATCAACTTTGTTACAGATTAATCAGCACCATGAAGTTAAGAAAAAGCAGAATTCACTAAAACCATTTGCGTCAATTATTACCAATTATTTATTTTCTTCTTTTATACTCTGAATCATTTGGTTTTTAGAAGTAGAATCATTAATAATGTTTATAATTAAAACACAGTATATATTAAACAATGAACAATAAAAATGTTTGTGATTATTTATTTTTAATCAAATCTTATAAACATACAAGATTCACAGCATTCACAGCTCGTTCAACACTGATGGAGTCAATTGTAAATCACTTTGAATAATTCAAGGTTGTTTCACAAATTGTTCTGTAAAATTATTACATATATACTTGATATAGAAATAGTAAATAATAACAGATATGATTAAAAGTTAACAAAGCACTAGATAAATATATTTTAATATTCATTGATAATATAACATTTTGTAAATAATAGGCTTTACCATCATAAATATATTAAATTATCTATATATAAATATATTTTTTGTCTCAGATTGGATTATTATAAAAATAACTATGTAAATATTAGTGCTGAAAAATGTTTGTTTGCTTAATATATGTGTGTTCTTTGTTTACATATATTTTCCAACCTGGTTTTGTAAAAAAAAAAATATGTACACTTTGTGCAGCACTGTTTTTACGTGCCTTACTGCACGTTTCACCAAAGCTTCAAAAAGAAATGTCCACTTAGATTCAATACGTGAACCCTGGTACATTTTATTACATTGATATTGGTATGTATTGCAGCAGTGTATTGGCCTATACCAAATCCAACCCTAAACATACCCAATAGTGTTAAGAAATGCAAAACTGAAAAATAAAAACACATTTGTTGATGCAACCGTGTCAGTTCAACTTACTTTTACACAGATTTGAACTGTTTTGTCGAACCGTAGTTACTCAGGATTCAAACCGGAGCTCAAGTACATCTCTGTACTCCGTGAGCTAACGAATTACCCTACTTTCTATGAAAACCCCTGGATATGATGCTAATAGGGCTGGGCAAAATATATCGAACGATATATTATGCGCATCTCGTCAGTAAAGCTGGTTATTCGATTAGCGGATCTCTATCAGCTGTTTTCAAAAGGAACGCCAGCTTATACACAGAGCCGTAGTTCACTGACAAGCTGCGCCATTGAATTACACGCGAAACTCAACGCGTAGCTCGTCAGTGATCCACGGCTCTGTTCATAAACTGGCGCTGCATTTAAAAACGGCTGATGGAGATTCAGCGCTAATCAAAGAACCGGCTTTACTGACGAGATGCGGATAATATATCGTTCGATATATCGCCCAGCCCTACATGCTAACATTTAAAAGCATCAGTTTTCAAATATCCCAGCATATTAATATTGTTTTGAAGTCATAACATGACTTTTTTTATTATTGAAACTCTGTAAGTTTGTGTGAAAATAAATAAACTAAGTTTTACTGCCTCTAGTGTTTATTTCTATTGGAAACTGCAGTGATATGTACTTATTGGTACATATTTCATGTCTCGCTAAAAAGTACACCCAGGTATGTTAATGCCGTGAGAACAGGTTTCATAAGGTTTTCTTGATGAGATTTTAAATTGCAGTGTGGAGCCCCATTAAAAGTTAGTTTATTTCTGCCTCATAGTTTTGAAGGAGAAAGTGTCCCCATTTGAGAAAAATGAAGTTTTGCATCATTTTCGCTTCAGTAATCCTGTTATGTGAACCCTAACTGACAAGCTGTTTACCGCTAGCGTTCGCTGGCTATTCCTGCGCCCAGCCTGAATACGGTAGTGACGAATTCTTTTTATAGTTTACTCCTCCCCGGCCCTCCTCAACCCCACACATTTTTCTTGCACTTTCTGCCTCATTCTAACAAGGTGTAGCACAAATAGCCGTGCTGAGAGTATGGAGGACGTCCCAGCGGGATCTGGCGCGTCCCAGCGGAGCCGCAGTAGCAGTGGAAGACGAACGCGCAAGATGTACGTCGTCATCATTATATCAGAGTCAGCACCTAATCATGAGCGAGACATGAAAAATTTCTGCTGTTCTTCTTTTGTGGAACATGAGCCAGAATATTAACACAAAGTTATGCATGACAAAAGAAAGAGACTCAAAGTAGAAGTCAAACTGCAACTGAAGTGAATTAGGGATTGATGTATTAAATAATCATCAAAAAAAGATTTGGAGACAACAGTGAAATTCCCTTTTTATCTGTAATATTTCTCTCTGTACCTTTCTTTAACACCCTGGCACTTTAAAATAAATGAGCCACAAGATAGCAGACTATAAAAATGTATAATCTGCAGCTATTACCTAAAAGAGCCATTTCTACCTGATTTAACCCATTTATGTATATATTGCTGTATATAAATTGGTTTAGTGATGTTGAACAATATTTTTGACTTTAATAAAACTTTTTATATTAGATGTCACCATCATTTTTTTTTTTTTTTTTTGAGGCTAAGGCATGTTTTCAACTCTAAAAAGGTAAAAAATTGCCTTTTGTGGTTTATTGCTTTATTTTATCTGATCTTTTTACAGAATAGATCAGATTTTCAGCTATGAGATTAAAAATAAAATCAGTAACACTTTGTAACACTTATTCACTATTAACAATGCCTTTTCCCTTTAATGCATGTCTAAATTGTTGCTTATTAATAGCCCAAAAATAAATTGTAACCAAAACATTTTATAACAACCTGATCTCACGGCAATTTGTACGTATTTTACGAGGTGGCTAATTCGTAAGAATTTGTACGAATGACCTAAACATAACCCCGCCCCTAAACCTACCCATCACGTGATTTTAGACAAATCGTGTAAAATCGTACGAGTGAGGTCGTATGAATTAGTACGAATTGGCACAAATTTGGCACCTCGTTCAAATACGTACGAATTGCTCGTGAGAATGTGTTGTTTAGAATTCTGACTCTCTATTACGCTGCAATTTTCTTGTATTAACCTTAACTATTTAATTAGGTATGAGAAATGATCTCAATTATTATTATTTATTATTATTATTATTCTCAGATATAAGAAATAAGCTTTTTTTCATACAGTAAAAGCTCTAACCATTCTCATCAAATTTTTCCAAGACAAAATGATCTGAAATATATCAAAATCTCACTCATCTGTGTCTATTTTTGTTTCTTCCAACTGAACTGTAGGAGAAACATCTAAAAATCTCCATACATAACTAGTTGCGTTAATATACTTCGACCAAGGTTGTTGACTCAGATTTAGGATTTCAGTGCAACAACTTTTTCTTACGTAACCGGTATGATATCAGAGCTCACAAGAGACATTAAAATGCATAATCTCTGACAGAAGAGTTGTTCTTTTGGATTTGCAGTATTTACACTGACTCCATAGTAATGATAAGCTATAAATAAGTCCAGAACGAGACTGCCACCCCCCAATGCAATCAGGACACATAATGGAAATGTGTGTCTGAGATGATGCATTGTTAAATAGGCACTAATTCTGCTCTCTCACAATAGACTGTACAAGGACAGATAAAAGGCTTAAGGCTAGCTACTGTTGCCACCACTGTTGAGGACAGATCCCTAAAGACATTGTTGCATGTCTGCACGGTAGAGAGCGAGAGAAAGATGTCTGCTGGAGAGAAAAGTCACAGATGACAACTCTTTCAATACATATCTCAATTGTTTCTCGATTTCCAAAATAGACCTCAATGATATATCACCCCAATTAACCAAAGTTTGCAAACATAGGAAAAAAACAGCAAAACATAGCATTTCTTATATTCTAAAATGCATGAATGGGTTTTTGGGGTTATAGACCCCACTGTGATTTTTTTACAGCTTATACAATTGGCTAAATTAGTGATGATAACTGGAAGTTATCTTAGCTACTACCCACATTGTTTTTATAGCTATCCCTTGTCTGTATGCCAATACAAAATGTGCGTAATTCATTTGTCCAATGCTATTTTACTTTGCAATTTGATGTACATACATATAAGGCAATTTATTAAAGCAGTGATGTCTGCGATCGATAAAATCAGCTGAAAAGCGAAGAAATACATTTTATATTTTTCAAAGATTAAAAAAAGTAAATTGCATCAAGCTGTATTGTGAGCCTTTAAGAGCAAAGAATTTCCCAGCCTTTTATACATTCGATGCATATACATATATGTGGATGGTTATCCTCAAAAGTAGTTCAGTGCATCAGGCTGGTGAAATGAGTCTGTCTAGGTAGGAGAACTAGAGCAAGAGCTGTGCGTGTGTGTGTAAGTGGCGTGAGACACCAGAGCACAGCCTTGCTGCTCTGAGCCGGGGCTTCCGTGACTTGCCCAGAAGCCCCCTGCTGCGATGGAGACCGCGTGCTCCATTCAGGAGCATTAAAAAAGGATGAGCACCATGCTCAAATGGGGACCAGGGCACAGTGATGGATAATTGCCTCTAAAGTGCTGCACGCGCATTCACTCAAGTGCCCCTTTAGATCTATGTTACGACTGAGGCAAACTTATCTACTCGTCCAACAATCAAAACAGTAGTAAACTTACTCACCCTCCCCAGTTTGATGCTGGCAGCTAAACCAGGCATTGAAATGAATTTAAACCTCAGACACTATATGAACATGATATTATTCAAACATTTGGGGTCATTTATGCAAAAAAAAAAGTCTGTCTGAATATTTTCTTTCAAATTAGCTTTTATATATATAAATATTTGGAGAGAGAGGGGCTCCTATGTGCATATAGTATATTCAATGACTAATAACTTAGTGAAATACTGAATGTTAGGGTTAGGGTTAGACATAGGAGCCTGATAAAAATGTAATTTAAAAGGAAAATTCTCAGAAACATCTCAGGTTTTTGCAACTGAAATCTACACACACACTCAAACATAAAGACTTCAGATGCAAAAACCTATATTGAGAATATATATTATATTTAAGAATAGCTTTACTCAGCAAGGATTCATTCAATTATACAAAAGTGACATAGAAGACATTTATAACATTTTATGTTACTATATATATATATACACACACACACACACACACACACACATCAGGCTGGATGTGCCAACTCTAATAATGGGTGGACACACACACACACACATATATATATATATATAGAGAGAGAGAGAGAGAGAGAGAGAGAGAGAGAGAGAGATGATGTTAATTCGCACAACTATTAAGCAAAACTATATGACTATTGAGGTGCACAACTGTTTTTAGCACATCAGCATATTAGAAAGATTTCTGAATGATCATGTGACACTGAAAAAAATAATAGTTATAGCTGCATCACTATCTTTGCATCACAGGAATGAATTACATTTCAAAATACAGAAACTACAATATAGCCATTTAAATCGTTTTATAATATTTCATGATATTACTGCTCATACTATATTTTTGATCAAATAAACGCAGCCTCTGACCTCAAACCCCCTCTCTCTCGTTATATATCTTACTGTTCCTAACTTAAAAAGCTTTACAATTTGTCCCAAAAGCATTAAGGAGATTTCTGTGAACAGCATGATTTTGTGGTTAAGTGTGAAAGTGGTAAAAATGAATTAGATATTATTCTCACCTGGGCTGGAATGAAGTGTGAAATGGAAAGCTTTGTTTCCTGCCATTTTCCTTCAAGAAAATGATCCCAGACTGCAGAGACTGTGAATCAGGAACAAGGCAAACACTTCTCATGATTACAGCTGATTAAGTGAACAGAACCGCTGCTGGTCCTGCAACTATTATCAACACTGCAAAGCCTCGTGTCATTTCTGCTCTAAGTGCATCACTGTGCACTGAATTTATGAGAAAAAAATCAAAACAAAAGTTTGTTCAAATTTCTGTAAATGCTGAACTTTTCAATCCTTTAATGTAAACTTGAGGAAATCTGAGGCTGTGTCTAAGAGGCTCAGATGTGTAGCTCATAGTTAGCATATGAGCTGATCGTCCTGTAATTAAGACACCATTTTCATGTCAAACCCCTCCACCCACGCCCCCATCTGCCCCTGCTTTTCCCAATAAAAAGTCAGCAGTGTGATACTGACGTTTGGCATTTTTAGCAGTGTTTACTGTTTCCTCCTGCACGTTCATTATCTCCATCTTCTCCGAGTTATTTACGGATTCTTCTAGAATCTCTTACCAGCATCTGACTGTCACGAGCATGTTTATGAATCTAATAACCACGCTTTCTTTGGGTTGTTGCCACATTTATATATAGCTTAGGTGTTGGTAAGATTTATGACAGAATTTCTTGCCATAACATCACTGATGCAACGGAATGATTCACACAGGAAATACTGTCTTACAGATAAACCAACAGTTCATTCAAAAGAAAATTGTGCATCATTTACGCACCCTCGTGTCATCTCTTACCTGTTTGGGCTTACTGTGTTTTGTGGAACAATGAAAGTAAATTTTTTAAATAATATTCAGTATTTTCATTCAAAATTAATGATCGGAGGAAGATGCTTTCAGGCTTCATAAAAGCACAATAAAAGTGTAATTAACGTAAGTCATATGACTTATGCACTATGTCAATTTATAAAACATATGGTCCCAAAGTGCATTTAAGCTACAATTTATAATACATTCTTTGTATTATAACAAAATACATCAGTACTTTTTAATTAAAAAGATTTAAATATATATATATAAATTATTATTAAATTATTATAAATAAATATAAAATAAATATAGTGTTAAAATTAAAGACAAAAAGTTTTAGACAGTCTCTCTGAATGATTAATCATATTTAATTGCATCTAAAATAAAAGTTTTTGTACACACATTTAATGATAAATATTTAGAAAAATATATATATGTAAATATATAACATTATAATTATATAAATGTATGTATATATTTATATAATTTATTTTATATATAAATATATTTAATCAATAAAAAATATATATATTCAGAAAATGCATACTGTAGTCAAGTCACTTTTATTTATATAGCGCTTTTAACAATACAGATTCATTCAAACATTCAGCAGCAGTGACACGCAAGCTTTCAGCACTGATGCACTCAGAGGAAAGGAAACAGCTTTTTGTGTGAGCCACCTTCCTTTCAGCAAAAAGAGTCTCGCACGTCAGTCTAACTCTACTGTTATCCTTCCCCTTTGAGATAAATGTAGTTGGCATCATAAATGACTTATCAGACTCCTAGCAATCTCTCACCCGCTGCGTCCACCGAGTTACGCAGACACTTTAACAGTCACCAGCAATGCAGTCAGGCAGGTCTCTTGCAAATCTGCCCTATTATTGCACTTAGCGTAGATATGCAAGTGCAACCACTTCAATTGGTTGCAGTGGCAATTAAACGCAATGAATGCAAATGACTCGATTCATTTTTAAGCTTGTTATCAGGAAGGATACAGTTCATTCATACTGCCCGAGAACCATTTAGCATGCCTTCACATCCACAGCAGATAAGCCTTCAGAATCTAATATATTTACTTTTCGTAAGCTTTCCAAGATGCAAGCGATTATTTACATCGCTAAAAGTTCATTTGCGACCACTTCATAATCCGTTTAAAAGCCATCATTTAAAATAGCCAGGGATTTCTTTGAGCGCGGCCAGGCAAACATATGTTTGAGATATGACAGGAGCCGCTTTGATTGGGTAATAAATATGCAAATGGACCTGGAGGGATATACTAATAGCTGATTGGTTTGAAGATTGGACTTATCCTCAATGACAGGATTTTGTTGGTGGGAAATTGGATGCAGGACGACACGTTAAACACAATGAGACTATTGGCATTATTAGTATGTAGGGTGCGCCGCAACGAATGTCATTACCCAACACACTGTGACAGCTAATCATTTCAGTGTTCTGGAGTTACTGTCAAAATAGCTGGAGAAACTACATTTCAAGGCCGGTGAGTAATGATTCAATGATTTTAGTAATGATTTTTTTTTTTTCTGGCAAACCTATATGTGCACACATCCAAAACCACAACATTTGGTCAGATGACAGGGATTATCGTATAGAATTTAACAAACAAAGTGTGCAGAATTTTGCATTGTCTGAATGTTTGTGACAATGATTGCTAGCTGGTTACTTACAGATTCCCTTCCTCTGTCCCTTCCGTCTGTTTTATGATCTGCAAGCGAAAATCACAAGCATATTTTTGACACACAACTCTGTATTAGTCAGCTCATAAACTAGAACATAAAAATTCTACCTTAGGGGTCTTCGACAGGGGGTCCGCAGCGGTACCGCAGGGGGTCTGCCAATTATTGTTTGATCTGAAACTAATTCAATGAAAGAGATGAAAATATGCGTTAGACAAAAATAAAACATTAAGTCAACTTGAACCAAAGCTAAAGTTCAGCTAAATGTTTCATTGTCCCTTTCGCATTAAAATGTGCAATTGTACAGTAATCTGCACATTACTCATTTTAATGGCTTTGCAGAGTATGCAAATATATTTAAATATATTAATATGGAACAACACTCAGATTTGAATTTTAACACTTAGTTGCATTCAGTTTGTAACATCTTCCACTTTTTTAAGATTTAAAAGTGAGGACTTGTACATCCCCCACACTGAAGATGTCTAATTTGTTCTGACAATGTAATGAATCATGTATCATATATTTTTGTCGAAAGAAGCGAATAATTGCTCAGCTGAGGTAAGTTAATGTTTGCTAAAGCCTCAATGACAGTAACATGTCCTCTTGCCCTAAAACTGTCTGATGAGTGTAATAGTGCACTAGAGAGTGAAATAAGGGCATCCTCTGATACCTTTGCAGCTTGTGAGTGTGATTATGGCAGGTTTTAATTAATTCATAGTGATTCAGGGTGATTTATTTTACACAAACACTTTTTATGTCTTGTGTTTTTAATACTTGATGCAATTTTTTGTAAAACAAAACACAGCAGATGTTAAAAAAACAAACAAACCAAAAAATATTTGGACACAAAAAAGATGAAGCTTTGAACAAACAAATAAATGAATCAGACAACAAACACATACATCAGAGTTCTGATTAATTTTAAATAATAATTTAAGTAGCTTATTTACACTCAACTTATGTGCATCTTAATTTTTCACCTCTATTAAACATAAATGGGCCAAAGTTGAGGCTTATGCCAATGCTAATGACATAAACAAGCTGTTATCTCAACTCCAGTCTGAGTCATATCCTATAAATAAAAAAATTAAAAAATAATAATAAACAGCGACCAACAAACAAATAAATTAATCTTTTTTAAATCAAATTTATATTAAAATGTAAATTATTTATATCTTTTTTTTTACATATTGTAAATAGGGGCCTTAATGGTAAATAATGTTATGTACATTGTAAAACAAAATAATTCACAATTGTAGTAATATATGTTAATATACACATATAGTGTATATTACATACAGTACACATACAGTATGTGTTTCAAATAGAATTGAAATGTTAAAAAATGTATATTTAATATAACTCATCACAACTGATTTAAAGTGTGGTGTGTGTGTGTGTGTGTGTGTGTGTGCACGTGTTTGTATATATAGTTACTATAGTTAATAATATGTATGAACCAGGAGCCTTAAAAATGTATCGTAAACCATTAATATAGTTAACATCTGAAGTGGATCAAAAAGCTTTAAATTTTTTCATCCACTTCAGATGTCGACTATTATCTATATACAGTATATATAATTATGCCTATTTAACAATTTTATTATATTTCAATTATTTACACTTACACAAGTTTATTTCTCTCTTTATGTATGTATGCAGAAACAAGAAGTGTGATCTTTCAGTAAGATATCTCCTTTAGTCTTCCACAGAAAGAAAATCATGTAAAACACAACAGAGGTTTTATTCTTGGCTGAACTAATCTTTTAGAAAACACAGACCTCTAAGTGCAAGATGATCAAACAGAAATGTTACCAATCCATGCGTGAAACTGATCCTGTCCTGTGAATTTAAGCGGTAACCTTGGGGTTATTTAACATAGCTCAGATTATTTACATTCAGAACTTAAAACTCAGACATAACAAAGCCTTCATTTAAATTCATAACTATATAACAGTACCCAGTCCCCATCTCATTATCATAAACACAGATCATTTAGCTTTCAATAGTCGTATTTAAATCGGCCTTGTTGGCATGTGTGGTATTGTTACAGAGCAGCTAATTGACACTTATTGGAGATAATGAGGCAGTGATGCTCGTATTGCTCAGTGCAGGGTACAGGCTGACACTAATTCCAGCTTTGTTTGAGACCGAGTCTCAGCAGACTCCTCACAGGCCTTTCCTGTATCTCACTTATTCATCCGCTCTAAATCATTTCTGATGAGAAGGACCTTAAGCAATATTAGGCCAGAAACAGACTACTCAAGAGAACAAGGAGGGTTTCACACACAGTTACCTGACGTTGGATCTCACAGGCGATCATCATCTTGGATTTTGCTGCTGTAAACTTAAAGGACAGAGGTCTGGTGAACAGAAGGACACAGCAGGATGAGAAGTGTTTAGGAGCTGGGCAGATGTCAGGGACGGAGCTGCTGCTCTCACTATACTGTGCCGGCTCACAATCAGCTTCCCAACAGCGCCTGTCAGAGTTTAATGGGAATTAACGCTTGGTGAAAGTTATAAAACTCTCCAAGTATGTCATCAGGAAAGGTTAAAGGAATAGTTCATCCAAAAATGAAAATTATGTTGTCATTTACTCAACAAAAATGACAAAGCGGGACCATAAAAGTGGTTAATGCAACTCGTTCATTAAATTCCAAGTCTTTTGGACCCATACAATAGCTTTGTGAGGAACAGACAAAAGTTATTTATAAAAGTTATTCGCTGGAAATGTTCGCCGCTGTAAGTCGCAAATCTCATTTGCACTAACAACTTGAACTCAACATGAAATCAATCTCTTATAATATGTGTTCTCTGTCTTATGTGGTCGTCTTCATAACATTAAATTAAAAATGTTTCCGCAAAAAACTTCTGATGTGGCCTACTTTTCAGACTCCACAGTTTAGTTTTTGTTAATTTCCCATGACTGCTCTAAAATAGGATTGATTCTAGATGTAAAACGGGTTGTAAACGTTACTTAATACTGATTTCATAGAGATAGGTTACCCAAAAATTACAATATTGGCATAATTTACTGAGAACAAGAAGGTATTATAAAATAGTATTACTTTTTTTGTAACACACAAATTGAGATAAGTAAAAAAAAAAATAAAATAGCACACACTGACGTTTTTGGGTGAAATATAACTTTACATTTTGATATTTTTCTAACTTGGCAGAGTATTTTAACTTTAGAAGACTTGGAAAAAATTAAATGGAATAAATTAGTTTTAACTTTTTGAGTTTCTGGTTTTGGTTTTTGTAAAAAGGGCAGCACAGACATTCTGCATAATGTCTAATTTTGTGCTCTTCAGAAAATAGTACTAACACTGTAATGAAAAGGTTTTAAACGATTTATGGATATAGCGTAGTAAATATTAAAAATAATAATGAAAATCAGTTGCAGCTATGCTTCACAGGTCAAGAGGTTTTCCAACATTGTTTAATGAGTAAAGCTTATGTGAAAATATTTGGTTTGTGTGAATTGTTGGTGTGAACCTGTAATTGAAGTAAGAAAAAAGCCTTTTCTCACCTGAGGGAGGAGGTGATATAGCTGTAATACTTCCAAACGACCTGCCCATGACCATCTCTAGTTTTCCCAAAGCCTCCTGCTCTGCCTACAAATGGATGTCTCATAGCACTCTTAAAATTTAACACCACTCAGTTTATAAACTAAGCCAAACTGTTAGAAAAGATAACGATAGCGGTCCACTGACAGAACCCTGTGGGATACCAGTTTGTGGACAATGTTAAATCCACGTCTTCTTCCTTCTGTGGCAGGTGCAATGATGCCACTGAGAACCTGGTAACCTTGATTTGAACCCGCAGTGCTACACAGATATGACAGCATCAACTAAAGCTTCCATCTTGGATCCTCTTCATCTCTGAGGTGTTTGAATCGTAGCAGCAGAACTGCATTCCTTTGACAACAGAGGTAAATATAATGGCAAAGGATATAAAAAGACAAACCTTGAAAAATCCCATGAACTATTGATGCAACCTTTTGTTTTTCTGGGTTTTTTGCTCCTAACATGTTGGCACCTCGGTTTCCTTTGCATTTTTAAAAAAAAGAATTTTACTTCAATCCTCCTTTGTATCCGACATCTCTGGTGGGATTTGGTTTGTGCGAGTCACATCTTTGATCATGTTTTCCTTCATCCGCAGACAGAAACCAAGGAAATGTCCTGTTGGAGTTTTGACATAAACATTATAATGAGGGTTTCACACATGGTTGAAACATCCGAAAATCTTCACGATTCCTGCACCAATTAATCCAACCTCAAAGAAACTCTAGTACACTTTAGCACTTCCTTTTTCTCAAAGAATTATGGCTAAGAGAACAGAAAACAAAACGATGTAGGGAAATGAGAGAAACACCTTAATCATCTCTTCAGTAGTGTTGTTTGAGGAAATGCTTTGAAGGTACGAACTGCATTCAAGTCAAGCAACCATATATCGAACTTCACTTATAGCCTTCCCGTTTTTAAAAGCCGGTTGTGAGTCATGCTTTTAAGATATAACCCGAGGCGTAAACCATTACCAGTGTGGCGCTTTACAAATGTATCTTATCCACTTCTGTTTTTAATCCCAATCTGTACAGACTTATTAAAACCCAATTTCGAGCAGTCTTATCCTCGTCTGACCTCTAGCACCCCGTGTTGTCGTTTGGGTGGTGAGTGCACATTTACAACTGCTCTGCGTCCCATTGATATTTCGCCCTTGGATCATCAAAACCCATGCTCTGTTCACAGCGGTGTAGGGTGACACTTCCCCACCGGGCTTGAAAGTCCATCTCAAGACCCTTTGAACTGAGCCTCTGGGTACTGGAAAGCAGGTAACATTCATAATAGCTCCCTTGTGTGAGGCCGGTGGTCCCGACAGCCTGGGAATCGATTAAAAGCATTTACGGCCCCCTCTTCCTCTCCTAGGATGGCCTCGCGTCTCACCATGCAAGCTAATCCTCTAAGAATGCACAGGTAAGTCAGAGAGGTCTATTGTTTTAGTTTTTTTGGAGATACCATTTTTACCGCTCACAAAGCAGCCGTCGTGCTGTGCATTGGGAGTATAGACTGATCACGTTCGTATAAACGGGAATTACATATTTTCTAAATGTGACCTTTCTCTGTCTTTTCTCTCAGGATTGTTCATTGTTGAGCCGTTTTGTTTGATCTACCTGAGAAAGCTCAAGCATGGCACAGCCATCTGTTCCCAGACCGATAGGCCCGCTTGTTGTTGGAGGATTGGTCTCTTTGCCCCACCTGTGTGAAAAAGAAAAAGGGTACATTGGTCAGAAAATCCAAAAAGACAAAGGTATTTTTCATATGTGTGCCACCGCACATGTACATACATTTTTACAAAGATACTTTTTCATCTATTAACTACGACTTTATTAATAGTTAGTAATGTAGTTTTTAAGTTTAGGTATTGGGTAGGATCAGGGATGTAGAATAATGTCATGTAGAATAAGGCATTAATATGTGCTTATTAGCACGAATAAATGGTTAATATTCTAGTAATATGCAACTAATAGGTGAAACCTTAAAATAAAGTGTTACCAAGATTATTTGTGAATCAGACTACACTGATCATATTGATTTAGTAAAAAGAGCTCACAATAGTAATTAGTTTGTTAAACAATCTACTTTGATCTTACTAAATCACACATACTAAATTTCACACATATAAACGCATACATGCAAGATATGGAATAACATGCTTTTAGTAAAAAGTTATCAATACAAATTGACCAACAAACCAACAAACTCCACCAATCTATACAGATTTTGCTGTATGGTTTGTCAATCTTTATCTATTCACAGTGTTTAGATGGAGTAAGCTTGATGTACTAGTGCTTCCCCAACTTCAAGCTGTTCCTCTTGAAACCTCTAATATGTTTCTTTATACCTCTAGCTTTTGTTCACAGGGTGTTTCTGTGAATCTTAAATTCTTTCATTAATTTGAGAAAGAAAGCTGTCCTGACCTCTCCGTGGTGACAGAGGAGAATGCCATCTCCTCTCCAGGTTTCTGTCACTGTTATAAATATCTGTAATCAACAGCTCAGCTGGCTTTGTCAAACTCACTAATTGCTTTAAGCAACCAAAACACCAATTTGGAGAAGTTTTCCAGAAGGTTAATTATGCCGTGCAGACGATGTATCTTTAAGGATGGCCTTTAAAGTAAACTATTTACTTTCTGAACGCACATTACTAGAGTCAGATTCTTCTGAAAAACAATATTTGTCAAATTTTTCAAACTCAGAGCTGTCAATTTCATCAGTTATTTTAAGTCCATGCATGACCTTGGTGTTCCTCGCGCAATGCTCTACTGCTCGAGCTACATCAGTTGTGTACTGAGATACAGGTAGTAGCAACAGAGTAACGTTAATAATACTGATTACATTCAAAAAGTGTTACCTTTGGGATGAAATAAAGTACATATTTTGTCAAACACCTTGTTGCAATAATGTCCTGCAGTGATGATGTATTTTAATAGGTCTACCCAGTGATTCCCTCAACAAAAACCCAGTAGGATTTTTTGCAATGCAGGGTTTTCCAGAAAATAAGCTCTGTGGCCAACAAAAGATTATGATTCTTAGGAGATTCATCATGACATCAGGACTTTGTTTTGTTTGAAGCCTAAGTACCGTGCAGTAAACAGTTGCATGAGTTCAGCATCACCATAACTATATGATAAGACTAGTTTGCGAGAGCGTCTTCTGAGTGGAAAAACCTTCCTGTTTAGTGTGATGACATTTACACGAAAACCTCTGTAGTCCCAATTAATCGCTTGTTAGCAACTGCCTATTTTAAGACAAGGGAACGGGGATGAAGGCACCTTTGATATCTTTTTCATCGAAAGCACTAGATGGCACAAAGCATGGCACAAATCTTACCAAAACATTGGCTTTTCAAGATGCACTTGTATATTAATACCAAAGTTAATACCAATCTGTATGAGCTTATTTGTTCTGCTGAACACAAAGGAAGATATTTTAAAGAACGTTTGGAACAGTTTGACAGAATTTTCATTTTTGGATGATCTATTCCTTTAACATGATAATTAATAGATAATAGATGATAGATGATAAATAATAGATATTTAAAATCATGACATTAATCATATAATATTATAAAACATAATTTAAAACAAAAATACTATAAATACATACGCAAGTATAATTAGATCTCTCTCAATTCTTTAAAATCTAAAATGATTTTGTTTCTGTATTTTAAAACATAGATTTAACATTTTAATGACAGTATATTAATTGAGCAAAAATGTATTATTTAACAAGTATTAACTTATACAATGTAAAACCTATTTTTATTTATTTTTCCCCCTGCAATTATACATTTTTTTAATTTTTTCTTAAAGTGGACCTGATATTGTTGAGTAAATCATGGAAACATCTTGAGCTTGTATTACCATTTATCATTAAAGGCATTTATGCTAAATTGTTTCCTTATTTTGGCCTACAAAAACACAGAATCCATGCAGCACTCCATACAATACACCACAATACAGAAGTCATGAGTGTGAATGCATTTTCACATTGACCTCAAAAAGGAAACATTAGTTCCAAATTCCAAACGACATATTATTAATAGACAGCACAATCTCTGTCAGTGTTCATGAAAATGGAGCCATTAAAAAAGTTGACGTCCTGTTGTGGCTGTCTGAATTGTACTTTGCTTTGTTTGGCTATCAATACACAATCTTTAGACAGCTTTCGTACATTGATTGCTTCGATGTGCAATCCCAAACAAAGTCAACTTGCTCGGTGCCATTTCAAATGAAAGAAAAACAGATCCAGCACTATTGATTTCAATGTGGTTATTGTTGTAGAGTTTGTCGGATAACAGCTCTCTGCAGTCGGACAATCTGCTGGCACTTTTTTCCTTTTTGTTCTCCACTGTGAGAGCTTAAAGACAAGATTGCATCAATAACAACAACAACAGCGTCGTTTAGGCTTTCCAAACAAAGCCTATACCTACAACACCATGCGTCTTGCGCGCTGTCCAACGTTTGCTGGAGAACTTTGATGGCTCATTCGTTTTAATTTGGGGTCCTCGGGCAAAGGGAGACAACGTAATTGCTACATCCTTTCAAAGGGCGGCATGCAATCCAAGACTGTTCGAGAGACACCGACAGGGCGTTTATAGAGTAAAGACGACTGATTCCTGCACCAGACAGCCATGGATACTGTATATTCCCACTTTAATATCACTCTGCTTTGTTTTTCGTCTTGTAGGAAGCCCTTGGAAACTCACCAAGGGCTACAATTATTCATTCTAGTAGGTATTTATAGATGCTCTCCTGATAGGGGAGTAAACAGGACGGCTGAGCACTGATTAAAACATAGCCCAAAGTTGGCTTCCCTCAGGGGTTCGGAAAGGCAATAGAGCATCTCTATCCAGCCAATTGGAGTGGACGCATATGAAATCCCGTTAGTGATGTGCAGTGAGGGAGAGCTAGAGGCTTTGGCATGCATTACGTGACTGGAATGGACCAACGTGCGCGTTAGTCAACTTTAGACTGCAGAAAACTCTTCTCTTCATTAGAGCCGGGTGGACATTCCAGCAAACAGGGAACTTCTCCAAAACCCAAAGATATCATATTTGTCTCAGAGAATTATAACTCTCTTCAAGGAAAGTTTATTATCTAGTAGGCGCGCTCAAGACGAGTGAGATGAAGGAAAACTACCGCAATGAAAATGATGTATGGGACTTCAATCTGGGAGCAGAGCGATACATCACTCTCAAGCTGTGCTCCTCAAAGCTCTTTTAATGAAGTGCACAGAGAAATCACAGCCAGATCTAATAGATTCAGGAGGAAATAAGTCTTGCTGTCTTCGCAAATATGAGGATGCACGATGCTGTTTTGTTGCTTAGTATTAGTTCGTAAAAGAGCTATTAAACAGGCAGCAGCAAGTGGCCGCCGAGCGCCGTTTCGTGCCGAAGATGCTGGAGTTGATTGATGCTGTGTCATTTTCGGTTTGCTCAAGGTAAACTTCCAGTACTGCTTAAAATTTTAAGTACACACGTCGCATCCAAGAACGAATGGATGTGACCTCATACTCCTGCATTTGTTACCCAGGGCAAACTGCGCTTTCTGAGATATTTTAGTGTTTTTTTAGTGTCATATTAAGAAAAAACTTGAAAAATGCAAAAAATCTATTTTACGTAGGACCATTACAATTTTTTTACATTGTGACACTATTTTCACAAAAAAATTCATTTACTGTAATGAATTCAGAATTCGTTTTTAAAATCTCAATATTCTCAACAGAAAAAAAGTATCAATTAGAATTTTTATTTATCGATAAATTAGAATTAAAATAACAAACATGTATTTATATTAATGTATTAAAGGGGTAATATGGTGTGACTTAATTTTGTCCTTTCTCTTTAGAGTGTTACAAGCTCTTGGTGCACGAAAATCTTTCAAAGGAAGTTGCAAGTTATTTTTTATAAAAGTTATGACTTGTACACCACCCCCAAAATGGCTCATTTACACGCCCCCACTTTTTATATCATAAGTCAAAATACTTTCTTTGTGCTTCCTAAAGGACACAACCAGAAATCAGTGGTTAAATTGTTTTTACAACATGGTTCCAGAATAGTTCAACACAAACATTAGAGTGCGTTCAGTGCATTTACAGAAGACTACTTCCTGAACCTGGGAGAAGTCTATGCTGGATGAGCGCAGAGACTACAACTTCTCAAGGACAGTCTGGCACTTCTGACTCACAACCTTTAAGGAAGTTACCGTTTTCCTATCAAAAGAATCTGCTACTTATTCCAACAGGAGCTATGAGCAGTGAAGGGTAATGTTAGTGCTTGCTGTTTGCGGTTTCTATGATCAAAAATGTTGATATGGTCATGTTTCAATGTGAGATGCAATGCGACATAAAAAGACACTAATAGTACTAAGACATGATAATCAGTAATTATGCAACAAATGCCTCATTTGTAATGTGTTTTATTGTTTTGGTGTCATAGCGCTGGGAGCATCACGTTATGGTAGTAAGTTTAACATTTTCGCCAAAGGTTTGAGGAATTCAGCCAATCACAGTACACTGGATAGCTGACCAATCAGAGCACACCTCACTGTTTTTGAACTATAAACTTTCTACAAAACGACCCATTTCAGGAGGCGGGGCTTAGTGGAGAAACAGAAATGTACAGTATGTGGAAAATATTGTGTTTTTTAAAACTTAAACCTCATAAACACATTGCATTATACCAAATACACTAAATAATGTTCTATTTTAGCAACATCGTATGACCCCTTTAATGCTGGTTAGTGTAATATTAGTCATTAGATTCAATACCTTTAGGATACAAATCAGGTCAATTTTTCTATCAATAATGTCTTGCAGAGATTATCCAAAAATTAGGCTAATCCGGAAGTTAGCATCACCCTCCCTCAAATAAATCCCAATAGGATTTTTCCACTGGCTTTTAGATTATTCCAGAAAACAAGCTCTGTGGCCAACAACAGTTTATAATGTTATTGAATAAAGTGTGAAAATATTTTTAGCTTTTATTAACCACATACCTTATTTAAGGCATTTAATAAAAAAATAAAAAAAAACGATTAAAAACCCACTGACTTCAGGATGATGAAACCACACTTTTTTCTGGATTTTGGAATAAAAAAAACATAATCCTGCAGCACTCTATGAAACACACGGTCAAAGAAATGTATCATAAAAAGGCTTAACAGACAGCATTTCCTGTCTATTAACATGAAAATTATGCTGTTTAAAAACTGTGGATGTCAAAATTGTACTTAAATTGCATGGCTATTAATATACTCATACAGGTATGCATAGTTTTTTTGTTGTTGTTGTTTTTTATATCACAGTAAATAAACTTTGGGGGAATAAATGCACTTAATTGCTATGAAAAATGTCACACTGTAAAAACAAATAATTTTTTTAAATTTAATTTTATGTTTTATTTTTCTTTAATACGGCCCAGGCATGTTCTTGTGAAAGTTGAGAGATGCATCTAATTAACATTAGGATGCACACTATCTGAACTCTGTTCTTCATGCAGCACAACTCACATGAACTATTTTTCAACTCCGAATCATCAAAGACGCGCCTTGATTTCAAGCTCGGAAACATTTCTGAGCGCTGTCAGAAAGGACAAACATCAGTCAAGCTGCGACGTGACAAACATCTCACTCATTTCATTGTATATTTAGCATCCTGCTCATCAATTTCAGATGGAGTAAGTGCCTGTGATATCTGTTTTAATTGCAGTGAATTAGCATCTGGCCGTGGCACACATGTGCGGGGGCCGTTTGAAGAGATGCCCAGTACGCTGGTGCATGAGGTCTGACGGGCTTGACAGCGAACAGGGACTCTCTGAAATGCAAATGTGGCCGAGAGAGAGATGATGGCCATCCGACACGGATGCACATTTTGACATTTAAATGGCAGACGCTGTGACAGAGGTCATTGGCTTGCTGACAGTGACATCACATGACCTCTAATCACCCCTCTGTATCCAATATTCCACTCATCTCCCGCCTGTTAAATTGAAGATTGAAGTGTTGCGCTGCTTTTATCGGAGGATTAGTTGGCGCTGGAGTAGGAAACAACAACGAGGAAATTACAAGACCTGTAAAGGTGCTGCCTTTATTAAGACAAGTGTGACATATCGCAGAGGTCCTCGCATATTTTCTCCTTAATAAAGCACTTGACATAATCTAATTAATCCCAGACTTAATATACACAGAAAATGCAGGCGCTTTAATGGCGCATTAAAATGCATCTTGTCAGCACATTACACACAGTTAATTTCAATTTGTTGCAATACTTTCAAGCAGCCAAGAATAAAACCTCCATACGAACTCTGTGCTATTTTATCTTTCGCCAGATGTAATGACGGTTTAATTGTCTGGGTAAACAACCCTTTCAGTTTGCTGACACATGACACCATGAATACTTGGAGGTTTTGCAGGCTTTTTTTGAAAACCCCTTACTGACGTTCTGTATTTCTGTCTTACTTAAACTGAGAAAAAGCAATTAACTGAGAAGAGCGCTGACATTAACTTTGCTGAAATTGTTTATTCATCTAAAGACACAGATCTGACAAACACTGTGCTTATCTATCTATCTATCTATCTATCTATCTATCTATCTATCTATCTATCTATCTATTCAATTATTCATCCATCCGTATGTCTGTCTATAGTTCCATCTATCTATTTAGCATTTTAAACAGCCAGAGGTTGAAATGGAAGTAAATGTTTGAAATATAACTATTTTTTCATTGACAAGTAAATTTTTTTTTTCTTTTCAGTGAACAAATCAATTACGAGTGTCTGACACCGTTATTTTGTGCAACATTTAAGAAAAAACAACAATCAATGCTTTAGTTTTTGATGCTGTGCTGATGCTGAACCTCTCAGCTGGTGCGTTGTGTGTTGGCCCTCAGCCTGCTGCGTGTGAAGATCGTGGCCCAGCTGTGATTGAAACGTGTTATAGATCCACGGCAGAGCACAAAGACCGATCAATAGAGACAGTAAGAGGCTACACCTCTGTTTGCCGTTCTGACAGAGAGCTCTCGCCCGCGATCCATACTCAACAAGCGAGGAAAACTTCAAGGTTGAAACGCTGCATGAAAAACACGCACGTTCTGCTTCTTTGAAGGACAGACAAAAACTTACAGAGGAGACAGCTGGGAGAACTGTCTCAGGCTGTTGTGGAGAGAAGTCTTCATCTGGAAGATCCTTAAAATAGGGCTAAACCGGAAAGAAAATGCATTGTTTCTTAAAGGTAAGCTGCTTACAAAAAAATGCAAAAAACATGCAATAACTCAACTGACATTTATTGCACATAAAAGCATTAATTGCTTAAATAATGCTGCAAATACAACCTGAAATATTTACAAACACAGCGGTACAGACAGGTAGTAAAACCACTGTGGTGCTATGATTAGGCTATTATGCTGTTCATAATAAATCATGCCTCTCATTTTTTCATTTTTAGATTTTTATCCTTTTTTTTTGGATAAAAAGATATATGGATAGGCTGACAGATGGACAAAACATTAGTTAGATAGAACAATAGCCAGCCAGCCAGATAGATAGATAGAACTATAGAAAGAATGACAGAACGATAGATAGAACGATAGAACGATAGATAGATAGAACAATAGAACAATAGAACAATAGATAGATAGATAGATAGATAGATAGATAGATAGATAGATAGATAGATAGATAGATAGATAGATAGA
>JAUCMT010000013.1:5477077-5524867 GCA_032357475.1 Enteromius thamalakanensis
TTAGCTATATAGACCAAAAAAAAATTTGTACCAGGCTGTAAACATGTTTTTTTCTACTGTAAAGTTGGGCATTTTAATATGGAGAGTCAATGTGATTGACTCCCTTTTGGAGCCAGCCCCCAGCGGCTAATTGATGAATTGCAGTTTTAATCACTAGTGTGAGCGGGAGGTTGCCCCTTGGTACCAACCTAATACAAACGTGCCATGGCTTTATATTAAACGTGTGTTTTAGCGCCACTCTCTGGACATTTCACTGTGGCGAAACGTGCAGTAAGGTACATAATTACGGGGTTGCAGAAATGTATGTAGAGGCACGCATTTCCAATGATCATGGGTTGTAAATCTGGAATATTAGGCTGCTATCATATATAAATCTAGAAAAATTATTTGCTGATCCAAATTCTGTTTCATAGTTGAAAGTCCGGTTTGTGGCATTCTTTTGCACTTTTCCAAGTAGGACGCTGGAAACCGTTGAAGCGCAGCATGAGCCCCCCTGATCTAAAGAAGTTTTATTCCGAGGTCTTAAAAACAGCAGCACTTCGGCAGTATCTTACCGAGCTCATTAAATTTCAGCTGTGTCTATGCGCACGTCTGGTCCGCAACTTGCATTTCTACGAAGCGATGATTATTTAATCAAAAGAAGTCTGTTTCTAAATCAGAGAAAAGCAGGGGAGGCACACAGTTCGACCCCGAACCCGTCTTTCTCCTCATCGGCATTCTTTTTCATCGTACGGTTTGAAGTTTGATGTCTTAATTGAATATGTTTACAGAGAAGCAGGCTTCCTTCAATCTGGCAGCAACTGGGTTACCCTGTTTAACAGAAGAGGCTGCGTCCTCTGGTTCACCCCGAAATCGCTCTCTCTTTCCCTCTCTCGCTGGCTGCCTGTTCCCGCTTTGATCCTTCTCTGCAGACACCAGAAGAGATGACAGCTTTTCGACGAGTGTGCGCCACTGAGGAGGAGGGGAAAAAAAGGAGAGTCTTTTTCAAATTTTTATCACCAGGTCACATGTAATGCCTCACACAAGCTTCTTGATAGGTTATGAATGTCTAGGTCCTGCTGAGAAGACGCGACACACTTCACTCACATATGCCCATGCAAACACGCACCCCTGACGCCCTGGTGGGGTGGCGGCAGCTGACACAACCTGACATGTTGCATTATCGTTTGGATTCGAAAACATAAAGCAGATTTCCCCAACAGGTGGCTGATGTCTATAGAGACAAACAGTTATGACACAATCCACCATGTCTGTTTACTCGCATGAACATATGGAAAGAGCTGCCGCTCATTTGCCTTGCCAATGCAAACGGCTTAAAATCAACTGACTTATGTAGATTGGGAGCTCTTGAAATGCATCTCAACCAGACAGCTTTATGATTAAACAGAGTTGTGTACTTGACTCTGTGTGCTGTCGTTAAGGCAAGCATCACTAATGCTACCAAAATGTATATTTTTAAGTTATAAATACTCTTTTTAAAGGTTAAGGTGTATTAAATGTTACTTGTCTTTCGGTGTATTTATTTGTGAAATGTAGCAATTTCTGAGTGAAAATTGTGAACAGAGGAGAGCTGTAAGCTGTTACTTTTGGATTGATCACAATTTTCACCTGGTGAATATTGAAGCGGCACAAAACAAGGTCTGTTGGGACTTTTTCATATATGTGACCCTGCCTGGATAAGTGGCATGGGTATATTTGCAGCAAAAGCCAACAATAAATTGCATGGGTCAAAATTACTTTTCCTTTATCATTAGGATATTATGTAAAGATTATGTTCCATGCAGATATTTAGTAAACGTCTTACCGTGAATACATCAAAACTGGATGTTCATATGCATTGCTAAGGACAACTTTTTTTGTTGTTTATTGCACTCACAGATTCCAGATTTTCTAATAGATTTTCTAATCTTAGCCAATATTGTTCAATCTAAACAAACCATTTTTTAATTTATTTTTAATTTTAGATGATGTATAAAAATTGACCCTAATGACTGGTTGGGGTCACATTTTAGCTGGCATAGTAAAACTCAAAAATAATAATAAAAAAAAAAACTGTACAGTTTAAAGCAAGCAAACCTCTCTTTTACGGTCTTTGCATAATCATGACATGAAAAATACTGAATTTAACTTTCCACGAACAAACTTAATAACCGATTTATTCAACTAGCCTTATGTAAACATCAAAATGCAGCATTGGCTCATTTACTTTCACTGTAAATGCATTAACATGAATATGCCACACTTGCTGTATTGGAAATTGCTTTAACTACCTAACCACCAAGACCACCTCAGCCAGCCAACTTCATCAGAATGGAGAATATCTCGGTTGGTATTGTCTTAAAGCCTTTTTTGTACAGACTTAATGGAATACTTTTTTTTGCGATAGCCTGTTTTTTTCAGTTGACTGTTAGAAATGAACATTCTAAAGATTTAATGATTTAAAGATTGTATCTGGCTGTGTGGAAGTTTTTAAACCCTTCAACACGGCTTAAGAATTCCTTAAAACATCTCTCTTGGAAGTTTCAAAGGCATTAGCATTGAATACATTCTAGCTTTAAAATGCCTTCTGGCTGAGGAGAATGTTTCATCCCGGAACGTCTTTGTTCTAATTTAAATAAGTTGCTTTGCGGGGCGTTAAAGCTCTACGGCCCCTAATTTTTTTTAGCCATTCCTTGTCGTTGGTTTCAAAGTCCTACTTCAAGCCATCTGGAGTTTACTGCAGATTAAAACTCAGTGTTGCTTCATGCAAAATGTTAGAGAACGTTTTGGGGAGGATCATGAATAAACTAATTATTTTCAGGATTAAAGAGAAACAAAGCAAATCTTAGGAAAAAGAGTTCCTGTGTGGGGCTTCTTGCTATACACAGAAGATTTATGCTCATGACTTGGTGTAAAAAAAATATCTGGGTTATATCTATATATAAAAGAGCACATTTGGACATTCTAACTTGTTTTTTGTTTTTATCATTCCCACCACATCTCTTATTACAAATCCAATTCTGTATTGGAAATGACATTTTTGATAAAATCTTTCTCTTACTAAGAATAATTAATAGTTAACTTTTATATATTTTCAGTTTTGCATAAGCTGATTGAAAATGACACTATAAAATAAAATAAAAGCCACAACTCATATTAAGAAATATCCATCATTTAGATATAACGGGTATAACGACCTATTTGATTCTTTGATTGGCATACTTCAATAAAAAAGACATTATTACTTTTTCCCGCCGTCCTCTCGCTGCGAGTCTCCTCTGATTTTTCTGCAGGGCTCTTGTTCAAGAATAAATAAGCACGTTTTAAAATTCAAAATCCCTAGACTGCTTTCTCGCTGCGTGTTTGTGTGTAAAACAGGCTGCGGGGAGTTGAGATCTATTTGAATAAACTCCCCATAGCACTGACTGAAGTGTGCTATCAGAGGTTCAGCAATGGGACGCAGCTGCATCCGGACTCCTGGATGTTTCAGGATGGAGAAAACGCCTGCTCTTTTAAATGCAACCTGCACCCGAACCTTCACCAGCTCAACAACCTGACACAGTCAGCATCTTTAAATGTAGAGCGACACCCACAACTGCGTGGACTCAGTGGGTGCCTCTCTGATATGCATTAGCCTGCAGCATGAATTTGCATGTTGGTCAAGGAAGGTTCATGCTAGAAAGTACTAAAAATGGGTGCCATTAAAATGACACAGTAATCCACATGACTCCGGTGCATCAAATAACGTCTTGAGAAGTGAAAGGTTGCATGTTTAAAAGAAACAAACATTTTTCAAGGCATTTTTAATTTGCTGCTTTCAGCTAAAATACGGGGCCTTGATTCATTACATTGCTTTCTCCAGTGAAAGTCTGAATCAAGAGAGAAATATGCATAAATCAAGCTACACTCCAGAAAAATATGTTGGTGGATTTTAATGTGAGAAGTTAATAGGGTATAGGCTTTTATTTAGGAGTTTTTACTGACTCTTATTTTGGCCAGAAGTGATGGTCTGAGTTAAAACAAGATTTAATGACACATTTGTTAAATATAAAGCAAGCATTAACTGATATACTGGAGTGGTGTGAATTACTGTTAGGCTTTTATCAGCTGTTTGGATTCTCATTCTGACGGCACCCATTCACTGCAGAGGATCCATTGATGAGCAAGTGATGCAATGCTGCTTTTTTCCCAAATTTGTTCTGATTAACTAAAAAGTAAATCTCATATACATCTTGGATAGCTTGAGGAAGAGTAAATTTACAGCTAATTTTAATTTCTGGGTGAATATTTTTCATTAAACATGAGATTAGCATTATAAACAATACTTACTAACATCGTCTGTGCAATTTAACCACTTTCATAATGCATATAAACCCTTTAGCTTGACCCTATGTTACACCAATGCTTTTTCATCCACATGTAACAGTAGAACTTTAGGACAAATTAAACAAATTCAGTCTTAAAAACTTCACAGTAACCTTGGTTTCTATCTTTCTATCTGAAGTGGTTAAAAAAATATGCTTATATGAAATTAGTACATCAACTGCCAAAGAACAAATCAACCTTTTATATTCTGTAAATACCTCCAAAAAGTGTCTGTACATTAAAGAAAGCATGGATATGACCACCTCGGATAGCAAAATATAAAACCACTTTTTTGTAATTTTTTTTTGCATGAAATCTTTAAACATGGCTTTTGCACAAATATCAGGTAAACAGGATCAGAAACACTAACACTTCATAACAACCCTATTATTAAAATATCCAGATTTCTGTAAAAAACTAGATTATATTTCCTACGCAAAAATATTACAGTAGTGCCATACTGCCCTCTTGTGTGCTTTTATTAGCCTAGCAACTGTAGAGTTGCTATGGACAAGCTACTATAAGTTATTGACTCTTCTAGGAGCATTTGAAAAACTATGCAACATCTTTCCATTCAAAGCACTAGCGCAAAATTAGTGAGATTCCTACCTGAATGCATCTCAGTAAATATGTCCAAGTCACATTTCACCCTAAAGGACAAAACATATCTATTTATTATAATCAAAATTATAATTTGCATTAAAAAAAAAATTAAACCTATTTTCGAACAACAAAAATTTTCAGCGACATCTCCTACATTTTTTTATTTATTTATAAAATGCTGTTTTCTCAAATACCAGTAATGGATTGTATTGTTATTATTATTTTTCACTTTGGTTGATTATTTCTCCCAATGCAAAAAAAAAACAAGACAGTGAATGGTTCTACAAACATACTCTGTTGGAAAAAAAAATCTAAGAAATGTTTTATTTATCACTTTGGATATTGAGAGGGCATGTTAGGACAGGTTTGTGAGATTTTCTATTGTTCACAAACATTAAAATTAGCATTTTACCAAATTCAATTAATTGTTTTGGTCTGACAAGGATTCTAAGCACATTGCATAAGAGCAACTAGTGATTTAATTCCACTCGACTGTACTTTTTCCCATGAGCTGTGAGCAAATACAAGTTTATGCATGTGGGCCTCACATCTGTATGGTGTTATAGCCTGTGTGAGCTTTTTTTTTTTTTTTTCACATGTCCTACTTTCTCTGACAGAAAAGATGTGATTTCTGTGTGCACTCCAGGGAGAAAAGTGAGTGGTTGCTGTGGCAACAGATGACATGCATCAAAATAAACAAAAACAATATGAGACGACTGACCCTTGGTAGTAGCATATTTCCGTCTCAGGAACTCATACAGAGATGCTTCGGAAGATTATAGAAGGGTGAAGAAATGCAAACGCTGATGGATGGGCAACTAAATAAATAAATAAAAGGGATGAGAATCATACCTGGTTGCCATGGAGACGTACCTTCTCCTCACTTCAATAACTGCTGAGCAGAGAGGATTCCAGAGTCTGCAGCGAAAGACTGGGGGAATAAAGAAGAAGACATATTTTTCCCTAGAACGGAAATGAAGAGAAATACACAGTCACAGCATTTCATGTATGCATAAAAACCCTTTGAAATGACATGTTAGATACATTGCTTATGCTGGAATACAGATGCCTTGCAGTCATGTGACTCTGAAGACTGAATATCAAGCAGCCTGCATTGCTATTCACATTCATTTCCATCAAAAAAGCCAGGGTGGATGTTTTCGGCTTTTACAACATACACACAAATTAAGGTCAACATTAAAGTATTACATTATTGAATTCCCAATATTTTTTTAAAAAACACAACTAATAAGTTGAAGCATATTAGGGTACAAGTCAGCTAAATTACATACCTTGTGGCTTTAAAACCTTTCTAAACCCCCTTTTTTCCTATGCTCGCAAACCACATATTAACTCAATTTCAAGGGGGGAAAACTAAAACAACAACAAACTAGATTATTTCTGAGCCATAATGTCAACTGAACAAAGCTGAGGGTACATGGTCTGGAGACATTAGATTAGGTTTAATTACAACATTTTTTAACATCATTTTTAATTTTTTTTCCTACTGACAATCATCATTGGGAATGACATTGGGGAAAGTAAAATATCCAAACATTTACATGAATTCTAGTAGTAGTAACGGACTAATAGTAATGAACATTATTACCGCTCCTATCATACAAATTTAAATGAAACATGGTATCAGGGTTACACAATATAAAGCCTGTTTAATGTTAGCATTACTATGCTTTGCTATCATTACATTTGCATTAACAATCTACCTAAAATCCCTTACAGGCCAGTAGCCAGCAAATATCAATACTTTGCGGTTTTCAGACCTTCTGTTGTGCGCTCTCCATTATTTCAAGCGCATATTCATTTATATAAACCTAATTTTAAACGAAACAAACAACACAAAGTTGCTCTACACTTAAACTGGGACATTTTGCATATCGTAAGGGCCTCTTTTTGTTTCTGAGCCATGCTGTTCAACCTATCCGCAAACGAGGGGGAGGGTAATTGCTTAGGAGACCCTAGGTTTGATCGACAGCCGCGAAAGCCAATCCCAAATCAAACATTCGTTCAAACGGACCAATAGCGTCGCTCTCTGGGCAAATCCAGCCGAGCGGGCGGAGTTTAAACGAAAATGCCCGCCCACCATCCAATCGTTAGGTTGCGCGAGGGCTGCAGTTTCAGTTTGTTTTATTCACCATTTTGAGTAGCTGAAGGTAAAATTTAAACTAAATACTTTCGTAGAGCAGGAGTATTTCCCGCATTGTTTAATTTTTACCACAAGGAGAGGGCGTTGGTTTTGCGACGTCACCTTTAGCCCTCTTGTGTTTTAAAATACCACATTTCGTCTGCATTTTCCCTGCTTTTCTTTTGCTCTTTCACAATTTTTAACCTCTACAGTATTCCTGCAAAATGGCAAGACCAGTGAGGTATGTGGGTTTCCATTCGTCCTGCTGATGGCTGCTGCATGCACACCGAGTCCTAGGTTTCACGCATGTGCCAGGCATCCTTAGGTTCTTGTTTAGAGCTCGATTTTGTAACGTTTTTGCTCATTTGTGCATGCATCTTGCTCGTTGTCTCTTTCCCAGTGGCGGAGGGACTGTCTTTTTACATTTACTAGATCTTGCACGTTTCTAATGTCCATCAACCCGGATTCTGCAATCTAATGTTCCTTGCGCATCACCTACCTACATTTCACAATATATTTGTTGTGTGAGAAGCACAGAGGCTTCATGTTTCCTTGTAAGCCAGTGAGAATATGGCTTCCCATTCATCCTCGCCAAAGCTTCAGGAGGGGTAATAAAATCCCACTAAAGGTGCTCGTTGGCCCACTCAAGTGATTTTGTAACATGTTATGCGCACATATTTGCGCAAATAACTCAGTGATGCACAAACAATAGATTGCGAAAGCCCCTTTGGTGTATTTGGGGAGGGAAGCGCGTTTTGAGGGATTTTTTTGATAGCGGTAAATTAACACGACGCGGGTGACGTCAAAGGGGGGCGGGGTGGTTAAGAGCGACCACACCTCCCGTTTGGGATTATGAGGAAAACGTGCACAAAATGTGATATTTTCTCTCCACATTTTGAGTTCAAATAGCACCAGCAGATTAGTAACGCATACACACGGCTGTGTGTTCTTTGTGTTTACGAAAGATTAAAATGATGAAAAATATCGCACGCGTTCATTATGTATCGACTATAAAATGGTCCCGCGCTGCCCTCCCAGTGGTGACCATAGGCGAAAGATGCATTTTACAAATAAAACTCGTATAAGCACTGTTATTCAAACATAAAGACCAAGATTTCTAAATATTGTTACTAATAAACATGAGACATTTCCGCCGAAATTGCTTTATTATTTTATATGAAGAAGAAATTGCAAATGACAATATGCATGCATAAAAGATATTCTGTGTAATATGTGTTTTTCTGAATTGATTTTTAAGTGTGGTCTGAAAAATGGAGCGAGTACTATTTCAGTTTTATTCAAAACTTTAAGTATTTTGGTATTATTATTTTTTTTATCATTTATATTTTTTATTACATTTAATTCAATGTGTTACTTACCATTTCTTTGTGATTGTGTAATATTCACTTGCATATTCAGAAGGGAAAGTATTTCTGTGCTATCCCCTCCCAAACTACACATATAATTCAATGTGTTACTTGCCAGATCTTTGTAATAAGCCCATTTATAAAATTCACTGGCAAGTGGAAAGTATTTATTTATTTATTTTTTAAATTAGACATTTAAATTAACAATATTTCTGTGCCATTTCTTTGCATATATCAGTCAAATTTACTTGCAATTGCTGATTGGAAACGGTTTCAATGCCATTTCCCCCCCAGTGTATTGTAAATTATAATCCAAAAAGTCTTGTGATCCATCTAATTGCTTAAAAGTAACTTGTGGCTCTTCAAGCATCTCAACTCCGTGTTGGGCCTGAGTGGTTAAATGGGACAAGACTGCAGTATTAATGAAACCCTCATTGAAATGCTAATTAAGGAACTGTTTAACGATCATTAATTCAAGTAAACATAATGAAGCGAGGCATGTTAAATGAGCTTCAGTTTCCTGAAGAAATGCTGACCACCTTCCAATGGTCTGTAAGCCCTTAAAACATGAATTAATGCCACTGCATCACAAATGTGCGCCTGGAAACTCTCGTTACAGTATGTTGTCTCTCTTACAGGAACAGAAAGGTGGTGAATTACTCCCAGTTCAACGAATCTGATGATGCAGGTAATAAACCATGTCTAAAATCTGTGTCCGTGTATGTTAAGAGTATGCACGTTTACTCGAAATAAGCATAAAAGTATTTTGCATATCAATTTTAGGTAATCATTTAGTGTTTGATTTTGCTTCCAGATGAGGACTATGGCAGAGAAAAGGAAACAACTAAGAAGATACGTGCTCCACCTCGTGAAATCAAGCACAAGAAGTCTAAGAATTCGCAGGAAGACAGGCAAGAATCGGTCTATTTTTAGCGTTTTAACAAATAGTTTCAGAATAATGCATTTTTAATTATTTTAAATGTACCAAGTACATTTCATCACTGGTTTCGCATGTGCTCGGATCTCTGGGGAACTTGAACCTTTTTGAGATCCATTTTCTCCTTATGACCCACATATGCAGCAGTTAATTATAACTAGGAAATAAATACCACACGCTAGGACATTTTCCTTTAAGATCAAACTTATAAAATGCCTTTTCTGTTGTCTTACAGCGAGGATTCAGATGACAAACTCTCCAAATCCAAAAATGATTCTGCAGGTGAATTGCGTTCGTTTCATCTGCTGTATTGATATATAAAAAGGGGATTCGTCGCTAATCTTGTGTTTTACAGATGATTTCGGTAGTGATGAAGACAACGACTTTGGAGAGAAAGAGGAAGATGAAGATGGTGGAAGCGACTATGATGATAAAAAGGCCAAAAAGGCAAAGAAAGGAAAGGCAGAGAAGCCAGGCAAAAAGCCACTGAAGAGGAAACGAGGTGGAGGTGAGTCGCGGATCGACAAAAATGTATTAAACATGAAGCACCAGCCGTTAAACTGTCAGCATTAAGTCTAGTCCTATTTTGGCAAGGAACTGATCATGTGATACTAATATACAAAATAGTGACAGTTTAGCAGTGCATGACCTGAAATCAGATGTGAAAATGCATGCAAGTTGAATGATGCATGAATGAAAATAAGGGTTCGTCTGTTGTGCATGACACTTGTGATTCCTCTGCAGATGACAGTGATGATGATGATAAAGAGGTGAGCAGGAAACCAAGGCAGGTGAGGCAGGCTGCGTCGAAGGCTGTGTCCAAACAGAGAGAAATCCTTCTGGGAGACGGAGGCAGTGAGGATGAGGAAAAGGATGAGGAAGAGCAGGCATATGTGGACCGTAAGTGTGCTAGTTTTTAATGCGTTAAATGTTTTCGCTGAGATTACGCATCATTATTATTGTTAACATTGCTTATATGTGACCCTGAAGAACAAAACCAGTCGTAAGTGTTAATTTTTCGAAACTAAGATTTATGCATGGTCTGAAAGCTGAAAAAATAAGTTTCCCATTAATGCATGATTAGATGGATAGGGCAACATTTGACCGAGATACAACTATATGAAAATCAGGAATCTAAGGGTACAGAAAAATCTAAATGCTGAGAAAATCAACTTTTAAAGTTCCCCATTTGAAGATCTTATCAATGCTTATTACACGGCTCTCTGGAATGCTTGATTCTGATTGGTCAGTTGAGACATTTGCAAGTTTTGTTCTTTTTGAATAATAACCGCTCCAAAGTAATAACGCATAGCCAGGACTACTTGTGTGTTTAAATCCCTCCGCGCCAACGAAATAAGCCCCTTCAGCGTGATACAAGACCCTCTGCTTCGTGTCGGGTCCTGATCACACTGTCGGGGCTTATTCCTGCGATAACTACCGGCTGCCTGTATATTATCCCTTACATATTACTAATCAAAATTCAAGTTTTAATATATTTTTGGTATTGGACTAAATGCCATCATGGAACATGATCTTTACTTACTATTGTAAGGATTTTTGGCAAAAAAGAGAAATCAATAATTTTGACCCATTCTATGTGTTTTGGCTATTGCTACAAATATACCCCAGCAACTTGTGGTCCAGGGTCTCATATTTGCTAATGATTTTAGCCTGGTGGATGATAAAAAAATAACAAACATGTATTGCAACTTTTTGCAGAAGAGTCAGGCAGTGATGAAGACTTCATGGTTGATGATGATGATGACAGCGACTATGGGCACTCCAAAAAGAAAGGCAAAAAAGTAGTGCCAAGAGGAGGAGGAGGTGGAGGAAGGAGAGTGGAGAAGAAGGACAAGAAATCCCCTAAACCCCGACTAAAGGCCACAGGTAACCACGGCCGCTCTTGGGATTTTATAGTCTTCAAAATTTCTCACATTGTGTTTCAAGGTAGAAAAAACAGCACATGGGCTTGAAATGAACTGTAATAGATGTTCGTTTTTGGGTAAACCATTCCTTTTAATGTTCTCTCATAATTCTTAAAAAGAATGTTGGTCTGAGATTATTGAATTTGAACATTCCAAAAAAGGCTTTAGGCAGTTTAAGTTTGATGAGAAATACATACTACTTATTTAAATGTTTTTGGAAAAAATAAGACACTTGTACAAAGTATGCCTCCAAACACCTATATCATGAATGCCCAATCCCAATTCTATTTTCTATCCCTTGCCCCTTGAAATAAAGCAAGAAGGGTTAAATATTTCCCCCTAAGAAATGGGATTTTTTTTTTTTTTGCAAACGTTTCTTTCCAGAACATCCGTGTAAAACACAAGACTGATGGTAATATACAAATAAGGAAAATCTGTCATAAAATCCTTATTAATGGCAAAAATTACTTTCATATATGCATCTGCTTGCTCGAGTGAGCAGCCATGTTGGAAATATCTCTTAGCCCTTCGTTTGAAGTGAGGTCCTGAAAAATCTTAATTTCGAGGGCTATCTAGCCCTTCCCCTTAACCCTACCCCTCTGACCAAAAGAGAATTGAGACACCCCTATCTCTACACGTGAACGCTCCAAACGAAGGGGTAGGGGTAGAATTGGGATTGGGCCAAAATAACTATTGAAAAGTACAGTTTTGTGAAAAGGTAAAGTTTGTGTAATGGTAAAGCTGAATGTTCAGCATCTTTACTCTAGTGTTCAGTGTCACATGATTCTTCAGGAATCATTGTAATATGCTGATTTAAAAAGAAACATTTCTTATTATGATCAACAACTGCTGCGTCTTTGAGGTTAGTTTTCACAATTCTTTGATGAATAAAGTTCAAAAGCACTGCATTTATTTGAAACCAAAATCTTTTGTAACTTCTATCCTTCCTCAATGAAAGGTTTAAGAAATCTTAAAGGGATGGTTGACTTTGTTTGTTTTTTTTATTAGTAGACGCAAACGAAAAGTTAAAACACGAACCGTTGCAGTAAGTGGCAACCAAATGTTCCAAAAACAACATACACAGACAAAACCAATTCAAACCCTACGTCTTGTGACAATATATTGAGGTGTTCGTATACTAAATAATCAGTCTTTGCAGTCTTATACACCACAATCTCCTTCTCTCCCGATTTCACTCACAACATCTGGTATGTGACGTGGTAACATGGGTATCTATGCATGGATATAAATGTAGGCATCAACAGAAACGGTCACTATTGAGTCATCTATGTATCCACATGGTTAGTTGCCATTGACTTCTATTATGACTCAGAGTGCAATGGTTTTGATTTAAAAAATCTTTGTTTGCGTTCTACTGAAAAAACAGTCACCTACATCTTGGATGCCCTGGGGGTACGCAGATCAGCATCACATTTAAATTTTTGGGTGAACTATTCCTTTTAATGACCCCAAATCGTTTTTGTCCCTCAGTGAACCCCAGCCCTATGAAAGGCAAAGGGAAAGGTCGCCCGGCTAAAGCAGTGGAGAAATCCTCGCCCAAAGACGACGAGGAACCCGAGAGCCCTCTTGAAGACGAGGAGGAAGAAGAGGTGGAGAAGAAAGAGTCTCCTCCATCCAAAAAGACGAAGGATGAAGCCCCTGAAGATGAGGAAGAAGACGAAGAAGAGGACGGCTCAGAAGAGGAGGCTCCATCCGGGGAAGACTAGCCATGTTACTAACGTTGTCCTTTTCTTCTATTTCCCTTTACACTCTTTCCTTTTTTTTTGGGTTTGTTTGGTTTTCAGATTTTTTTATTTGTTTTTTTTCAGTGTCTGTTGTGGCCTGGCTCAACGGTTTGAACTTGTTTTTTTTTTTTGTTTTTTTTAAGACCTATAATTTCCATATCGCGAAGGACATTTTCCCAGAACTTGTGAGCGTATATATCTATATATTATTGAGTAAAATTTGTCGGAGTCTGTTTATTTATGGGTATATAATCTTGAGGGAAGCCCATCGTTCCAACCAAGTAGCGTTGCTGCTCGCCCAGGGTACACATGACCGAATTCTCCAAAAATGCTTTTGCTCGTTCATTTCCGTAACATGTATAAAGCGTAGCGTTCACTCTGCATTGTTTCGACCGATGGTCATCATTCATGAAATATCATCGCTGTGTAAAATGTTCGGAAAACCATTCTTGCGTAAAGTATCGCAACCGAGGGCCCCGCTCAAAAACAAAGCGTAAACGCAAACGTTTACAAACTGTTATTAACGAAGGAGGACTAAATTGTCCCGTTCAGTTTGTTTGCGAAACTTACCATAAATTCTAGCAGTTTACCTATGAATAGTTTTGCGAAGTTTTACAACAGTTTTCCTTGAATGAGATCCGATGCGTTTGTTGTGTAGTGACTATCTAGAAAGCCATTCGTTAGGAAGTTTCGTAATAGTTGACAGCGTTTGTTTTTTGATACTAGCGGTCAGGGTCGTGCTTATCTGAAGATTTGTTTTGTATTTGTTCAACATGCGCTTGCGGCTCTTTACATGTTGATCATCAGCTGAAGATGGAGAAACTAATGCTAATGTTCATGATTTGAGAATTTCTTTCGTCGTGGTACACACTTTATCCAGGGTTTGCTATTCAGTTTGTAGTTTTACCTTTTAAATAAACTGTCTCAATTTGTGTAGTTTAAACCCTAATGCTGTTACTGTTTGAAGAGAATATTCTGGGTTAAAAATGCCATGAGCCGTTTATGAGATCTGCAGGATTTCCACTGAAAATCTTTAAGATTTGTACCTCAATTTGTGCGCTTAGAATGGAAGTCTATACAGCGACTGTAGAAGGTTTGCTCACTTGTAAGTGTGTTTTTGGGGTTTTTTTTACAAATTGAGATATGATTTTGAAATATTTTCTGTGATGATCTGTTCTGCTGATGCCATCCATTGAGCCAAGTTCATTTTGAACCTGGAATATTTCTAGATTCATGCTCCTTTCGCTCTCTGAAGTCTGTAATGTGCGTTTGTTTGTATATTTTCTTTTTTGTTTCACCAGATCATCTCGTAAAAAGGCTGCAGTATGAATGCTTTCATCTCTTTTCTCAAAAGAGGCATGCAGCGAGTGTTCTGAGATCGGGCCTTATAACGGTTAATTGCACGAGAAATGTAATCTGGAGTCTCGCTCACTGTTTCTGCCTTACAAAGCCTGTTTCTTTTTCTTTCTTTTTTTTTATTGTACCGAAAAGCTAAACGTTCAGAAACTGGGACTCGTACCCGTTTTGTCCAAGATTGTATTGCTGTTGTTGAGGGATCTCTTCAGCCGAGCAAATAGCGTTTTAAAGAGTCAAATGTTGTTTTTCTTCAGCCCTGGATCAGATGCGTTTGTGATGTCATGACACAGAGGCGTATTTGCACTGTGAGGATGGAGAAGAATTGTACTATTCATACCTAATGTGTGTTTGCTCATTAAATATATATTTCTGTTGCTGCTTGTTTTTAATTTCAGACACATATGACGTATATCCCATGATGCATTTCAAGGGGCTTTTCTGTCTACAGCGCATACATGGCATTCTGTCTAGGTTCGATCCTTTCTGCCAGGCATCTCTGAATATTTTCCACTTGTGCTGTCTATGAATTGGTTTTTAACCTAGCTGTCCAAAAATGTATGAATGTTTTTTTTGTTTGTTTTTGGGGGGGTTTTGTGCTTTTATTTAAGGTTTTTTGTTTGTTTGTTTTTTCCCACCTTTTTTTTTTTTCTTCCTCAGATTTTTTTTTTTTGTATCGTTTGTTTTTTTTTAAGAAAAGAAATAAAATGTATCTTCATTTTAATGAGTAACTCTTGAACTGGTGTCTTCTTGTGCAAAACATCTTTTTGGAGATCCACATGTTATAAATATTTAACATGTGATACTGAAATATGTTAGTGTAAATGTCATTTTAATGTTTTCACTAATCAAAATCAAATGTTTTAAGTTTAAATAAGAACGTGAAGAACATAAAAAAAAATTAATGCTTTCTCTGTGAGTTTACTAATAAAAACCAACTTTTTTTTTGTAGAATTTAAAATGAGTAATTCCTTCTATCATTGTTTCAATATAGACCAAGTTGTCAGCAGTTGTGATACTAAATACCAACACATGTTGGCAGTGTTGACAAAGTTCAACTTCAGCCAATGTTGTAAAGAGATGCAAGTCATGGTTTTGAATTAAGTATGCAAATTTTGCGGTATGTATACCAGATTTTCTGGTATCCGTTTTTTTAAGTCATTCTTAAGAAGTCAAGAGGGTGCAACCTTATACTCGGTCAAAATATACTACGTTTGTCTTATAAGCTATATTTTGTTTCAACCTCCCAACTTGTCTCTTTTTTTAACAAAATGTGGCTTTTACCTTGGACTTTGCAATAAAATTTTAGCAGCTTTCAAGATGTTTTCAACATTCTCATGTTAGCAGACAAGACAGATTACACTTTCACATGTGACCAACAATTTCACAACAAATATAAAATACCACAATGAAATATCAAAATATTCCTCGGACGGAGTTGACACATCCGACGGTGGTGATGAAAACCTGAGTTTGTAGTCCTTTAACTATCAAATTCATTTTGTTTAAAACAAACACAACAAACTGAATATGTTATTCTTTATAAAACGTTTATTCCAGAGTATGTTTTCATTTTTCAGCACAAAATCTGACAGTGTTGATAAAAAATGGAGACAACTTCGAAACCTTATGAAACATGCATGTGTCACTTAAAAACAACCTTGCTTATTACTAAGTAATAGTTTTCATAAAACAAGTTCCTTTTCATAATTAAAAAATCATTATTATTTATTTTAAAGCATATGATTGAACCCTTCTCTGTGTTAGATGTGAGAGGACAATAAGAGTCATAGATTTGGTATAATGAGGAAATTATGTTAAATACATTCTATTATTAATCTCTAATAACTTTTCAAATTGAAATATCTTTATTTTTACATGTAGCAGTTACACTTGTTGGACCTGTTCCTTACTGTGTTACAACTTTTACTTTGCATTTACACATCTTTTTTTTTTATACATGATAAGCTATTATTTATTTTCAATGCACGCCAACCTTGGTGTATCAAGAGCTTGAAGAGCATTTACCGTTGTGGATGAGAAACATTAGTCTGTATGAAGCCATACAGCTTGTTGCCAAACTAAATTTAATGACATGTTTTGAATCCAAATTGAATTAACAACAGTCGAGTGCTTCAAATAACTTCCTTTTGTGATCTAGACACAGTTTCATATCATGGAATAAGGAAGAAATCATATATTATTCTATACAGTGATAGAAATAACATTGCTTTATAAACATATTTCATATTTCATAATGTCACAATCGTGAAGCTCCCACTGGAAATTAACAATGAAATTAATTTTCTACTGATTAGATTGTGAACAGTAACAAAAATGACAATTGATGTGTGCATATCCAGACTTTATACGAGACAAGGCCCTACGTCAGAATAACTTTTAACACTTTTCTTTCAAAAAATTTGAAAGTATTTTTTTTTCTCAGCAAACAAGAAAAAAACAAGAAATTACAATTACAGATATAGGTGTAAAGTGCTTTCTCATTTTGTTTGCATTTCACTTAAATTCTCAATTTTGAGAAATTATTTAAAGCATAATAGATAACAGTACGTTTTTTATAAAAAAGGGAAGTTGAAGGGTGACATAAAAAAACTCAAGAAGCTGAAGGTGTAAAACGAAGAGTGTAAGAAATGTCAAGTTGAAATGAGAAACAAACAAGACCTTTTATTAGTTGTTCTCAAAAAGGCTCAAAAACATTTCCTATTTCTTGTTTTTCAAATATTTTTAAACAATTTTAGATAATAAAATTTCAATTTTAGGTTTAAATTTTTTGGATTTCTCAAAAGGAAATAAAACTGAACCTTCTTCATTTTTCCACCAGTGGGCAGGTTATAACATCAGATTACAGTGATATCTCACAAGCTAACCTCTGTCTAATACACCTGGCATGCAGTTTATGACTTTAATATTCATTCATGACTTTAATATTCACTTGGGCTTAGTGAGAAAAACATATTATATTAAGTCTGATAAACACCATTTAATCATTTTAACTATAAAATTGTGTTTATTTAGTTCCCTAGCAATTTCTTATGAGTCCCAAATAATAAATACTAGTTGATGTAACATAAATAACATTATATTTTAATTTACATAATTTCTGTAGTTTTATAAATGCTTGACTAATTACATTTTAGTTGAATAGAATATAAAACTAGTTCACTAAAGGTTGAGCCAACTAAAAAAATTACATTTCAGATAACACTTTGAAGTCAGAAATTGCCTCGACGGACAATTTCTGTGGAACTTGTTACTAAATAGTAATTAGTTGATGGACCGACAGAAGACAGACTGATAGAAGACAGACAGGTAGATAGATTTTCCAGATGTTTATCCTCTCACAAACACTCTTCACATCCCATTTACTGTAAATAATCCATTAAAGGAAATTACTCTATAACAGCATACACACCTGTTGTGCTGGGCTTTAAGTATAGCTTTAATTCATGACCTGTTGCAAACCCAGAAAGAATGGTTAAGATCGGGTAGACTCTCTGTGATGTGGCTTTCAGACGTGTGTGTTCTCACAGCTCATCCCGCCCACTTCCTGCTGCGCTGCTGGAACAGCTTCTCAAACTTCTTCTGATGTCACTGCACTTTCTACACATTCACATGGGAATCACTAAAGCCACATGAGACCGCATCACTCCGGCTGACGCTTACAAATGGAAATGAAACGTAAGCATCTCAAATGTTGTTTTATGATGAGTATATGATGATGTGTGGCTGATGCTGCACCTGTAAAACCATAACTTTTTCAGATACATCACTGTCTTTATATTGTTTAATGTACTGGTTTTAAATGTCATGTAGAATTGGGTCGATATAGATTACTGGTTGTATTCCTTTACAGACCACTAAAAAATATTATTTTAATGTTATTTAAATGTTAAAATGCTTATTACATTTATCCTCAAACAGGTGTATTCATACATACAGAATGTCAGTTTAAGCAACAAAATATTTACCAGGACCTGAAGTTCACTGTCAGAGGCAGCATCAGGTAAGATGTGACGCGCTTCAGTGCTTTTTCCTGTCTAAAACCTTTTCATGGATCAACTCAGGTTATACTTAAGACTTTGTACTCTTAGCTGAGGCAGGAGTCCAGTGTATGTGCTTGACAGCAAAATAAAAGAGTGTCGCTCCTAAGGGTTACATTTAAATGTGTTTTGTATGTGAGACATTTCTCCTTCCTTCCCAATAATCTGTCTGCACGCTATGACTTGAGGAAGTTAGTGGTTACAGTCAATGAACAAGTAATATTCTGAACTTAAGTGACCTCACAGTATTAATATTTATATTTATATATAATGTATGAACACTTAAGTACAATAAATATATAACTGTGCTTAATTGTCATGCAATAATGTCACAACATAAAAATTCTTAACAATCCAAAAAAACATGCTTCATTTCCTTGTACTTTACTGCTTTCGTGAGATTCACTTATTAAGTGAAACAGGAGATATTTGGTTTGTTAAATGGACTAAACGCAGATGTGCGTCATTCAAACGTTTTTGCAATTCACGTCAGCGTGGACTGAGCAGGCAACTCAAATTTCTCCAAACTATGGCAAAATATTCCATGAGTCGTTACACTGGAAAGATCTGAGAAGAAAAACCAGTGCCCTTCCAGAAGTCACAAGCAAAGCTAATCTGAAACCAGCAAAAACATTGCTTATAATGCAGAAATGATTGTTGTATATGCCATTTATTCTTTACTTTTGCTAAGCGTTTTTCATAACAATTAAGTCATTTAATAGTTAATTCAACAATTGAGTCATAAAGCTAATTGCTGTACATATTGCTATATATTGTTTTCGGCTAAAGAGTGCTTAGAAACTCATCATTATTTTATAGTGCTAAAACAAACACACTATGTTGACTGAAGGGGTGTAATATTCTGTCACACATCCTGGTATCAACGGTCATAATCACAAGACTGAAACATAGGAAGCAGGTTGGCATACATAGGCTACATGAGTAAAGATGCTTGAGAAAAATCACAAATGCGCATTGTACAATGTTTAGAGTCTTCTGAATCCGTTTGGTGGCTTCATGTGAGGAAGAGCGTGCGACAGACATCATAAAGTAGGATATATGCTTCCATAGGAATATTCCAATATAGCTAAACAGCTTCTTTCTTCACTGCAGAGTTTGAAGAGGGGATCATCTGGACATGCATGGCAGGATCTCGCAGTTGTTCTTGATTAATGCATTAACATGTGGTCTGGAGGTATGTTTGGCCGCTGGGACCATCTACATCCCACCTATGCTGCTGGAAGCAGGCGTGGAAGAACGATTCATGACCATGGTACTTGGTAAGTCACTTCAAAAGAGGTCATTGCCAAGTTATTTTTAGAGGTCAGGCCTAGTTATTAAAGATATGTACTGAAAACCAAGCATTTTAAAGATGTATGAATGGCGGGCACGTGTTGAAATAAGCAATTTAGCAGAAGTATGTAAAATATATGTCAAACACAAATAAAAAGTTACTTAAAGCACACATGTGTCAGAGACGTGAGGCAAGAAAGGTGTGTCGCAGCGCTATTCAATGCTCCTTGTAAACTGACGTAAAAATAAACATAGCGCTTTGTTCGATTCACGAACTCTAATGAGTCGATTCTTTTGATGAATCGTTCAAACTGACGCACAAGCTCGGTGATTTGAACCAGTCCGGCAAATCCTTCTGACGAATCTTTTACTAAGTGAACTAAAATGAATCAATTTCAAAAACATATGACGCATTTAACAAAGGAACTGTTCCATTCCGTCAAAACTGCATCTGACTCACTTACTGACCCGCGAATTCCCCGTCAACTTCTCTTTTGTAATGCCAAGAAAACCCGAATATGATCTTATTGTGAAAGGCCTCTTTTCTAAAGTTTAAAGGCAGCTGTGTTATTTTAAAAAAAGATAGATTTAATCAAGACATTTTTACAGAAGAAAAACATACATTTAGCAGAAGCTGCACATCCAGAGTGAATTTGCATTTGATGTTTTATGGTTTTATGTTTTCTTTCAGCTGTGGGACCTGTGCTGGGGCTGATCGTTGTCCCTTTAATTGGTTCGGCGAGTGACAGCTTGAGAAGTAAATATGGTCGCAGACGTCCCTTCATATGGGTGTTGTGCATGGGCGTCCTGCTCAGTCTCTTGATCATCCCACAGACATCCACCCTCGTCACCCTGTTCACAAAACAACAGCAGCACTGGCTGAAGGTCCCGCTGCTGGTGCTCGCCATTTGTTTGATGGAATTTTGTGGCCAGGCCTGCTTTACACCTTTGGAGGCCTTGGTTTCTGACCTCTTTCCTGGAGAAGAGGAGAGTCGCAAGGCTTTCTCCATCTACTCGCTCATGCTCAGTCTGGGCGGATGCATTGGCTACCTGCTGCCTGCAGTTGACTGGAGCACTTCGGATACCGTGGTCTACTTGGGAGGACAAGAGGCCTTCATCTATGTTGTTCTAATCTTCATTTTTCTCACCTGTTTGATGGGTACGGCCTTCATCTCTGAGGAGCAGACAGGACGGCTGGAGGAACCTGAGGTTTCTAGAAGGCATGCAAATCTCAAGTCTTGCTGCCCTTGTGTGGGATTCCCCAGAATCATGCATTTGCGAAGGATGTTCTCTAGTCTCCTTTCTGTGGTTCCCCGACTCTACTCGCTGTGCAGTCGCATGCCAAAAGTTATTGCGAGGCTGTTTGTCGCCGAGTTGTGCAGCTGGATGGCACTTATGTCCTTTATGCTCTTCTACACAGACTTTGTTGGAGAGGGATTGTATAACGGGGTTCCCAGTGATGAGCCAGGCTCCTTGGGAAGAATACGCTATGACAAAGGTGTTTTATCTGTAATTTACATAAAACTATATATCCCTTAGTACTTAAAACCTGATAAACATACATGAGAAGCAATATTTGGTACAACTTGTTTTAAGAGAATTCTCAGACAAAAACTGTCACAGGGGCAGTACCTACCATTTAAGTAAAAAAGGTACAAAAGTGTACATTTTGAAAAGGTACCACCAGTGACAGCTTTTGTACCTTTTTTTGTACAAAGTATACTCTCACATATTTTACTATCACATTGTGGATACGATTAATCGTTTGACGGCAGTAACAATGCCAGTAAATATATTCATAGCATACACGCATCCACATTGTTATTAGAAGCATTAATGTTAATATAATAATATTACATTGAATAATTATAGATCTATAAAAGAATGTATTTATATTACTATGTGCACTAGAAATTACTATATGTAAAATTACAGTAATTTAAATAATACTTAATGTATTGAGGAGTTACTTTCTTAAAAAATATTATATACTGTATATGTGTGTGTGAGCTTTTTTATATTAGGGTTAGGGTTAGGTTAATACTTCAGATAGCATTGTTCTAAAAGTGATAGCAAAGACATTAATAAGGGTAAATAAGTAATGTTCCTTTGTATTTGCAATTCATTAAAGGATCTTGAAAAGACTGCTTAAAAACTAATAATAATATGATTTTTTTCCCCCAGCAGCAAATAAATATATAAGAATGCGCCTGGAGAAATAGTTTATATATGGAATCTAAATGTTTTTGTGTTATTTTTATGTCACTCCAGGCGTGCGAATGGCCAGCCTGGGTCTTTTCCTGCAGTGTGTGACCTCTGTGATCTTCTCATTGCTTATGGAGCGTATGGTGTCATGTATTGGAGTCAGAAAGCTGTACTTGAGCAGCGTGATTCTGCTGGCTTTGAGTACAGCAACTATGACTGTATCCCACAACATCATAATAGTCACCATCATGGCCGCTGCTACGGGATACACCTTCTGCACCCTGCAGATTCTGCCATACACACTCACATGCTTGTACCACTCAAATACACAGGTAACGACTCCATATTAAAAACATCACACACTTGTATATCTGTCATGTTAGTGTTTTTATCCTAACCAGCTGCACGTCTCAATTTCTAGGTGTTTTTCTCCACCGAGAGTCACAAAATTCCTCTCAGGGTGGAAGATGTAATGTTTATCAGATCAGAGATGCCCTCCTTGACAAAGCAGAAAAGAACTAATGGGTGCATCAATGGGTATCCGGGTACGATTCCCTTCCAGGGCAATACAAAAAAATCACAAGCACTTGATCTGCGTGTGGCGATCACCTTGGAGCCACAACCTTCAGCTTTCAGAGGCATGGGAACAGACATCGCCATTTTGGACAGTGCCTACTTGCTGTCTCAGGTGGTCCCGTCCCTCCTTATGGGCTCCATTGTGCAGCTCTTCCAGAGTGTGACTGCATACATGGCCTGTGCGTCTCTGTTGAGTCTGGTGGCTGTGTATTTCTCCAGGAAGATCGTGTTTGAGAAAGCAGATATTGATAGATGACTGAGATGTTATCAACAGAGCAACAGACTCTGGGTAGTTCCAAAAATTATAAAGGGCAGCTGGTTCTGTTTTTTATTTTTGGAAAAAGAGATGGCAATGTGCAATTGAATGCATACAATGCAAAACTAAATGTTAATTTAAATGTTAATGTCAATATATGGTCAATACATTTACCTAAAAAGGTCTATTTGAGTTTTAAATTAATAGTTTTTAACTATTGTTACATAACCTGTGGCTTACAATATTATATTTGCACTACTGCACAATTGTATACATATAAAGGAGAGCAATTAGACAAGACACTATGAAGTATAGATGACTTGGGTGTTGAAGTGCTGAAAAGTAAATATGCTGAATGTTTAAAGTGAAGAAAAGTTTTTAAATATTGTTACACTAGCCTGTACAACCTGTTAAAAAAGTGATGTTTACATATTATCTAAAGAAAAGAACACGACGGAATACTTGCTGGTTTTTCATATTATTGTGTTGGATGTCTTGAGGATCTATTTTATATAATAATGTTTGCGTTGGCAGAAACATAAAACGATGCATATAATTTAATTTCAGTGAATGCATTCATGTATTTTTTTGTACTTTTTTGTTTTGATTCTTTTAGCAACATAATCAAAGAAATAAAAGCTATGTGCACCTATACTATTTAAAAAAGTATAATAAAATTATTCTGTATTTTATAGTGGATGTCTGGCTATGTTAGGGTTAGGACTATCATAATACAATTTTAACCATAGCCTTATTATGGGTGGCATCAGGCAGTTCTTTTTCAACTACTGCCATCTAGTGTCTCTAAAGCAGCTGCTTTCATTTTTCATAGTCAACACAGACATATTTACCCACATTTCCGCCATCATTCACTCATTTTGTCTGTTTTTTTTTTGGTCCTTTTGTTTCAATTATAGTTTTTTTTAAACAAATGTTTTAATCATAATGAATAAACAAATAGATTGTATGAATCAAACTTGATTTTGTACTTTTTTCTGTGACAATATGAATACATAAGTAAATACATAAATTAACAAAAGAAAATGACAACTAGCTAGCTGTAATAGCAGGATTTATATAAATAATAATATATAAATAATTTTTTAACATGTAGAATTGAACTTTAATCCATTTTATTTTAAATTTCCTTTTCTATTTTCTAAAAAAATATATTTTTATCATTCTATATTAGAATTATGTACGCATTTAAAACTGTTTTATTTTTTTTGGCTCTGGAACAATTCGGGTTTGAATTAGGGTAAATATTTCGCTCTTAAACGCTGCAAGTAAAACACTCAAGAAATGCATCAAGACCTGTTTTTTTTTTTTTTTTTTTTTTTTTTGTTTGGTTGGATTTTTTTCCTGTTGTTATAAATAATTCATGCCTCCTTTTACTGTAACCAATGACGCACCTCGTTTTGGGGCGAGCCCCCGCCACGCAACCAATCAGAAGCCAGGAATCGGATCCGTGCCCTCGAGTGCATTGCGATGCGTGTCATGTGACAGGCCTCTGTGAGAAATGCCAACATGGAACCGTGGCAAGGACGATGTTCTTCCCAACAATAACATTGAAAGGGGCATGTGGATTCATCCTATGTCATACATCCACAATCCGGACATTTCAATCCATATTTACACGAGGTAATGAGCATGCATGTATCGTTTTCCGTTCGATAAAGAAATCCGAAGTCGATTTTTAAACAGCGGGTCAGATTCGATCTAAATGACCCCACTTTGTTGAACTTGACACCTGTTTCTGGGAAGGTTGTGTCTTTGATGTGCAAAAGCGGCAGTTTTGCTCGTGTGTGTGTTGAGAGCATGTGTGCAGGCCTGTTTTCCTGCCCTGCTGACGCACTTTTGTGAAACACATGTCTAGTGCCTGCATGAGTGTGTGCTGTAGTTAAGCATCGGTGCAATGTCTATGCGAGTTTGATTGTATCGTTTTCCTTGTAATTGGTTTAGTGTGCTTTATGATTTATGTTGTGATGGTGTTTTTTTAAACAGCCCCTCCTCTTTCTAGCCCTTAAACCTCGGTGCTTTAATCTCTGCACGCGCTGTAATGATGAGCATGGGCGCATGTAAATATTGGCTCAAGAACTGTTTATTTTTCATTGCATCAGATTAAAACATCAGCAAGTGTATGCTGACCTGACTAAATGCAGAACTGACTTAACTTTAATGAGCCATTTTGTAACCAGTTGGTTTTTTTAAATGTATGAATTGCACTAGAAATCAGATATGGTCCAAATATTTTTTTTTAATTAAATTAATAAATATGTATATGTATGTGTGTGTGTTGCTTTATTGTTTTGAAATTTTCTTTTTTTGTTAAATATGTTGAATAGTTGCCAAGTAGGCATTAGTAATTTTCCACCCAGTAAAAGTTATATATAAATGTTATTTATAAATGTGGATAATATTAATCTGTTTATTTTATCTATTTTTTATGTTTGTGTTTATTTATTATGTCTATATCAATACATGCACATATATATTTTAAGAATTATATTTTGATATAATAAATCAATATCAATTGTAAATATATATACACATAACTATTTTCAAAATATATGTTTTGTGTCTTTATATATATGAATAAAAAGTATACACTGTGCACACACATAAACAAAAACCTTTATTTTGCATGCGATTTAACAATAATAAATAGATATCCAAGTGCTACTGTACATCACTGCTTCTTCTCAATATTCTCCTCAATCTCTTTTTTGTCGCAGTGTTTACAAATCGTGGCAATACCTTCGGTCTTCCTCTGATCTGCACACCAACAAATGGTTTCCATAAGTGACAAAGCGGTGGCCGCTGCTAATGAGTCATTTGCGGACCATGCCTTGGCCACCCTGCCCTTCGTGGAAGTGGGCGGCAGCGAAAGCAGCGAGAGGGGCAGCTCCATCTCCTGCTCCAGTCCCGAAACCGGAGATGCCGGAGCTCAACTCAGCTACAGTCCAGGGGAGGAAGACGAGGACGACGGGCCGCTGCAGATCTTTTTAGACTCCACCGAGGAGATGTTGACTCCGCCGCCCAAGCTGCCTGATTTTATACCCCAGCTCTCCAGCACCTTCTCTCCAACCCTGGAGGACATTGAGGAGTTCTTGATGGAGAAGATGGAGCTTCTGAGCGATGCTCCCCTGAGTCCGGAGGAAAAGTCAAAGGAGGATGAGCCTCCTATACAGCCGTCTTCCCCCGGTGACGCAGAGCCGGAATCCAGCCCGACCACAACGCCTCCTACAACTCAGAGCGTTACCACCACGGCTAATGCCGCGCAGGTGCTCGTCGGTGCTCCGTTTGTGCTTCAATTACAGCCTCTCCAGCTAAGCCATGCCCTCCCACCGGCAGACGCCCCATCGGGTGTGGCCAATGGGCTCCGGGTGGCCCACCTGGTGCTCGGTGTCCAAGGGGCACAGAACATTACCCTTCTTTCACCACAGGTGCCCTCAGCAACTCTCCTCCCTATTGTGGGTGAGGCCATCAACCAAGACCAAAAGTATGTGAAGATCGCTCCCCTGCCTATTGCCGTCAGGGCGGTCGGAATCGCGGGCGCAGGCCTGGTCAAAGCCATCACCCCACGTCCATCCAGGACCTCCACGGAAACCTTGCGGGTACATAAATGCTCTCACCCCGGGTGTGAGAAGATGTACACCAAGAGCAGCCACCTGAAGGCTCATTTCCGCAGACACACGGGAGAGAAGCCCTACCTGTGCAGCTGGCCAGACTGTGGGTGGAGGTGAGCACAGACGCCGGACTTTTATTTATGGAAATAATCAACATGTCAGCGAGAAATCTGTCAGTGATGATAACCGCATTGAAATTGATCTTTTTTGCTCTTGTAGAGCATTTTGTACAATATAGATTGTTTTAAAGTCGCAGTGTTCCTCAGTTCTCAGCAGCTCTGAGAAGACAGTAGTGTCATTGTTCAACTCAAAGTAGTTCAATGATGGTTCAGATTAGTTTCATTAGCAGTGTGAATGTTGCAAAGTTCATTAGTTTAGCTCTACAGGAGATAACAGTGCTGTTTTGGTGTATTGGTGCACAGAAATATTTCTTAACTCTTTCATAAAAATCTCTGAAACAACTTTTCTATTTGGCTATGCCCTGTACCATAGGATTGATCATAATATGTTATAGTTCTGAAAGAAGTCTATGATGCTCATCAAGGCTGCGTTTATTTGAAATATTAATATCGTTACTGTTTTAAATTTAATTTATTCCTGTGATTTTTCAGCATCATTACTCCAGCCTTCAGTGTCACATGACCCTTCAGACTTCAGTCTAATATGCTGATTTACTGTTAAAGAAACATTTATAATTACTATCATTGTTAAAAATATAGTTATGCTGCTTAATAGTTATGAAGAAACCGTGATACATTTTTTCAGGATTCTTTGATGTTATAGAAAGCTCAAAAGAACAGCATTTAAGTAAAGCATGCTTCATTTTTCAAAAACAACAAAAGTGTCCTAGCTTAAACAAATAAATAATTTCTTAAAAACAGATGTGTGGTTCATAAAGAATAACAAAGCAATGCTGAAAATATTTTTTTAGCATATTTGTGTAGAAATAGCTCTTTTTGAGAGCATAAAATGTATTGTATAAAAGGATTTTTAAAAACTAGAAAGTTCATATTAGCATGATTCCTAATATGTGACCATGAACCACAAAACCAATCATAAGCAACACGGTTATACTTGTAGCAAAATCCAATATTCTATGTATATTGTATTTATATCGCATTGTAAAATTATAGATTTTTCTTTTATGCCACAACTCACTAGAATATTAAGACATCATGTTCCATAAAGATATATTTTGTAAATTTCCTACCGTAAGCATATCAATACTTAATTTTTGCTTAGTATTATGAATTGCTAAGACAGAATATTTTGATTTTACTTTTTTTTTTTTTTTTTTTGTGACATCCTCAGATTTTCAAATAGTTGATCCTAACAAACCACGCATCAATGGAAAGCTAACTTATTCAGGTTTCGGATGATGTATAATCATGAAGACTGGAGTTATGATGCTATATTTCTATATATGAATAAACAGTTATTTTATTATGATTTGTAATAATATTTCACAACACCATTTTTACCATATATTTGATCAAACAAATGCAGCCTTGGTGAGCAAAATTGACTTCTTTCAAAAATGCATTTAAAAATCTTTTTCACTTTTGTGTTACCTGACATAGAAACCTCATCTCAGTCTCATGAGCAAGTCATAGAAAGTCATTAGTATGGAAGCTAGAATCAAATCCTGTAATGGGGCCTTGATTAAATGAGTTGTGAGCTGATGTCCTGCTGTGTTTTTTGCTTTAAAGGTTCTCTCGCTCTGATGAGCTGTCCCGCCATCGGCGATCTCACTCTGGTGTCAAGCCTTATGAGTGCACAATGTGCGACAAAAAGTTCGCCAGGAGCGACCACCTGTCCAAACACACCAAGGTGCACCGGGGTCCTCGCGCCGGCAGACTGGTCAGGGCAAACGTCTGATCCTGGATAAACCTGGAGTCTGAGAGGGAAAGCTATGATATCTAAACGGGCTCACAAGCTCTAACCCTCCGCCTTCATTTTTGTCTCCGTTTCCTTCCCCCATTTATTTTTTAACATTTATCCAGAGGTTTGTTTATCTTGGTGCTACAGTCAGCTAACTTGAAACTCAGGGATGTGATTGTTAAGCTCAAAGCAGATTTCTGAAGTAAAGCTCATCACGTTTCGTCCTTCGCTGATGTAAAGCTACAGGTTGAGCTGCGACAGATATTATTGCCTTTAAACCGAAGTCTGGAAATCTAAAGGTCAATACTGAGTATAATTTGAAGACAACATATTTCCTGTACAGTTTGTGAATATTGCGTTGTAGATCTAACCAGGTGAAAAACAGTATTTTGGGTGCCTCTAGCATGTTAACTAAAGCAGAGTCGCCTTTAAATTAAGACAATATGCACTATGATTTAGGCTATGATATTATGCATTATCAAACATGGCCTCTGTCAGGGTGAATCGAGAGAAAAATGCAATATTTAGTCATATTTTATCCAAAAATATTAGGTAAAACAAAAAAGAATGTTTTACTTGTATATTGCATAAATTTTGTGCCATTGTTTTTTATGACCGTTAAGTATATTTAATTCTTAAAATAACTGTAGCCATGCAAAAACTCTCATTTTTATTATTGTAATGCAAAACACCTTATGATAAGGAATATTAAACATAAATAATTTAATTGTTGTATTACTCAAAGAAATAAATATTTAATATTAAAGTGGAAGTATTAGTTATAAAAAAAATAATTTAGGCAGATTTCTATTATCAAAACAAAAGAAAAAATATAATAACTATGTTACAGTCATGAGAATGAGTTTTTTGCAGAGAATTTGGGGTGGAAATACGCTTAATTGTCATGAAAATAATGTCGCAATATAACGTAACTGAATTGTTTTATTTTGACAATTCTGCGTTCGATTCATCTTAATAAATTACTCTTCTGAAGTATAGCTCTTTTAAAAGCAATTATTATGCAATGGACAATAAGGTCTGATGCAGGTGTTTAGGACACTTCACAGTGTTTTAAAACATTTACGTTTTTACATTTTAACTTTAAATTAAACGTTTTAGTCCCCGCCCCTCCCCCCTTGTGCAAACCCAATCGAAATGTTCTTGGCCCAATCACATCCCTGCGCCAGCTGAAAAGTATTTAAGCATCAAGTTGCTTTCCACGTTTTTTTTTCTCGTGCCTCATCACTCTCAAACTGTTGAGAGCGTATGCCAAACCGGGCTCCACGGGGGCCGTGGATAACATCACTACATGTATGGACGAACTTATGTACTGTAAAACATATAAGCTAGAAACAATTTTCTCTTCGATCTGTAATCACACAAAGAGAATTGTTTCCTTTATGTCGTCGTAATGTGCTTTGCATTAGATAAATGCATTTTTTTCTACTTAGTGCCGCCACAGTTGATAAGCTAAATCGCTGAGGACAGGTGTTACTGTTCACAAAAACTGGCAGCTGATCGCTTCCTGTCGAAATGAAGCAATCTGGACATAGTTTTTCCTGAAACGACATCGAAGGCTTCAACTCTGTCATTAATGGGACTGTGTTTGAGTTTCTTTTTTGAGAAGGTCATGTTAATCTACCACATGGAGTGAATCTTGCCTTTTTACATCTGGTCTTAACTGCTTTATATGTTACCCCTCATCTACTTAGTAGCTCATATAGGCTTTCAAGAACTATCGGGTGCTCTACATACTTGCTATCTGGACTTATCAGTACTCTAGCAATCTCGTAGGTACAGTACATAATTTTTATTATCGCAGAGAGAGCATCCTGATTTACCGTGTTTTTCGGCTAGTGCTGTCATGTAAGATCTTCTTTTTCTTGTTCTCTCTTTTTAAAAAAAAGAGATGTCTGTTTTTTGGGGTTTTATAACATTATCTTCCTTGATTTTTCTGCCACCATCTTCACCCCAATAAAAGAGTTAAATTATTTCCTTTACCTAAAACATCACGTTAATGCATTAACAGTTTTCATTTACACAGGCCATCCGACTATAGCTGCTCTCATACCATATAGCTGGTCAAATTTAGGTTATATTTTGGAATAACTGAAAAATGCTATTTTCCTATGTAAGAAAATAAAGTAAAAAAATAAATAAATAAACTTTTGGAAAAGCTGTGATATGTCACCTTGAAGGTTTAAAGTCTAATCGGCTATTTAAAGGAAACTTCTAGGTTAAATGCATGTTAAATCTTGAATTTACTAACCAAGTCTGCAATTTCTAACCAGTATTTTAACTCCTGGAACAATCATGTGAAGGTAAATCAGGTGACTTTTTTTTTTGTGTGTGTTTTAATATTATTTAAAAGTTTTTTTGAATGTTTTTTATTTTATTTCATTAATATTTCTACTTTGTTGTTGTTCTTTTAATAATTTCAGTTACATTTCCAATTTTTATTTAGGTTTTAATTAGAATATTTACATGTCATTTTTGTTCATTTTAATTTATATATATTTCAGTTCTATTTTTTTTTTACTTCACCTTATTTTATTTTAAATTAGTTGCAATGGCACCATTTTTATTTCATCATTGCTATTATTATTAAAGCTGCTGGTATAGTTTTAGAATTATGCAACAATAACAATGATTGGTGCAAAGAAATGAGAAAGAGATTTCTACTTTTGCATAACCAAATGCATATCAGTCTATTTAGAACAGCAAATTTCATATCTCTGCTTTAACCCTTCAAAGTATTTCCCCCCGCTTTTACAAACTGGAGGAAGATAATTATCTGTTGACAAAACCCTTCTGTTTTGCAGTTTTATGAGTGTTTTAAAAACAGTGATTATGCTTTTAATATTTTACATGGTTTTCTTTATGATTCAGAGCACTTTTAATTCTAACAAATGCTTATTGTTGATATTAGTGCATGTTTTAGGCAAAGGATCATCCACAAAAACCTTTTAGTAAAAGCGACAGTCACTTGTACACCAGGAATGTTGGGCTTGTGCCTGCTGTAAGGCAGAAGACTAAAATTACACTTTTATTTTGCCAATCTTTCCTACGCACATGGCACATAAGTATAAATGAGACAATGTTATAAATAAATCATGAAGGGTGTGGTAAATTTTGATCCAGTTGCATCAGAAGGGGGTGTCTACAAACTTTTGGCTATGTAGTGTATGGCTGTTGTTGACAACCCATACACTATATAAACATATAAACACTGTATAAACGTTTTATTTAGGTAAATAGGGGAATGGCACTTCTGTCTGAATGGCAGTCTGTCTGTCAATCATCTGTCATTTCTTATCTAAATGTCAAAGTGCAATCAAACTGAATGGGTGTTATGTAATATTTAAATATTGACATTTAAATATTAATAAGTTATACCAGGAGTAGTGTTTTACATCGATATGTGATGCATTTTAATATGGTCATAGATGAAATGAGACAGTCCAACATGATCTACATGCTTTCACTGCAGTCCATTAGCTTCACTGCATTTCTTGAACTTGCACCTCGAGGATTTTAACGCTATTCAAACTGAATGGACCTCGTTGTCTTTTACAGATTCATAAAATCTGAGGCATTGTTCCGGAGTTTTATTGAGCGCTGTTGGAGTGAAAGTGTTTAGTCTGGTGGGCTTGTTGCTTCCTGTTTTTGTTTTATTGTGGTTGCAGCTAAAAATATGAGTACGTGAGATGCAGAGACTGTATCGTTTCCCTTTCTCATTCTCCATTTTATTTTGCCGTTATCATTGTAAACAAGGCATAAAACCTCTTTAAATAGTCAAATTTATATCCGCTCGTTAGTTAATGTGCCTAAAGTTTGCTAAGACTCCGTTAGCTAGCAGACTAGCACGCTATGCTAGCTGACCACCAAATCTCTGTACATCATGTAAACATACAAGAAAACGGTCTGTATGTTTTTACTTTTATTTCTTTTTTGGCTTTAATCCGTCGGAAACCCCTCCAGGACCGAGTCTGGAAAGCAAAAAGCTTCTCAGGTGAGTCATTAGCTCGATGCTAACGAACAAAACTCATGTTCTAACAGGTTGCAGTTTTACATTTTTAGACATTCGAGTAACTTATGTTTTAAATCAGTGTGCCATTAGTTAATCTATTACGTATTGTAGAATAATTTTACAACTAAAACGAATCATAAATTATGTACTTTGACCCATCTGGGCTGTTAAATGTGGTTGAATTGACGTGGAGGTTTTGCGCTAACTCGTATACAACAGTAACGTTATAACTTACAGTTTTATGCATGTTTACATTAATCTTTTGGGGTTAAGTACGCTTTTAGGATTCATTGCCAAGAGTTTTGACAATATTTGGTTCTGGAAGTTATCCTCAAACAAATGTGTGTGTCTCAATGTAAAGGTTTATAATAATGGTCTGTGTGGAAAATATGAAATCTGTCCTTAGTATAAGATGACATCTAGAATGAAGTGTAAATTTAGTGTTTATTTTAAATATCCAGATTGGTGTATTTGATGGCAACAATCAAGGTAAATTAACCTTAAAGTATATTTATTTAAAAATCTAGGCTCATTCAAGTCTTTAATAAAGAAAACTATAAAATGTGCATCTAATTTTTGCCAGCAAGTTAAGGATGCACAGTGGTTACATTGTAATAAGCGTACACTATCATTATGCATCAGGCGCAATTTCGAGCTCTATATAATTGGTGATGATTTCTAGGTTCATTTTGTCCTGAACTCTTTGATTAAAATTCCCAGACGTTTTCTCCTACAGTCTGAGGAAAGCTGTCACGTCTCGCCTCTGTGTTTCTATATTTGTTTGTACTGTTCTGTCAGATTGTATGTGGGAGACTTTTTTTTCACCCTCTTGGCAACGACCAGCTGGATATCGGATGAGTCAAGGCAGATTTAGTTTTAATTTAAGCTGCTTACACACACACACACACAGTCGTCCAGCACTCTCTGCATTGCCAGGATTACGCTGAAGTCCAGTACCATTTGGTATTTAATATGGTGTGCATTTTTACCATGTTTTTGAATTGGTGCTCTACGTTAGGTCTTTTAACAAATATAAGATGGTTTATGCTGGTCATGTCACTCAGTGGCATTTATTTGCAACTATCTAATTGATGTAGTCGGATCTTGATTTTGATTTCAGCCTCTGTCGGGATATTTGCCGGAATATGCCGTGACGTGTTGGTCAGTCTGTGAGCGCCAACAGGATCCCGTTAGGTAACGTTTCCCTCACGTCTGCGAATAGAGAAGGAGATGGACAGCTCAGTCACCCTGTGGCAGTTCCTGCTGCAGCTTCTGTTGGATCCCAACAATGACCAGCTCATCTGCTGGACCAATGAGGATGGAGAGTTCAAACTGCTGCAGGCAGAGGAGGTGGCCAGATTATGGGGTGCCCGCAAGAACAAACCCAGCATGAACTACGACAAACTCAGCCGGGCTCTGCGTTACTACTACGACAAGGTTTGTATTGTCAGCAAGCATTTGGAACATCTCAGCAGTCAGCGGCATTTCATTCACTCACCTTTATGTTGGTCCAAACTTTCTTGATGTTTTGAAGAATGTGTAGGATGTGTTGGGGTTTTTTAAAAGTTTATACAATTTGTGATCAAGTCTTTTAAAGCTGTTTGATGACTTACTTTGATGAGCAGACTAATATTTTTCTCAGTTTTCATAGTTTTTTTAAGTTTCTTAGAAAAGGCCAATTTTGTATTAGCCAATATTAGTGTTTATCATCTCCTAATATTTGATAATGACACTTCCTGACACATCCTACAAGGACACTTCGCCCCAATTTCAGATTACTACCCAGTGGTTCTCATCTGGTCTGGCCTTTGAACCCAGGTTTTCCCATGGTCATCAAGCTGCGACCCACTAATGTTTATATACATATGTATACAAAGCTAATTTATTTCACAAAAGTTACTTTTATTTCACTTGTCACATTCTCGTAAATTCTGCGTTTTGGTGAAGTAATACACAGTGTGTGCTACAAACATGGTAACATCTGGCAGGACAGGATAGTTTGCTTAAACTTCAAAGTCTTGCATCATAAAAACTTTTTAAAAAATTATTTTTTGTTGCTTATGTTGTTTCTTTGGCCGTTCACTCCGCGACCCACTAAAACAGTCATTTATTGACCCCACCAGTGTATAAACGCTGCTTTAGCCAATATCTAGGGCTACACTATAAAAAATAACTGTAATGTTACACATGAAATCTTGTAAAAATGCTACAGAAAAAAACTGTTTAAAGGTTAACATTAAATCCCTTTACTATATACAGAGAAACACTGTAAAAAATCTAATGAGACTGAAAACATCTATGAGTTAATTGGACAGTTTTTACAAGTAAATAGAACACATCAATGTATAATTTACAGTCAAAAACTGTAAATTGATATTCCCAGAATTCCCTGCGTGACACTCTTAAGTATTCTATATACTAGTATATACTTCTGCTTGTGGCAAAGCTACTTGTGATGAGCTTTGATTCTTCATGTGGCTCTCTTTTATCAACACTATTATGGTGGGTGTCAGTATGGTAAAGGTACAAAACAGATTTTAATAGCAGTGTGCATTAATGAGTTTACTGGTTTACATTTAAAGTCTTTTCTTTGTAAATTACAGTGTAATACTGTATTCTGACAATTGTTATGGTAAAAAAAAAAAACCCTGTAATTATAAAAAGATTTGATGTTTAATTACAGTATTAACCTGTAATTATGGAACAAGAAATTCCCATTTTTTAACGGTTTATCTACATTTTATTCAGACTGTTTTTTTTTCTACGTTTTTAACACATTTTTTGGCGCATCTGCTACTAGAAAATTATCGTGTTTTTTTTACAGTGTAAATTAGTTTTGTGATCTATAATAATAGATCGTAAATAAGTTAGTTAATTGTAAAAGTTCAATATTATTCATTTTAATTATTTTATACATTTATTTACTGCTGATATTCTGTTTTATAAAAGTAAATAATTACTTTTTAATGACAGCTGTCCTTGTAAACCTGTAGCAATGACGAAGTTCATAAAATGCAAACAAATCAACACGACTATATTCAAGATTGAAGTTGGAAATAGTTCTACACTACACTATTAAAGCAACTTTCCAATTAAAAATGTACATACATATACATACATAAGATGATTTTTTTTAAAAAGCCTATATTCACATTGATTTGGCACTGACAGAAACTATAATTGTACATATCATTTACCATTTATTTGTTTTGTTTTCTTTGTTTGTTTGTCATTATGGAACCTAATATAGTTCCGGTTCAGTTCACTTCATAGCTCTATACTAAACTGTATGTATATAACTTTTATAACAGTTATAACTTTTATAACTGTACGTATATAAAAAAAAATATTAATAATTTAATTATGATAAATTCTAAATAAATGGTGTCAAATTCTATCAAAAATATAATATTTGATAAAAACTTTAAATGATAAAATAATTATAAATTATAATTAAAAGTTAAAATCTTACAGGCTTTTCTGATTTATTTGGTTAACACTGTTGTGCTCATATTTAAATCAGTGTTTATTATAATTGCTAGCTTTCAGCCCTCTCATCGCCCCCACACTCCTCCATCAGTTTTGTTGTTGTAAACACACAATCAAGTCACACTGAACTGAAACAAGAGGGTCACCGAGCCCGTTAGTGCCGTAAAACAGTCATGGCCTCTCTTTAGTAGTTTATTCTTGAGTGGGAGCCGAGGGTTTGGTGTGCTAGCGTTTTAAGCCTCATCTTGGCAGCACAGGGCAAAAAGTATCATTTTCCACATTCTTTCTGGTCTCTTTACACGGGTTTATTTACTTAATTGCATGTTATTTTGTTTAGTCCAAGTGAGAGAGCATACAAGAAGGCAACAGACTGGATTGTAAAAATGTACATGCAAGACGTTTTGGTTGATTTGTTTGGGTGATTGCGTAGATATATTTAGTCCTATGTAGAACAAAGTCATTCATCAACCAAAATAAACATGAATTTTCTCTGTTTTTTCCTTTGCAGAACATCATCAAAAAAGTAAACGGGCAGAAGTTTGTGTATCGTTTTGTATCGTACCCTGATATCCTAAAGGGAGATGTCATGGCCAGAATGGAGGGTGCAGACGGCGGCTCAAACGGTCCTGTCCCCCTCCCTGACAAACCTGCAAACATCTCCAGGGATAAAGACAGCAAAGCCACCCCAGACCGAGGTGCAGGAACACTGTGTCAGTCCAAACCGTCCAGTCGGAATGACTATATCCACTCTGGCTTGTATACATCCTTCACTTTGAACTCTCTACAGTCGGGAACGCAACTTTTTAAATCCATGAAGATTGAAAATCCGAGTGAAAAGCTAATGGAGAAAAAGGCAGCACAGGAGTCGCCCCAGCCACCCACTGTCATTAAATTTGGGACCATGCCACAGAGCAGACACACCACTTTGTCTGTTATAGGGAAGCCTGAACTTCCAGCACAACTCGCCCAAGCCTCACTGTCCGCTTCGGCAGAGCGTGAGGGCAAACAGGCCGCCGTCTCACATGTAGTGTGTGCGTTTGTGGAGAATCCCACCTCAGAGAAGTTTTCAAGAATCTCTTCATCGCCTCTCACGCGTTCCCAGTCGCCCTCCTGCTCTCCGATGACGGATTCCCAGGAGCTGGTGATTGACAGTGAAATTGAGTCCCTCTCCTCACAGCCTTCAGAGTTACAGCTGCAGGTATGACACTTAGTGCTGATGCCCACTTAACCAGTTCTGCCACTAGGAAAATATCGAATGTGTCGAATTCTAGAAGATGAGCTAGCAGCTTTCATGAGGCTTTATTTTACATTTGCTCTTTTCTGAACAAGAACATTTCTAAATGAATCAGGAATCTTTAGGCATCTCATGATTTGACTGTTTTTTGGGTCACTGCCACAAAATTAGATTCTGTTTTTGGTGGCTGTTAATACAATATCACCTTAGAGTCAGTGTTTCTTACATTTTTGTTGTATAAACTGAAACCATACTGGGTCCCACTTTATATTAAGTGTCCCTAATACCTGTGTATTTCCATAGTAACTAGATATGTATGTAGTGTGTAACCACCGGTACATAGTATCTACAGCTGTATATTTCTGTAACTACACACATGTAACACCCCTCCGAATGGTGTGTGTGAGTACAAATGTGTAACAGGACTAACAGCATTTTTTGGTTATACTTTATATTAAATAGACAATTGCTCTGGATTTATCATGTAATTATTCTGATGTCACACAGCAGCGGGCAGTAAATTAGGCTTCACATATAAATTGTGGTTGGTGTCCAGAATGTTACACTTTATATTAAGTGGGCAGTTCCTGAGGAGTAACCATGTATATACACTGGTATTACAGAGGTGCACTAACTCCACCCACTTTACATATCCCTAAACCTACACCCCTGATCACCCCGTCCCAGTTACTCTTACACATACTGCTGTTACTAAATGTAGCTCTGTGTTTCCTGTTACATGACTACTTAGTAAAGTGAAAAAAGTGTTGTTACCCATGTCCTGTTACACATTTGTACTCACACACACACCATTCTGAGGGGTGTTACAATATTACAGCTGTAGATACTGTGTACCGGTGTGTACTTACACTGTGTTTACATACATAAACATCTAGTTACTATGGAAGTACACAGGTATCAGGGACAATTAATATAAAGTGGGACCCTGTATGGTCACAACATCTAGCATCAACATCAGTTACAACATCTAGTGACAAGGGCTGCTGAAACAAAAGCCCATATTAACATGTTTAGTGACATTACACTTTTGTTTTCTTTGTTTCTCACTTGACTCATTATAAAGTTTCACTGATCAGTTTCTACAGTGCAGAGAATGAATTTAATTACTTACATTTGAGCCAGTTCCTCACACAAAACGCCATGTGCCTTCAGAAGAGTTGAAATATAGTACGCTAGTCATATGGACTGATTTATGATCATGTTTGAGCTCTACAGCTTTACTTCCCATTCACCTTCATTACATTGATGGAACCGTTTTGGTCCTGATACACATCATCTTTTGTGTTTAACAGAAGGAAATAAGCCACGCTGCTTCAGAACGACATGAAGGTGAATAAATGATCACAAGTTTCATTTTTGGGCCCATTTTCAATTCCCCAAGTTTAACCTATTTCCAGAATTTATGACACAGACCACAAAGAAGGGATTTCATGTGATACATGGAAAAATAAAAATAGTTACGATATTAAACCTCATAATATATTTTCCCTGTGAGATGTTCTTCATTCACCGTGTAGCTCCATAAAATTACAAAGAAGGGAAAATCCTCTTCATCACGGCCGATGAATCAGTGCTTTCACTACTGACACGCATATTCTGTTACCACACATATCATTTGTTGGAATTTAAAAGCAACATGTTGGGTTTCATTTCCATGCTGGTTTGCAAAGGCAAATCAATCTTTCATTTTCAGGATTTAACTGACATGGTCTGAAGGAGATTTTGTTATATTACACCCTCCCTTAAAGGGATAGTTCACCCCCAAAAAATAAATTCTGTCATCGTTTACTCACCCTCATGTCATTCTGAACCTGGACTGTATGACTGACTGACTTCTATGGAAGACAAAAAGAGAGACTTAACTTTTATTCAAATGTGCCAAGTTTGCTGTCAGTGATGTTAAACGCCATCACTCACCATATGTCACGTGACTAAATATGTCATACAATTCAGTAGAAAAAGAAGATTATAGTAAACAATAACTTAAAGTTACTTAATTTTTGCTTTATTTTTATAACATTTGCACACTTAAATGATCATTAATTTAATGCCAAGTAATAGGAATAAAAGAAATCTCTCATTAAGGAATATTTTGACTCCTGAGCTTTTTTTAATGTAATTTAGCATAATGAAAAAGTACAAATACTACAATGATGTAAATATATTACATTATTTTGTATTTATGCAAAGTAATGGAATATTTAACTTTTATTTTTTCCCATTTAAATTCTCATTACTGTAATACTACCATGAGAGAAAATTTGTCATTTTGTTGTTGTTTTTTTTAAAATTCTCATTACTGTAATGCAATATTTAAAAAGTATTAAATGGATTTGAATATATATATATATATATATTAGCGAGAAAATAATTGAATGAGGTTCATTTTGGAAAATAAATATGTCTCTGAAATTATTATTATTATTATTATTATTATTTTGCTTATTTGTAAAACATTGAAGCACATTTCACATTTAATATCTTTAATTGATATTTGAGTTCTTTTTTCTTTTTTTCTTTTATTTATATCCTCTTTTTTTTAACTTAATCAAACAAAATAAAATGGCGTGAATTTGAAAAGACACAAAGGTAAATAAGGGATACAGATTCGCCATTTTTAACTCTTTTAACAGGGTCAACTGCAGGAAAACTGCTTTCAGCAAGGACTCACACGCTACAAACAGATGGAAAACAATAAGTGGGGGGAAAAAAAGGAAAAAGATCAGGATTAATTAGCACGTTTGTCAGTTTGCAGGAAACATAGTATCGGTTTCATGCCCTTCGCATTTGCCCACCACCTGTTGAACATGATGATTACGCTGATGTCTATGGGCGGCTCGTAGAGTGGGTAAATGAGTGTGTGTTGGTGAGGAACAGGAGGGGCTTTTGTCATATTTATATCAACAATGTCAGACAAAACGCTCTAATTATCCCCTTCTGGCCCGGCTCGTCTTACGGCTCCCAGTCCATTTGCTGTCCTGTCCCAGGGCCAGACTGAGCAGGCCGCTGTCCTTAAGCACATCCTAATGACAGCTCTCTTTCAGTCCACAGGCTTTATAATTGCACAGGCTAACTTACAGACATTACGTGGCATTAGTCCAGAGAGCTCATAAAGGGGGGTCACGGGCAGGTCCGCTGGACCATCACAATGCATGTGGCCTCAATAAATCTCTGAAGTGACAACAGCAAGAGGTCATATTGCTGGGATCGTGAGGGAGCGAGAGATAGACTAGATCACATCGACTGGAGAGTCACATTTTTTATCTGAAATCTTTGTATTGAGCAACATTTTTTTTTTGTAACAACTAAGTGTAATTACGATATTTCAGTATTTCTCAATAGTGAATTTTGTAGATTTTTGTTCATGCAATACAGTTACTGAAATGAGAAGTTATGCTGAATTAAATTGAAAGATTTCAACATAGTGCAATGACTACGCATAAACACTGCATTATTGCAATTACAAAAAGAAAAACAACAACACAAGCTTTTGAACTTTATTAGGTTCTCAGTGCTAAAATATAATAATTTAAAACCATTACATTCATTTGTTTATCCATTTCATTTAATTGTAATTCTCAAGAATTTTCATTAGATTCGTATTACTGTAATACAGACTGTCATTTTTTCCATTTAAATCAGAATCAATTAAAAATAGTACAAATACTTTAATTCATAGATACTTTAAACATGTCATTTTAGTAATATATTGTGTTTTTTGTGTTACAGTAATGAGAAAATTGTCATTTGTTTATGCAAAATATTTTTTAAACTGTATAAATATATGTAAAGTGTTTATTAGTAAATATTTAATAAATATATTCCATGTTAAATACACAACATTTATTTAAATTAATTGATAGATTTTTACTTTTTTTTTTTTGGTTGACATAATACTTGGATATTCAGAAGGCATGTATCGGAAGTTATTTTCTGAAACCATAATGAAAAAATTGTATGAAAATATGGAATTTGATATGAAACCTATTCTTTTTTAAAATTATGTCATCACCAGCTTTGTTCAGATTCCTTTCAGTTCAACAAATTGAGAGTTGTTTCTGATAAGTGACACAATATCCTCAAAAACACGAATGAACTACGGAAGTTGCTAATTGACCGAAAGCAAACAAAAACACCTGTGGAAATCCAACCTAACGAAGGAATTTCAGAACAGTGCAGCAAACAAACAAATCAAGGGTTCATCGTTGAGCCCCGCACTGATTTCATTTCAACCTGTTCATTCGCTGGCTGTAACTGCCCTTTTTGTACGGGATTGATAGACTTTCTTTTTTCTTAGGGGAATTATTAAGTTTGCCCACAAAACCAGTGCAAATAACTCAGCGCTGACCTGCCGGATGGCTTTGGAAGGGCAACCTCCCAGAGGGACGGCGTTGGGAGCTTAATTAGAATGTCAGGAGACACTTTCAAAGTAGTCTGAGACGAGAGTCCACTCCAGTGGGAAACCCGAGCCGATCGTCTTTCCCAGTTCAAGGCAAATTGTTGAATGGGATCAGACGCAAGGAATCACAGTGAGTCAAATGGGACCCATAAAGAACAGCACATGGGGGGTCATCTTTAACAGTTTGCATGCACTAAAAACGTAATGGTACAAGAACATGAGCTATATTAATACATGCTCTCACAGTTTACCCAAAAGAAAATAGAGCAGCTATGTTAATGACATTGCGATAAAGATCAAGAGACACTGTGGAGAGGTTACCCAAAAATCTGATTGCCATCAAGTATTTTCTGTGGAAGATAGTTTAGCAGGTAATTAAAATGAACCAAGGCTGCATTTATTCAATCAGAAATAAAGCAAAAAAAGAAATATTACTTGAAATGTTATAAAAAAATGGGAAAAAAAATATGAATCCATTTTGAAATAGCTGTTTTATGTGTGAATATATTTTAAAATGTAATTTAATTCAGTGTCACATGATCTTCAGAAATCATTCTAATATACTGCTCAAGAATTTATTTTTCATTTTTATCAGTGTTGAAAATAATATGCTGCTTTATATTTTTGTTTTCAAGATTATTTGATGAGGTTCAAAATTATTTATTAGATTTTGATTAGTATTAAATTAAAATGTAAAATACTTTAGAATAATATAACAATGAATTAAGTCATGTTTAAATAACTTTAATACTAATTAATGCATATTTTAATTTATTTTAAAACATAAATTCATTTTTTTATTTTTTTATTTTATCCTAAAAAAAAAATACAGTAATGAGAAAATAATTATTTTATCGTTTTAAAAAAGTGTCACAATGCAAAAATATTAATGGTATAATATGTTTGTGTATTTTATTTAGTAGGCTATATATGTTAAAAGTTTACCTTTTTGTTCCACATATTTAAATATCATGTTTGTTTTTTTTGTCTTTGAAAAGTAACACGTCACTTGTGTCTTCTGTGACTCTTTATTCCAATCTTCTGCAGTGGCTCGATTGGTAGCATCTCTCTAAGGTCAAGTCATTCGTGATGGCCTCCCTGAAGCGGCAGCTGCTCGGTATAAGGTTACGATTTCACCTGTGCGCTGCACTAACGCAGGAACTGGCGTGTCATTGAGGAGCGGGTAATTATTCAACACGTCAGACTGCAATGCCTGCAATGTTAATTACGCTGCGGGCTCCTCTCCGGGCAGAGAGATTAAGCCCGGGAGCAAAGGCTCGGCGCTCATTACGCTCACACCAGCACAACATGTGCAGGGGACAGCCAACTCCCGCACGCTCCCTGAACGAGTATCCAGTTCACCACCAGATGACACTTTATCATTCCCACACCATGTTTTATTTTAGGTCAGATGCGTAAGATTTTACAACCAAGCACGTAAAATAGATTAGATAGGTTCACTTTTGACTAAAATAGCAGCTTAATGTTCAGTTAGTGAGGAGTTGGGCATTTAGGGTTAGGTTTGGAGCTGAAGGAATGTTCCAGGTTCAACTTAAGTTTAATCCACAATTGCATAATGTCGCCTACCACAGAAAATAACATTAAACTTATCTGAATTCTTTAAATACAAAAAGTGCTGTATACGTCCTTTAAAAAAAAAATTTGGTTAAAAAAAGGTAACACTTTAGAATAGGTAACACTTGTTAGCTATTAACTACGACTTTTCCCTTATTAAATTTACTGCTTATTAGATAGTAAGGTAGTTGTAATATAGGATTAGGAATGTAGAATAAGGTATGTGCTTTATTAACACTAATAAATAGCTAATATTCTTGTAATATGCATGTTAATACACAACTGATAGGTGTAACCATGAAATAAAATGTTACTTATATCATCATGTAAGCTCATATCATTGAGGCCAGTGTTGGATAAGTTACTCTAAAAAGTAATTACTACTTATTATTTCAATAGTGTAATTAGATTACGGTACAAATTACATTCTCCAAAAGGTATTTAATTACTTTCTAAATCCTATATCAACCTTTTAATTAGTTCAAGTAACTACAGGAGATAAATTATTCTGGTAACACTTAGATAATTCTCTCTATTAACTAACAATTAACTATTACTTTTGCCTTAATATATTTACTGTAATTTAGTCATCTTTAATTACTGTTTAATAATACTTTATGTTTGTGGTTGCCAGGCTGCAAAATTCTTGCTGTTCATTGCGAAAGAACCGAAGTTGATCTGAAAACACCGGTAAACAAATACAGTAAGCTGAAGTTTAGCAGTCTCAATGTGAGATACTTTGCTTAAATGCATTTCATTCAGCCGGTCTGTGTTTTGCTCTGAGATCTCGACTAATTTGTTTGAGATTGTGCTTTTTGAATAAATATATGGCTCAAAATAATAGATCAGTTTATTGGTTTTCTAATTGCTGAACAAGCAGTTAATTAATTTATTAGTTTAGTAAACAAAAAAATGCTACAAATTTGGCAAATTAACAAAAACGTTCTAAAAAAAATCTAAATGCGTCTAGTGGGATTTTTTACGTTTTCTCAGTATTTGTGACTGAAAAGGTTGCGTAAACTGTAAAAAATTTAGTTGTTTTTTTTTACGCCACTTGTGGGGATTCGCATGACTATTGTTTAATGCAGCGCGTCACTATAACATGATTACAGTCATGAACAACGATTTAGAACGAACGCAGATGGTATTACAATGATGACGACTCAATCCTCAGGTCCATCTTTACGGATCCACCTCACCAGTATTTTCAGTGCTGTGAAAGATATACGACTGTCCTGACACATTGACATCACCCCTTAAACATCTGCTGCTTAAAAAACTGTGACATTGGTGGAGGAGCGGTCTTCCGAAATCTTTTAGTTTAGCCCTCGGCGAGAGTTACAGTACAGAGACGCAGCAGTAAAATCACGAGGCCTTTCCCCTTTCATTTTATGGAGTTCTGTGATAAAATTAAACACTGGCCATCTCTATGACAGATGCATTATATGCGCAGACGTCGTGAATGAGACTGAAGTTTTTTTAATGATTCTGAATGATTTGCAATCTTGCTTAAGACATCAAACTGTCAGCTCATTCGTCTTTCGAAGTAAGAGGGTCCCTTGCTTTCGAAGCAGTAAAGATATGAACACTGGGGGGAAAACTTTATACAATTTCCACTCGAAATAGGAAGCTTGGTCCTTCTGGGAGACACTAAATTGAAACTAAGGCTGTTTCTGATGGACCACAGGATATGCCTGCAAATTTAGACATATCAGAATGGCAAAAAAGTCTGTTAGTGCCCATTCATATAAACTGAATGGCTTGTAATGTTCTTGGCCCCTCTGAGGATATTCGCAAGGTTGAGCAGCGACAGCAGGAAGAGCTGAATGGTTTTGACATAACTTTATTTTAGTGCTCTACAGGTTTTCTCTCCTCCCTACGGTTTAATGGTTTATTCCACCGGGGTCCAGAGAGGAAGCAGCTAAAGTCCTGCTGCTCGGCTTCAGAGAGGATGTCATTTCAAGATTGAGCCGAAGAGCTTGGTTTTTTTCACACATAGATTTTTTTTTTTTTGGTATTTGTTAGAAAGCGTGTCAGGCTAGGGCTGCACAGTCCATTGCAATAAAACTGAAAAGGACAATAGAAAAAATAGCAAAGGCTGGTATTAAATTATAGTGCTTCTGCATGTCCTAACCCTTGTGTATAAAAGTTACACAGGTGTCCTTAGAGGACAAAAATGTCCATGTCAAAAAACGGTCAAAAAATAATATACATAATTTTTTCCATCTTTTTCATTAATAGCAACCCTGGTCATAACTAACAGAAAATCACTTCATTTTCAGGATTTTAAAGCTGCACATGCCAGTTTTGTTTGCGCAATGTCACTGATGTTTTTTAGCAACAACCAAAATAAGTATTTTTAATTAACCACATGGTAAACGAAAAGACAAAAATGTGCCGTAAGACACAAAATGATAAAAAAATCATAATTTGCCCTTTTGCACACATTTGTTTGTTTGTTTTCTTAGAAAGTGTGTCAAGCTAGAGCTGCACATTTCATTGAAATAAAAACAAAACCACAAATGGAAAAAATAAGAAAAAAAAATGTAAAAAAAAACTTTCATTGACACAGCTGTCCTGATCACAACTTCAGAAATTCATTCGTTTTGAGGATCCATGAAAAATAAATACACTAAAATGTATTTGAATTTGATTTATTTTATGCTTAGTATACTACAAATACATTTTCATATTTATGTACTAAATAAAATGTCATGCAATTGTACTTTTAGTATACTGAACTGGGATGCTTATAGTCTGCTAAATTAAACAACAAATTTTGTACTTAATGCAGTTTATTGTGCAGAAGTAGTGCTAAAGTCCAGTTAAAGACACACTTAGTAAATTTGATTGTGCTAAAGAGGAACTATTGCAGGTATACTTTAGGTACACTTTAAATATTTAGCATTTAAAGGGCGATATTACACTATCCTTATTAAAACTGACATAAACACGCATTTTAGGAATATGCATTATGTACAAGTAAAACTCCAAATAAAGTTTAATTACATTTTTTTATATCAGTAGGTTATCTGTCAGTAAATATGTTAATAGATTTGAACTAAACTTAATATGAAATAAATGTATTATAAATATATTACTATTTTACTAATGTCACTATTGTTGTTTTTTTTCTTTTCAGAGGAACACTCAAAATAAGTATTTTTCATACTAAATATTAAAAGGAAAAGACAGAAATGTGCCTGAAGACAAAGTGTGCCCTGTTGCACCCTGTTTTTATTTATTTTTGTATTTGTTAAAAAAGTGTGTCAGGCTAGGGCTGTGCAAATAATCGAAATTGAACCGATATCACAAATGAAAGAAATAAGTAAAGGCTGCTGTTTAATTATACTGCTTCTGCGGATCTTAACCCTTGTTTATAAAAGTTATACAGATGTGCTTGAAGGACAAATAGTATATATTACATTTTTTCATTTTACATTAAATCAGCACAGTCTTAAATTGTGGTTGCCATTGTATGCTGAACACACTGTGAAACAAATTGGTATTTTTCACTTGTTTTCAGTACAAATACCTAAATATCTTTATTTTAATTATTCTAACACATCCTTAAATCAAGATTTTCAGATTTTTCTTCTTCCTTGGATTAAGTTGATTTTCAAAGACCATTGGCAAATCTTCATGCTTTAATCATAAACTCACTTCATTTTGGTCAATTTCTTTGTGTCCACTTTCATTTATTCCCTAAATTTTCATTTCAAAGTAAAGCGCTGCACTGTGTTTATTTACACGGGAGCAGCTCATTATTACAGTGTTTCAGAACATCTTTATTATCCAAAGCGGTTCACAGTAAATGCAGCTCCACATGAACTTCATCACCGGATCTGCTCTGAATTTGAGTCGCTTTAGCGTGCATTTGGGAACATAACATATGGCAACCGTCTTCATAACCTTGTAATGAGAAGCGTTTAACAAAAGAACTCTAAGGGCTCCCTATGGCTTTCCTTCAAAATAAAAGTTTGATGGTTTCACATTTGAAAATGAAGACATTAGCAGGGTTTCTCCTGCATAGAAAACAAACTCATTATAACTTTGAATTCATTTGGAAAAATACTGATAATCCTACATTATATTGCTTTGCACATAATCATACGTAATTTCTATTAAGTTTCCGTTGATTTACGTGATCTGATAAGCATTAAATTTGTTTACTACACACACACACACACACACACACACATACTGAAGACTGAAGTGAGTGATGTTCACAGTGATTTCAGAATCTTACTTAATGAGGACATAAACACATGAACAACATGACTGCTTTTGAGAGTCACTTAATGAGCATTTTACAATTTGATTTGAGTAAAACCAGAATCAAATAAAGGGTGCGATTAGAAATTCTTTAGAAAACTTTTTATAGGCATATAAAACTCTATAGATGGAGGTTGACCCAACTACACATCTTTTTAGGCATGTAGCCTACCAGAGTAGGTGACATGTCATGAAATGGTTCAATGATTTACTGTTTCGAATGGCTCCAATTGTGAAGTTATTCATGGAGACACGTCAAAAAAGTTTAAAACTATTACAATTAGGGCTGGGCGATATGGCAAAAAAAAAATCTAGGAAAAACTGAAAAACTTTCTATTTAAGGAACATTGTATTTTTAATGGCCATGCCATCCATAAATTGGTCAACAAGGTGTAAATAAATGTAAAACAAATGTCTTTGCAGTAGATTTGAATGAAATATGAAAATAA
>JAUCMT010000013.1:5524967-5535975 GCA_032357475.1 Enteromius thamalakanensis
CCTGTTACACATTTGTACTTACACACACCATTCTGAGGGGTGTTACATGTGTTTAGTTACAGAAATATACAGCTGTACAGTAGATACTATGTACCGGTGTGTACTTAAACTGTGGTTACACACTACATACATTTCTAGTTACTATGGAAGTACACAGGTATTAGGGACACTTAATATAAAGTGGGACCCTTTTTGAATATTATTTTATTTTGTTTTGCAGAACAAGCGATTTATCAAACTAAATTCTCAACCAAAAACACTGCATTGTTACGCACACACACACACACACACACACACACACACACACACACACGCATATGTATGTATATATATATATATATATATAAATATTTGTCTGTGTGTATTTTTTGCAATAATTTTGCAATATTTTATGTGTTAATGTTGTTTATTTGTTGTAGCATGAGTTAAATCACTTCAAATAAGAATTGAATGATTTTCTAAGTGAAAACATATTTTTGTAATACTAATATTTTGAAAAGTGTTCATCATCAAAATTCAAATTTTGCAGTGCATTGAATGCTCATCTTTTTTTCCTTGTCTTGATCCATCAGGACCAGCCCACCTCTGTTTCCAAAGACACTGTAGCAGTGTCTGAGATGTCTGAATATCCACTCCGCCATCTCAGCGGAAGGTCTAAGAAACCCAAAGGCCTGGAGTTGATGCCCACGCTGGTGGTGACTAGCTCTGACCTCAGCCCTCTCAATCTGTGCAGCCCATCCCTCCCGACGGCCTCTCTCACCCCAGCCTTACTGCAGGTCAGTATGCTCCTGACCTCCCCGTCACACTTGGGCAATGCTGTTGTTTTTTTTGCTGTCATTGATTTGTTAGACTGGTCAGACTATCAGCAGATTTCGTGTCGGGTCACATCATCTGTCCGTCTCATCAGAGGTATATCCTCTTGTGTAGTTGTTTACTGTTGCTGCTGCTTATATTATGATGTTGAAAACAGCTGAGTAGAATTTTTTCAGGTTTCTTTGGTGAACAAAAAATTTAGAAGTACAAGACTTATAAGTGTCTTTAGAAACATTTTTGATCAATATTAAAACAACCTTTCTGAATAAAAGTATTAATTTCTATAATTAATTTGGATTTGGTTTTAAATAGTGATAATAATAATAGTAATAATAAATCTCTTGTGAACAGCATTAGTATAATTGCTGTGACACTAAAGATTGAAGTAATGATGCTAAAGATTTAGCTTTCATCACAGGAATAAATAACATTTTAAATATATTCCAATAAAAATAAATTATTTTAAATATAAAAAAAATCACAATATTACTGTTTTTTATGTATTTTGGATCATATACATGCAGGCTTGGTGAGCATTTCTTTAAAAAACTTTTTTAACTATACTAGTACTGTATATAAAACTAAATGACCAACATCAGTTGCTTTTTTGTGAATTTTTCAACTGTTATGTCAGAATAGCTTGTAAATCTCTTTAGCACATGTAAACAGGCAGTTGTAAAATTGCAAAAAATAACCAATGATGATAAAACTCATCACCATCTCAGAGTTTTGCTTATAAAGACCAATTACAGCCGACATGTATATTCTTAAAATGTGTGGTTACTTGGAATAAGATGAGGGGGAATGGAAGTCCTTTTGGTTGGATTGATGTAATTTGGAGACACTAGAGGGCAGTAGTGCACCACTTAAACTGGAGATGATCTGCCTTGGAGACACTCATTGGCTGTTACATGATCGTGATCATATGGTGAGGTTTAGCTGGATGCTGCTTTGATGGATCACCTCGTTAAGACTGCACAATCTTTGCATTTACGAGCACTCATACAGCCAGCCCCAGAGGATCAACCTCCTGCTGTCTCTTCAGCGAGATGAAAGATGAAATATACTATAATTCAAATCTATTATTTATGTTTTTGGGGGGAAATGCAGCACCCTTGCCCTGTGATTAATTCTTATTGCTTTTTAAAGTCTCATTAAGCCACTTTTAATTAAACATTTATATTTCAGGGTTATGCCTCTTGCAAATGCTTTGTGCCGCGAGTATTTGGGAAGGCATCTTTAATGAATGCAAGCTGGAATGAGAGTCGTTTTGTATAAAGGTCTGAAAAAGTTCACATTTGTTGCAGACACCCCTGCTGCTCACACCCAGTCCACTTCTGTCCAATATCCATTTCTGGAGCACACTCAGTCCGGTGGCACCCCTCAGTCCTGCCCGGAGGCAGGGCACGCATACCCTCTTTCAGGTGAGCTGCTAAACTTCACACTTGGTTCAAACCTAAATCTGATTCCAGCCTCCTCAAGACTACCATCACATTTTGTATTCAAATCACGTCATCTGAGATGACCACAGATACTCCTTTCACCCAAAATGGTGCTGGTGCACAAACAAGCCTGTATTTCCACTGACAAAAATCATAAGCAACATGATGCAGAGCTTTTAGTGAAAAATGCTTTGCTTGTTGAATATAATGGGAGTGATTTCTTTGTATAAGAAAGACTGAGTTGTTTAGGATTCCCACGGTCCTGAAAATATCAGGGAATTTCAAGTGTGTTAAAAATGATCAAATATTTATAATATCATTTAAATTTGCAATAAATGTATTACAATATTTCAATTGTAATATTTGTTATAATATCTTGCTATTTAAATGTTTTTAATTATTTGGTATAGTTATGGGCTATCAATTATGGAATAGTAATTTATGATGCATGTTATTATTTATTCATGTAACAGCTTTAATATCTCAAACCATCCGCACCAAAAATCTAGTGTTATTTCAGAAATATTAATATAGTATTTAGTACTTATCAACAACTCAAGTTTTTATTGTCAACAAGCTTAAATTTATTTGATTTATTTTTTACATTTTACTATGTTAGTAATTTCTTAAACTTTGTTTCCAGGCAATGATATTTTGTAATCTGATATTTATACTGGTCACACTTTATTTGCTATTAACGAACCATAAACTACAACTTTTGCCTTTATTAACTCCTAATTTGCTGCTTATTAATTATTAGTGAATTAGTTGTTTATGTACTGGGCGGGATTATGGATGTAGAATATGGTTATGCAAAATATATGCTTTATAAGCACTAATTAACAGCCAATGTGTTTGTAAAAAAGTCATGTTAATAAGCAGATAGTTAATATTGATAATTGGTCCCTATACTAAAGTGTTTCCTATTAAATGTTTTTGTAGTTAATGTAATAGTTTTAGTATCAGTTAGTGAAAACAACACTGGTAAAACCACGTTGAGAGGTTCACAATTAAATTACATCATGCCAGTGTCTTTTCCTTCTTTCAGTTTCCTTCTGTCCTGAGTTCCACGCAGTTCTCTGTTCCTGTGTATAATTTAGACGGCACCAACACGCCCGGCCCACTCTCACCCGACCCACAGAAGACATAAGACGGGGTCCGGCAGACTTCATCTTAGCCTCATGTTCTTGATTGATAAACACAGATTAACCTCATTCAGTTCACCTGATCTGGCATCCTTCAGGTAACAAAGATTTATGACCGCCGTTTAAGCGTCAAGAGCATTTGTTTGACTCTTAAACCTTCTGATGTCAATGATACTTTCCCTTCAGCTGTATATCAAGCCATCAGACAGTGTCTGCAGGACACTGTAAATCTTTCATTTCTATTTTTGAATGCGCTGGTCTTCAGGGATTGGCTTTAGTGTGACTTCTGTTGATCTGCACAGCTGCCAAAATGGGATTTCATCATAAAACGTCCATTGTTCGATCGCTAGATTCAATTTCCTTGTGTTTTGTGGAGCTCAAGACTTTGATCAGACGCAGAAGAGATTCTCACGTGACGTCGACACCATGTGTTTGTACGGCGAGATCCTTGTTCTGCTTTGGATAAAGGATCGCTTTGTACATAATCCAACAAGTTCACCTCGTCTCAACACCTCGTGTTTGCCTTTTGTTTGAGAAGTCCTCAAACAAACCTGCCTTGCCAAGCTAAACCGCCCCTTTGCCTTGTGATTTTGATAATGGTGACCTCTGTTTTATCTTGTACCTTTCCTCATGCTGCACTTACTGCCATGCGTTTCAAGTGTTCTGTAAACCACATAACCAGCACTGCACTTACTAGGGCTTTTGCTCCTATTCCTGTTTACTAAGTAGTGAAATAGTCGGCTTATTTTACTAAAAATAATACGCAGTTTGTGTAAAGTTTGTCTGTCTACATCTACAATTCAGTTGCTACCCTCAGACACTTTATGATTCAAGAGCCACGTGAACACAATCACTTTATATAATGAGTACAATCAGAATCGGAAGAAGTTTATTTGGGATAAATCACCAAGTCATTCCAAACCTGTATGCCTTTCTTTTTTTATGAGGAACACAATCTTTTGGAGAACAACGTTAACAACATTGGACCCCATTAGCCTTGATTATCATATATAATTGCAAATATCATGTGTTCCACATAAGAAATAAAGCCATGGAGGTTTGCAACAAAATGATATTGAATAAATTTTTGGGTGAACTATCTCTTTATGAATATAGAGGCTAACACTCAGGACGTTCTTGATCTAACCCTCATTATGTTTTAAAGTGACATCTTATAACATTAACCCCGTCTTTTTTGGTGCTTTGACCATGATGCACATTTTTGAGTATGCCAGATTGGCGTTGCCCACGCTGCAACGCTTGATGGCGACTGTCTAATGAAGCGTGTTTCCTAATACGCCCCAATGCCATTGAACCATTACCGTAACACAACCAGATATGCCACTGCGGCCATGCTTATCGCGCAAATCTTTTCGTATAAACCATTTTCTCCTCTCTGAAAGACTGGAAGCCATTAGGAATGATTTCAGTTGAGTGGGAAAACCCAAAGACTTGCTTTACTCCAATAGACTGCCGATTCACCATTAATCTAATGGAGCGTACACAGCATAAAATGGAATGGAACGGCACCGGCTCAGTGCTTAAAGCCTCCTCCCACCATTAGGATGGTTGGATTGCTGGAGATCGGTTGGACGTGTACCGTAACTGGATGGCTGTCTGTAGAGCACAGGCCAAATGCTCAAAACCATTCCTGCATTTGTCAGCTTTCCCAGTGTTGTGCAAGATTCAATCCCCCTGCAGAATGCAATCCACCTTGGACAGCAAGGCAAAGCTGTTTGTAATGCCCAGTCAGAAGTGTCTGCCATTGTTGTAGATGGCTAGCGTGGTTTATTTAAAGGAAGAGTTCACTGAAAAATGAAAATTCTGTCGTCATTTACTCAACCTCAAGTAGTTTCAAATCTGTATGAATTTCTTTGTTCTGCCGAACACAAAGAACAACAGGCTGTTTTGGGTCACCTTTGACTTTGACCTTTTTTTAACACTATGGGAGTCAGTGGTGACCCAAAACAGCTTGTTGTTCTTCCTTTGTGTTCGGCAGAACAAAGGGATTCATACAGATTTGGAATTATTCAATGTTCAGTAAATGATGGCAGAATTTTCTTTTTTGGGTGAACTATTCTTTTAACCCCTCCTGGTAGGTTAGTTAGACCACGTATTATTTTCCATTGACAGTCATTCAGAACTGCCATGTGTTTTTGAAGACAACAAATATATTTGAGTTTGCATTACAGTAAATGCATAAAAAATGTTAAAGGTACACAATTTCTTTTTCAAGAAGGATGCAATTAATTGACCAAAAGTCAGTAAAGATATTTATAATCTAGAAGTATTTCTAAATCTGTTCTTTTGAATGTTCTAATTGTCAAAAAACTTAATTCTCCATGGAATTCAATTCTTTATAGACATATTTGTTATATTAGCATATTATATTAACATGATAGAATGGTTTCTTAAGGATCATGGACACTGAAGACTTAAGTAACGATGCTGAATATTTAGCTTTGCATCACAAGAATAAAGTTTTGCTTTAATCTAAGCATAAAAAATGTTTCCTCAGAAACATAAAAAAAAAAAAAAAACTTTTACACAATAGTGTGTGCCATGAAATGTGTCATTTAAACGATCCATTGATTATGTCCTATTAATTGTAAAGTAGCGTTTCTGATCAGGCATTGTATCGAATACCCAAAAGAAGTTTGTGTTCTGAAAGAGAATTGAATATTGCACAACTGCAGTAAAGATATTTAAACCAAAGTCTGCAGCCACTCTTTGCAGTCCTCATGTGATGTCAGCACAGTATCGGTGTGTTGAGTGTTTGCCAGTTTTAGATTTCAGCGTATAAACCAGTATAGGAAATGAATGCCCATAAGTTGCACAATATAAAATCCTACCTCTACGAGTCTTAAACAACAAGCCATGAATCATAACTGACCTGCATTAGATGCAAAACTGGAAAAAAAGGCTTAAATGCTTACATTCAAATTGCAGAAACCAAGCTATGCTCTGCTAGTCCCTCGCTTTAGGACCACTTAAAGTGCAATGACAAAAACACAAAGGGATGTGTGTGTGTGTATGTATATATAAACAGAAACTATTAAGCATCTCAAATTAAGCTCTCAGGTATTGTACGATTACCCACAGTTCACAAAGCTCCGTGTTCATACTGTACCTAGCATGCATGACAAACTAATCGGAGCAGAAGAAACCGCTCTTGAACACTGACGTTAACGTGGTGCCTTCCGGTCCAGTCCGTTGCCAGTAAAATGAAAATAGGCAACAGATTTTTCTGTGTTCAAATGACTTTTGACAGAATTTGTGAGCATAGAAAATAATTTCTAGAAATGATTTGTCCTAAAACCTAAATTGTTGTAAAGTGAATGTTATTAGATACAAGCTTTAGTTGTATTTAACCTAGAATACTTCATTAACATATCATGAACATGATAATAAGAGCTAGAATCTGTATTCAGATCCAGTGGAAAATGGATCATATTAAATATTGATGGTTTAGTCATACTTTCTAGTACTGTCTGTATGCATAAATCAAGCATATGGACATTTTATTTCATTTAATAGCTAAAATGCATGTTTTTGTTGTTGTTCTTTTTCATTTTTACTGTTGTTCTGAACTTGTACGACAAAATGAGATGTTTTGCAGAACGTCCTGACCAAACAAAAACAAGAACTCCAAGTATGATTTGTGCTTTTTTTTGTTTTTTTCTGAAGCCATACAGTTATGCTGAAAGAACATACCGAAATGCACTTTTCTTGTAACATTATACATTTAATTTATGGTGCTTTTTGGACAGCTCGGACATTCTGCAAAATACCTTCTTTTGCGTTCCACGGAAGAAAGAAATTCACATAAGGTGGATTTGAACATATTACTTTAGGAAAAGAATAGTTTCATTGTACATACAGTAAGATGCGATGGGGTGTCTGTAGCATTGTGCTGTTGTTTTGTAGTATTTTTACTTTGACTTTCTTTCCTGAGGTCTTGTATTGCGAAGCGTCTTCATTTGCATTCCTGCAGAATTCAGGCTGTGTTTGATTGCTCTTGCCTGTATCGTGAGCACTGCACATGCAATTGCCTTCTCATAGAGGGATATTGAGTTGCTTAATGCCTTTTACATTTTGAATAATGGATTTTGTGCAGTGTGCAATGTGACTTGTTTTTTAACCTGTTTCCATTATTTTAGTTAAATGCTCTCTTACCCACTTAGAGTTTTTAGCTGTTGTTGTTTGGGGGGGAAATGCAGCTTAATTTGGCTGCATTATTTTTTACTTCATTAAATAGTCATTTGTTTTTTTATGAAAATTCTAATTTCTTCCTGTAATGGATAAAATGGGATTTGTTATATATGTTTAGCTGTTAAGCAATGACTTGTCTGTTTTGTTTCATCCATTTGTTTGAGTTTGGTTTTCTCCCAAGAACATTTAACTATTGTAGTCATACTGAACATCTGTTGTATTTTACTGTATGTCTAAAGCACTTAAAATAGTCTATTTTTCCCTCTCTCCTCATTTTTTTTTTTAGAAACTGTTGTTAAGCTAAACTCATCTTATTAGTGGCTCCATCACCCCAAACACTCAAATTTTGGGTTTGAGTCAACATTTGTAAACTATGCATTTAGACTTTTTGCTGCACAGAGATTTTGTAATTAATTCTAAGATTTTCCATCTTAAATAAAATGTATTTTATGATTGCTTTTTCCATATTTTCTCGTCAAAGAGATTCTTATTAAAGTCAAAAAGCTATATATTAGGGGGGAAAAAAGGCTTTTTGTTTGAATAGGATATAAAACGGCGGTTCTTTTTAAATGTTCAAAAGCAAACAAGGGATAGTTCACCTAAAAAGGAAACTTCTGTCATTAATTACTTCCACTCATGGCACCTTCAGAACAATTTAGTCTCATATGGACTATTTGAACTATGTCCTTACTACCTTTCTTGGCTTTGAGTTGTGTTGATGTCTATGCAGGGTCAGACAGCTCTCAGACTTCATCAAAACATCTTATTTAATGTTCAAAGATGAACAAAGATATTTGGAATGACATGAGGATCAGTAATTAATGACAAAACTTTCATTTTTGAGTGAATTATTCCTTTAATGAAGACTATTAAAAAATTTGTATATGATCTAATATGAAAAGTAATTGATATTGAATTGATCTAGATTATATATTTTGCCTACATACTTTTTAGCTATTCCATATTTAACCTGATTTCCCCCCCAACACACGTACATCATTCCAATTGTTACTACACATTGTTGTGTTAACTATTCTTAACCATTCCAATACGTATATATTTTATGTATACTCTTTTATAATTTAATATAAAACCACTGAATACAAATCAAGAGTGAAAAATACTCTGTTACCCATTATGGTAGGTTTTATTTGAATTGTTTGCAAAGAGCACCACAACAAAAATGACAAATCAAGTCTTAGTAACCCATATTTAGACATTTCTCAAATTCTAATAAGAATTGTTTTTTTAAATTCCATATACAATTTACCATCTTTCCTATGCATAATAAAATCTTTTATAAAATATTTGAATCATGCTCCTAAGGTTATCAAATTGCTGTTTTGCACCCTATTCTTGGAAAGTGCCAATGTTTCATAAACATCATATTTTCTCATCCTCTAAATGTCGATTTCATAATTGCATTGCATTTAGAAGAATATTTTGTTTCTCATGAGCAAATTTGTATTTTGTGAAAAAAGGGATGTAATAAAAACAGTGTGATCAATACTGTTATATGGTACAATATTGACACCAAATGTTTTCGATATTTTTGTGCAGATGTATTTTCAGATTGTCTCTCTCTCAAATGTTTACAAATTCTCTGTTCATTGGCATACCTGTTGTACTAATCTGTGGATGTTGGAAGGGAAGGAAGGTTTCTATAAAAAAATAATTGTGTAACTCATTTGGCTTGTGTGTCTTCATCAAATACAGCTGCAGAAAGCTGACCTCGTTTATGCAGCGATTGTGTTAACGTTAGCAGGTCTGACACCTGCGTAAACCAGAAAAAACAAATAAAATTTTCCCCAGGCCAAGAGAAGTACGCTGACACAGCTACCTCCTACAATCAGGATCGCCCACCTGAGGCCAAGGTCACTGGTTCAGAGGAACCGTCAAGACCCGAGGCCGTAAAACACAATACAAGGAAACTTTTCCAGGAAGACGTTTTTTTCACCTCTTAACTGCAAATGTGTTATGAGGACATCGGCTTTGGCAGAGAATTAATTGGCTACTCATCTGTGAATAAGCCCAGTCCAATTTAGAGTCTTCGAGCAACTTTGGTGGAATTTTACCAAACAATACTGTATTTTATGTTATTGTTTTGATCCAATAAAAACCCCTGACATTCAAATAAACACTAAACCAACTTTTCTCTAGAAAAGTTATTATATTGCACATATCCAGTGACACAGCAGCCATTGGGAATAATTATAATTTCATTCATCAAAAATATTTGAATACAAAAATAAACATTTAATTTATTCATACATTGTTTAGCTCTGTCGATGGTCAGTAATTTGCATGCTCATCCAAGGATGTGTCTCTGAGTCAACAACACCACTGTCCCTTTGCTCCTGTCATATTTTCATCGGTCTTCTTCACTGTTAGGGATCGATAGATGCTTTCTGCTCTGACGTGTCCCATGAGTTCAGCACGGCAGCGGAACAGGTCTTGATTCCATTTTCCTCAAGTTTCTCCGTAGGGGAGTTATTAGGGAAAGCTGTATGGGGAAAAAAAAACAAAGGTATGTTATAAAATGACCTCTGCATTTTGCAAATGCATGATGATAGACGTTATTACACAAGCCAAACATTTGAAGCAAATCTGTTTTATTCAGATGTATGTAGAAGAGTATGGCTTTTAGCAATGGTGAGCTCATGGTTTTGATTTCCAATAAATACACGTGTATACTGGCCACTCTATGCAAGTTGCTTTGAATTAAAACATCTACCAAATTAATTGGAAAAAGTCCATTTTCAGTTCAGTTTGAGCGAGATTATGGGCAACGGTGTAAGGATAAAGAGAGTCTATGCACCTTCTGTGAAGCTTTTGTGACTTTGCTGGACGAAGAACAGCAGAACGAAGAAAGCGAAGCCCAGGCAGCCGAAGATCATTCCGCACAACATGAAACTGAAGCTACCTTGATTGTGCATCACCTTAGGGAGGAAAGAGATTCAAATCAACGGTTACAAAAATAGCTCAACTTTTAGACCGTGACGGCAGGAGCAATGCAAAGGCCGTGGGTTCAATCCCCAGGAGCCTAAATGGAAATATTAAAGTCAGACTTACCGTACCCACGAGCACCTGGAGTAACATCTCACCCATCCCTGCACTGGTCACCATAACTGGGGTAGCACAACCTGACGATAAAACACGTGCTTAAAACATGACGCAAGAGTTTTTAATAGTTTGGGTCTGTTTTTAGGTGTTGCGTAATGTTATAACCCAAGATACGGCAGAAAAGCTCCTTAAATATTACGCTGGAATATAATGGCGCTTTTCCACTGCGTGGTACGACTCGACTCGGCTCGGCACAGCTCGTTACGGCACGGTACGGCTCAGTTCGGCTCGGTTTGCGCTTCCACTGCAGTTTAGTACCGCTTTAGAGTGGGC
>JAUCMT010000013.1:5540360-5552601 GCA_032357475.1 Enteromius thamalakanensis
AGCATACAGCAACATTAGTAATAATAATAATAGATTATGAAATATTTTTAATATTTAAAAACAACTGTTTTCTATTTTAATATATTTTCAAATGTAATTTATTCCTGTGATCAGAGCTGAATTTTCAGCTTCATTACTCCAGTCTTCAGCGTCACATAATTCTTCAGAAATCATTGCAATATAGTGATCTAATACTTGCTGCTACAGAAATATTTCTAATTATTATAAATAGTGAAAACAGTTGTGCTGCTTCATATTTTTCTGTGAATAGATTTTTTTCAGGTTTCTTTGAATAGAAATTTCAAAGAGCAGCCTAATCTACCTACTGATTGTGGGATGTAACACTCAACTTACAACGTGATACAAGATTTGATACAGATTTCTCAATACAATTTTTCTAAATTTTCCGACAAAATCCTGCAAATTTCTGTGAAGTTTAAATGTCTCAAATAACAAAACTATACAATAGAAAACTTAAAAACAAGCCACAAATCAAATGAATAAATAAATAACACAAATAAATTAAACCTCTTTTCATTTAAAATTAGGGACAACCAATGCATTTTAATCACGATCCAAACAAAGTATCATATTCGTAATTAGAATAACCTTCAGCTTCGTGAAACTACTGATCAGATGTTAGGTGTGTATCAGTTATACCGACACTACTTCTCCACTATATAATAACCACAGTGTAAACAGAACTGTTAGATGGAATACAGTTGCCAAAGAGACAATCTTGATTCATTTCTTTTATTCAAATACCCTCCCAGCTTCCCTTTCTTCTACATTACTGCTGTGTGCACACTAACTCCACACAACATTCAGTCTAGCTAGTGTACTGACGGCACGCAAACCCGTAAAAAAGACGATACAAAAACCTCTTACATTGATGATAGCCATGATCCAGAAGGCGTAGGAAACGTTGGTCACCACCTCTCCGTCAGTGTGGAGCTGGACATTGGACACGTTGTGCACATGTCTGCCTGCGAGCTTGTTCCTCAGATGCGTTAAAGATGTTGCATTGGTGCTGCTGTTCCCAATCACACAGCTGGTCTCAGACAGGAAGGGGTCAGCGATGAGGGGACTCACTAAAGCGCCGAGACCTACAAAGAAGTGAAGGGCCTAGAAGAGATCGGAGACAACCCAGACGAGGAGGAGAAGAAGAAAGTTAGGACAAGAAACGTTTTTAGAACAACTTTAGTTCTGATTGGGTGTTTGTTTAAAAAGGTGTAACAATGTTCGCTTTGTGTCAGACCCTCAACATCTATTCTTTTTCTGGTTTATTATATAATTAAAACAAAAACCGTGTACTGTGTTAAGCTAACTGAGACTTGTTATTGCACTTGTATAAATAGTTTATTTTGATTGCTTCCATTGTTCTAATTTATAAGGCACTTTGGATAAAAGTGTCTGCTAAATCAATGACTACATATACACATACAACGACTTTATCGCACTAGCACGTGCCACTATATTAGCGTTCAGCTTAGCTCCATTCATTAATTAGGACCAAAACAGGCATGAATTTAGAAACCACCAAACACTTGCACGTTTTAACATGACTTGCACAGTTACATGATTAGTTAAATGAGTAAGTATGGTAACACATAATAAAACGTAAAAAAGATGACTATAATGTATGGCGGTAAAGCACTTCGTAGCACTTCGACCTCTGCGCAGTAATATCATCGCTCCCTCTTACTTCCTTCAATACAACCAAGGAATGATGATATTACTCCGCCGGGGTCGAAGTGCTGCAAAGTGCTCTTCCGCTAAATGCTAACATAGTGGCACGCAAACATTAGCTCTTTGCTAAATGCTAACATAGTGGCGCCACAAGCTAGAGAGATTAAGTGCATGCACTGAGACCAGAGTTGAGGGAAGAGCTTAGTGAAATGTGGAAAAAATAGTGGCGTTTTCCTTTAAGCCTAGTCCTAGACTTAAATGTACATCTGAGCTGTTTCAGCTGAAATATACTTGACTGATCTTTAAATATACCAGAGCCTTTGTTTTTGTTTCAAGGTGCACCCTAGTACTACTTATAAGTCCTAATTGAACTATTGGCTAATCCTTACCTTTAAGGTAACAATTCTAAAATACTATTATTAAAACAACAACTAAAACTTATTTTAGTTTACATTAAAAGCCTTGGAGTTATCATATTCACCTTATGACATATTGTTTTAATATGATTTTAAACAGAACCTATGTGTGAAAAGAGATTGATTATTCTGATTATATATATATATATATACTGAGTAAATCTGTAACTTGTGAAAGGTTTTCTAATCATTGCTTTTTATGATATGACCAATGTAACAGAAATTTTGTTTCACAACATCAAATTCAAACTATTTAACTTTTAAGCAAATTTAAGCCGTCTATGAAATACAAATAAAATAACTTCCTCTTTGAGAAACTGGTAGAGCAACATTACACTCTCAATTATGCTGTTGCCATGAATAAGACTGTATGACTGGTGTGTTTTGCTTACATATTTCTCATGGTTATATTTTTTACCCTTTTGTATACCAAGGGTGTATCTGCTTTTACCAGGAACAGTTTTTAAAATGCTACAAAAATCTTGAAATGCCAACAAAAAATATAGCTTATTTTGCAGTCTGTATTTGAGAGGGATGCATGCTGATGAGAAAAATAAAAACTTACATTTAACCCACCTTATCAATCATTTGCATAAATATTACGTAAATTGCAAAACTTAACACCCACAATTCTTCACTATAAAGTGATAAATCAGTTGAAAGTCATAAATTATCATATTGTCAGATTTACTTAATGAGCATTTCTGAACTAAACACTATTCAATAAGGAAAAAAACTGTGTAACACATCATTGTACAAGTTAATATGAAAAGTTTTAAAAAAATATAAAAAAAAGTTTAAAATATTACGAAAGATTTCACTTTCAAATAAATGTTTTTAAATTTCATTCTATTCATTCAAAAAATTATTTTAGTATTATAAATTTAATTTAATAAAATATATTGAAATAGTAAACATTTCTTTTAAATGGTAAAAAACTTGTATTTTTGATCAAATAAATGCAGCCTGTGTGAACATAAAAGACTTTCATTCCCTAGCGTTTGAACTGTAGTGTGTGTATAGTGTAGTGTATATATATATATATATATATATAGTTCATAAGAAGTCTTTTGTGTTCTAGAGAAAAAAGTCAAACGGGTTTGAAGGTGGGTAAAGATGACAACAGAACTTTTTGTTTAAAGAAAAAGATTTGTATACATTGCGTGTAAAGGCTTCATACATGTGAATGGCATATTTCTGCCACAGCCTTTCAGACTAACACTATAATCATGCAAGGTAAAAGATACTTTGCTTGGAAGTTACTCAGAAGATACTGACCTGCAGAAAAACTGTGGAGTCCTTCTGGTAGATCTTGACCAGTTGTAGGTTAGAGATGGTGTCGATGATGCCCATGGCAAGACCAGACACTGCCAAGGCAAAGGCCAACAAGAGCAACTTATGGCATAGTGGGATGACGGCAAAAACCACAGAGATGGTGAGGCTGGACACAGCCAGCGCTGACAAAGAATTCACAAGCCTAAGAGAAACAAATGAATATTTGTTGAAGCATTAAAATAACAGTAGTTATCAGAGTTCAGAATACTGCTAGGAGCATTCAAATGGTTGTCAAAATACAGTGCATTCTCTAGGAGTATAACTTTTTTTAATAGTAGAAAAAATGTGACTGAGAATATTTGGTAGTATATAAATACAAAATTGAAATACATCTCACTTGAAACCGCCTCAGGTGAGTCTTTTGAAATAAAGTTGTTCTCTGTGAAGTCTCTGTGATGCCGCCTGAGGCAGGATTTTATTTCCAGATGTCTCTGACTTTATTTTCACCTTGGCCCATTTAATTTCTGTTTATATGACTTATCAAATGTTGCTGCAACTGATAACAGGTGTTTTCAGTGGATACGTGACACTTGCATGCTTTATACCAAACCAGTCACGTGTAATCAGAACGTGTCCCACTTAAGTTTGTCATGTTTAAGTGCTTTATTGTCAGAAAGAATAGAAAATCAAAGACAATTCCAGTTTAATTCGTGTCTATTCGTTGAGGGAAGCCTTATTATAAACGTAGTGAAGACATTCTGACGCGTTTCTTGCAATTGTGAGATATGAATACAAAATTGCAAGTTATAAAGTCAGACTTTTTATCTCAGAATTTTGACTTTATTACTAACAATTGTGTGATATTAAGTCTAAGATCTTAATTTTTTTTTTGAGTGTTCTCAGAATTGCGACTTTATAACTCACAATTGTAACTTTCTCGCAATTATGACTTTGTATCTCCCCATTGCGACTTTATATCTCCGAATTCTGACATTATATCTTAAAATTGTAAGAAAATAAGTCAGAATTGTGAGTTTGTATCATGCAATTCTGAGCGGAAAAAGTCAGCATTTTGAGATAAAAAGCCACAATAACCTTTTTACACTTTTATTCACTGGCTGAAACGGGGTTAGGCAGCAGTAAGTTGCATGCCACAAACTGTAAAATCAAAGGAGCAGAACAGACAGGTAAACACAGAGAAGGTTATTTGATTAAATATAGTCAGGACTGAGATAAAGATCTTTTACAAGAGAGCCATACCCATATCCACAGAGATAAACAAAGAAATGTGATAATCTGTAATAAGGAAAACAAAAAGAAAGGTACTAGTGTAACACTAACAGCACAAGTTTCCAAATAAAAGCCATTAACCTGAGGGGTTGACGAGCACAAGAAAGCCGCTCTGGCTATAGTATCTGCATAGTTTTAGGTTTAGGTCAATCGTACAAATTCATATGAATTGCCATCTCGTAAAATATGTACGACTTAGAATAAATCGTATGAATTCGTAAGAGTGAGGTCATAAAAATTTGCCACCTCGTAAAATATGTACGAATTGCCGTGAGATCAGGTTGGCATTGCTATCTAAAGGGTACCTTGATTGTCAAAAAGCAATGCAAAATGGTCTTGACCAAGTGTCAAAATGAGTTGAGATTGAGAAAGTGTTGATTTGAAATGCTTTATCTCATAAGGAAGTGACTAGGAGAGGAAAGGAAAGACAACAACAAAACACACAAGATTAACTTAAGGTTGGAATACGCTACACCATTTAAGGTCTGGAGAAGTTAATCCTAGTTGCAAAGAAACAGAGCCTGCAGATTTGAATTCAAAAATGTTATAACAAGAAAAAAAAAAAAAACTCTCACACACTCTGATTTTTCAGTTTAGACCATGATTCCCTTTAGTCGTCGCCTATTTTTTTTGTGAGTGACTTTAGAGCGTGGTAGTGTGTAATCCTCAGTCGTGTAGTGTGTGATGGCTAGTTTTTCTTCTGTGACTGTGTACAAAGTTATTCTACGAATTTGCGCCTCCTCATTGATAGTAATAATAATAATAAAGCATGTTTGGCGTGCTGTCGTGGGCGAGCCGGGAGCTCGGCGGACCCCGAGCCTTAGTAGTGAGAACCGTAACGCATAGCTGAGAGTCTGGATCAAACCCCACATGCCCTTCCTCTCGAAATTGTTGGGTAGTGTATTTCATCCTTTACTCTTTCTAATGACTTTTAAGCACAACTGCATAAGAAAAAATGGAGTTGAATAAGTTTAGAGAAAGTTAAAGGTTACCAACAGTTAACACCATGCAGTACTACAGACAGTTGATTGTAACCAGGTTGTAAGTACTGCTTCAAAATGCCAAAAGAAGAAACAGGAGCAAGACAAAAAATTGAGAATAGGTAATTTAAATTCAAACAGGCTGTTCATAAGCTGATCAAAAGTTTAAGACTATAGCCTTAAAAAGTTCATATATGCACAAAAATATGGCTTTGATGTCACTTCAACCAGCAAACCATGACAGTTTGACTGCATGCATAACAACGTCTATCTGTCTTTGCAGCATGGCAGGATTGTGGAGTCGCACAAGCAAGTTCCTGAGAGTTACGGATCATGACTCGGGTGCTTCATCCTTCAGTGGGATCATGGATCTACAGGTTGTGCCGGGGGTCAAACCGTGGCTGGCTATGTGCACAGGTTGCAGTGGCATCCCTCATCACTGAGGGCCCTTGTCTTTGTGACTCCTGGTAACAAAACATCCGCATGATGTAAGACCCCTCCAGGAGAATAATGTTGCTCTTTTGGACCAACCTGCGTTTTACCCTGGTATTTTTTTTGGTTCTAGCACTTGAGTATTTTGTTCCGTAACTCTCAGGATCTTTTAAGAAATGTAAAATCACTCTGTTACTGTGTTCAGCCTCGGCAGTGATGGCATGTTGCGAGAGCACTTGCTTGTCCGGCTTAAAATGCTGACATGGTTCAAAGACCTTTGGCCTTTGCCATCAGCAGGTCATGACAGTGTCATGGTCTGAAGACGAATGACATAAAAGCAACATTTTTGTGCAGATTTTAAGGCTACGGTCGTTTTATCTGCTGGTGAACAGCCTGTTTGAGTTTAAATGCAGTTTTCAATAACATTTTGAAGCAAGTACATACAACCTGGTTTCAATCCACCTGTTTGAAATGCAAATACCTGTAATGTTTCACCTTGTCTAAAGACTTTGTATGGGAGTGTAGATAGATAGACAATCTTCGAAAGACACCTTTTTTCAGTTCCTTATTGCTTTAAGGAAGTAGGCTAAGTAATTGTTTTTTTGTTTTGTTTTTTGAACTGTAAAACCACAACTGTAAATTAAACATTATTCAACAGGCCCATTAACCCTTTTTTATTCAGGACATTTAAGACATTTACAGTGCATATCTTCAGAAATTATTTTTTTAAGTACCATTATACCATCTTACATTAATATAAGAGTTTCATATGTAGCATTTTTAACAAGGTCAGGGATAAACTGGGATATTTTAAACTTTAATATATTTCAAAAATGTCAACATGTCATCCTGCATACATAATATTGCAAGAGATCTCTCCAAAACACTTACGTTTTACTGAAGAATCCGCCAATGGTGCTTCCAATAAAGAGGAAAAACTGTTGGGAGAAGAAGACCAGAGTGATCTCCTGTAGCGTGGACTGAGTCTGACATCTCAGGTCCAGGATGGTCGGACCCAGAAAAGCGACACATAGTCCAAAACTAAAGAATACACTCCAATATGTGAGAGTATGCTGCCAGTTACTGCGGAATAATGCGCAGATCCGTTCATTTAGCAGTTGCTTCATGCTGGAGAAAGTTTCTGAGATGTTTCTTGAAGCTTTAACGCAGTGTAGTTCATCATTAGCCATGGGAGGAGACTTGCCTAAAGTGATAGTCGCTCAGAGCGATACCTGTCCGATTCGCAAGTGAGTCGTTCATTCAAATCGGTTCTTTTGAATGATTCAATCTGACCTGCCCCTTTTATGGAGAAGCGCAGGTAAACATATATTTTAGTCATGTTTGGCATAATGTATGTTACTGGTGTTTTATGTGTGTGAAAAGTCAAAGAAACTTATTTTAGGAATACAAACTAAAATAACGAACTGAAACGTTAGGAACGTAAAACATGCCCACAGTTATGAAGCAAACATACCAACACGACGAGCATTTAACTTAGGCTAGTATTTAATTGCAATAAATGCTATACGCCACGTACAGTGACTTTGGATAAACAAACTAATTCATTTAATTAGCTAAAATAATTTAACAGACGAACACAATAACATAACGAAAGAAAAAGAATAGGAAAAAACTATTATAGGTTTTCAGCAAGATTAAGATTGTCAACTGGTCTTGTCTAAAAATAACATTATCGAGTCATGATTCAAACAAACCGATTCGATAAAACCAAATGATTCATTAAAAAGATTCAAACCGATCCGTGCAAGAGGTGTGTTTCACAATAGTTTGGTCGTCATAAAAGCCAACATAAATGTGAGGGTAAGAAATCACGCATTGCTGCTGGCGCTGTCAAAGATATTTGGACTGTTTTGTTTCACAGATATTTTTATTTTAACCACAGGTTAATCTGACAGGTCCGACGAGTTAAGTTAGTTGCAGCTATGCTTAGAATGATGCAAACACTAATTTGCACACATCCTGCAATCCAATACATCCAAATCCAATTTCAAGTTTACTTTATAAAGTGACAAAGACAGTAAAACCATTGTTTGAGACGAGGGTAACGTTAGTCACATTTCCATGATGGTTCAACACAACGTCATCATTTATTTTGTTTATTATTTAATTGTTTTTGGCATTTTCGCAGTCACAATACATTCAGCTTCAGAATATCATAATAGAATAGACAAATCACACAAAATATTTAATATCACGTTCCATACAAAAAATCTAAATCTTTTATAAAACATTTAGACATCATCTAAGTTCATTTAATACCATAGTTATTTTTTTTTTTTGTCTGGCAAAAGTTCACTGAGAATAAAGAAAACACTTGTCAAAATACATATATTTTATATATTAATAATTTTCAATAGAGTATTTAAAATATTTTTAATTTACCACAAAACACATAAATTAGTGCCGCTGCTGCAGTAGCATTAAACTAAATCCTTTTGAGCAAATATATTTGATAGAATTTCCTCTGTGTACTCATTCTCAATATTTCTGTTCCCTGTTGGCCTTTAAATGACTTACAGTAAGCTTTTAATTTCTGTCCACTGTAAAACTAGCTTGTGCTCAGTGCCATTTACAGTAAAGAGTCATAGTGCTTTAATTTTTTAAACTACAAGATACAGTAGGAGAAAGGGGAAAACATTAGGTTTCAAGTCCAAGACACTTGCATGCCATGTGCAAATACGGAGTAGCAATTAGCTTAAATGGCAAAACGAATATCTGCATGTGCAATTACTTGAAAGGACCGAGATCCTTGAGGAGATTGAAGTAGATGGTTTTTCGCAAGGCGTAAAATTGGACCCCATCATTTCTTAAGACGGTCTGCAAAAGGCACCTTTTGAAGATTTCATAAATTAGTTAAAGATGCTGTAAGCGAGTACAGCTTCCTCTCGAGCCAGATACGCTGTTTGCCTTTTCTAAGATCACTTACAGCACCTTTAATAGTTGACAGGATTCAAGTAGTTCTCTATTCCATGGCTCAAATATTTATATGACAATTTACAGTTTTAACGTGCCAACTCTCTGTATTATAGTATTGAATGAATGTTGAAATAAACTGCAATAGCAGCTTGTGCAATGACTAATCAAACACCCATGGCAAAACAAGTCAAACCTCAAACAGAAATAAAGGAAATTTCACTCGGCGGGAAAATTAGGACATGAAGCTACCATGTTTCTTACACATACACGCACAATTAAAAATACTATGAACGTCTGAAAATACTACTAGATCTAGGCAGAAACTCAAGTTTAAATGTCTTTCCATTTAAAGCATTGAGCTTTATAGGATCAGTGTGGTTTTTAGGTTTGCAATAGACTTCAGGAGAGAACTTGTAACCAGCTAATGGTACGACTGGGAATGATTCACTTCTATTCAGTCCGTTTTCTAATAAATTGGTGCGTGTGGATGGATGCATGCATCTTTTGGATGGAGAAACGAAGCTGTTTGCTTCATTATGGTTTTGTTCTGGCCATCTCTTCACGCACACCGCTTTGATTCTTGTCCTCAGAATATGCTTTGTCTGCGGTTTTTGCCCCGACCTGGATTTGGAGACAATGAGCCACTGTTAGCTGCAGGAGTGCATGTGAGTATTTTATAGTTTTACAGTATATGGATGGGATTATTTAGCATGACTAAACATGATCAGGATGTGCTCGGCAAATAGAGGTGAGTGATGTCAAAGCAATGGAATTGAATACCCGGCGGCTGAAATACTGAGCTCTTGTGTCCCGGATCCTTCTGTAGCTGGATCTCCCTCAGTGAAAACACAGATGAGGCTAGAGAGGATAGAAAACAATGGCTGATGATCAAAGCAAATTTATTTTCTTGATTGCTGTTTCATCAAGGTGAACGACAGATTATAAGGCTCGTGTTGTGGTGATGTTTTATAAGCAGACTCTAGTGTTGGGATAAACTCACTGTCAGGTATGGAGTGGATGTTCTCGCCCAGAGTCAGGAAGTAAGAGTGTTTCAGAGACGATTCGGCCGAAATCCTGCACCTGGTGTCGTACTGGACAGACAAAAAATGAGAATTGATGCAGTTTTATTGGATAGTTTTTTTTCTAGTGTGTTTGTGCAGTGTATTTATTTATCTAAGTAAATATGACAAAATGGTGCAAAATAAATTACAAAAATATATCTTTTTGGTCCTTGAATCTGATTGGTTGAGAGGAGTGTCTCACAGCGTGTCCCAACTCCATGTTTTTTATAAAGACACAACATTATTATGTATGAATATGTATACATTTTTAATGTATATGTATAAATACGAAAACAGAAATCCATTTTTAGCAAATGAAAAATCTTTTTTTTTTCATTGTGGATTCCAATTCTCAATCAAACTACAGCTGGTTTTCATTTGACTATTAAAAAAACCTAAGAAAAACAAGTAACACTTTCTAAATGAACCACTTTTCAAGATTTGCGTGTGTATTTCTCTGATCCTGTTTTCCTGTAAACAAATCTAGTGTCTAATCTAATCAAATTATAATTTTTTTTTATAAAAACAAGCTGTACGAGAGTAAATACACAATTGATAGAGGGTCAAGGGTGTGTGTTTTTTATTTATTTATTTTATGAAAAAGACGACCGATAGATAAAATACAAATAGAATAGATAGTGCTAGTGTTAGAGGGTTAAATAACGGTGAAAGGGGTGTGCTTCAGGTGCTCAGAATGAGTTGGTATATAATATAATAATTAGAAATAGAATATACCATATGTTAAGATATATACGTGTTTGTGTGTGAGAGAGAGTGTATAAAATATATTAAATATAATTTCAGAATATTTTTTATTACATTATTTTTAAGTATTGTTTGTTTTCTCAGAAGGGAAATATTATATATTTGTTTTAGTCAACTTAAGTTCGAATTAAATTGTTTTATCGTTTTTTAGCAGTGTAGTAGACACTAACAAAAATGCACTAAAGGGAATTCACTTGAGCTTGAATGCTTGTGAAGTGTGCGCATGCGCAACACTTCTTTCACTGCTTTGCGCACTAGAACCCAAGTTACAGTAGCCGCCTGTGATCTTCCCCGTCGTGTGAGCTCTTCGCTAATGACCCGATTTGAGCACAGCTCCCCTGACTTGTTGATGCCTGAGCTATAAAATAGTTTTAAATAATGAAGCACCCATCACCCTGCTGTCATCTCACACAAAGTTATAAAATTGTCTCCGGCGAAGTTTGGCGTTGTTTCAAGCGAGCCGAGCGTTCAGAGCGCATTGTGTGAGGCTGACGGTGCGATCAGTCAGCGGGGTTTGATGAGAAACAGGTGCACGGTTCGGACTCATTAAGGCCGCTGTCACCATTAACGAATCGCGCGCTCCGCGGTCTTTCATCATAATGACAGGTCAGCGCGCACTCAAGCTGCGCGCGCCACCCGAACGCGCAGAGAGAAAGAGAGAAACGCATTCACGTTTCTACACAAATACCGCATTCTACCGAAATACAAACGCACACAATCTTATACCTCCCATTGACATCGACTTGTTCAATTAAATAAATCGTAACTATTACACGCTGACCCCTACCTCTTGTTTATACTTTTTTTTAGGACATTATTTGGCACGTCTATAAACATTTTTAAATACCTTTACCCAACTGTCTTACTGAAAGACAAGTGTATTGACTTTAAAATGTTGTAAATTAAGCTATAATTGGATGGTTTTAGTTGGTTTAAGCTTGTCTTCCTTGTCTAAAACAAGCAAAAACAAAACACAGACCCACTTAATGAATGGGGAAAAATGTTGATAATGTAGACAAGTTTACAATATATAGACTCAAAAAAAAAAAAAAAGTTGTCAGCAATGGTTGCCAGAATAATAGGCTATAGAATATAGAAAAAAAATGTTAAAAGTATAAAACATTAATTTACAAACAAGAAAATTTGAATGTAAACCAGTAAATTTAACAATGTACACTGCCATTAAAACCGTTTTGTACCTTTAACATACTGATGTTTAACATACCGCAAAAGAGAAGGTAAAATGGAGAGACAAAGCTCATTACAAGTAGCTTCTCTACAATCAAAAGTAGATACTAATATAGGCCTATATAAGGTACAGACAGAGCCGGACAGTAACGGAGTACATTTACTTGAGTACAGTACTTAAGTACAATTTTGAGGGATCTGTACTTTA
>JAUCMT010000013.1:5559074-5574775 GCA_032357475.1 Enteromius thamalakanensis
AAATATGTCTAGTTTACATTTGCCTAATCTAAAAAGGAATATGTTTTACAAATTTCAACAGGTTTTTACAGTTGCTGAAGAAAAGATGAGTGGTGCTTTGATTACAAATGTGTCTAATTCTAAATTTAATGGTTGTATATATTTATTTAAATGGTTACGTTAGCTAGTTAAATGGTTTAATGTATCAAATGTATGTAATTTTGTTTTCAAATGTAACAGTCTAATTTTAATTAACTCTTGACATCAATTTTAATTTGTTTCAGTTGTTACATGTGTATTATTTAAATGGGTACGTAGCTAATTTTATATCATTTATATCATTTCAAAGGGCAAGGTTTTCACATTTGCTAAAGACGATGATTAGTGCTTTGTTGGCACATGTGACTAATGTTTGATTTATGGTATAAATTGCATATTTAAATTTATATGTAAGGAAATATGAGTGGTGCTCTGTTTTACAAGTGGTTGCTATGATGTTGTTTACTGACCCAATCAAAGGAAACTGGTCTCCAGTATATATCATGATTATAATTTTAGATTATGGACTTTTTTTGCCTTTTTATAGACTAAACATTGTGTATTAGCAGTATTATTAGTTTTGCTTCAAGCTTAACAACACATTATATCTGATGCCATACAGTACCTCTATTATATACAGTGTTTTCTAGCAGCGGTTTTCAGGAGAAACATCTTACCACATGTCTATCGGTGTCGAGTATTCTGTAGAACCCAGCAGGACATCAGGAGGTCGATACCACAAGGTCACAACCTCATTCGAATAGGTTTTTGTTGGGACCGATTTTGCTCTGGCCAAACCTTAGCAATTAAGATAAGACAAGATAGTTAAGGCGATGAACAAACGTTGCTGGGTAACCCAGAATCCGAGCCAAGAGTCACATGGGAGACCGCTGCTGGGTAATGTGCTAAAAGAAGTCAGATATTCTTTGTACAGCACACCAAAGTAAATGCATCAGTGAAAATTCAAGCCTTGTAAGAAGGTCTCACCAAAGTCTGCCAGTTTGAGTTCTCCTTTGTCATTAATGAGCAGATTCTGAGGCTTCAGGTCCCGGTGGAGAATCTTCCTCTTATGACAATATGATAAACCACGAAGAAGCTGAAACATAAATATCTACAAGGACAGAGAGGCAAATGTTAGCATTTCTAAACTTACCAACAAAGACCACATTTTAAATGTAGCCAGCTGCCTTCTAAGATGTTTCTAAGAATTTTGATGTTTCCACGGCAAATTTGAAAATAGTTGTTATTTACTGCTATTTTAGTATTATTGTGAAGCTATTATTATTAATATTACTAATAATGTTTTACAGTCAAAATACCTCTTTTTTATAATATTATTTGTATTTTTGTTATATTTTACATTTATTATTATTATTGTTATTATAATAATATTGTTATTAATTTTAGTTATTTATGTTGATGTGTGTGTTGTGTTTTTAATAGCTTTTGTTAGTGTTTATGTAGTTATTTTAGTAGTTTATCTATAATTAAACAATGTTGTTTTTTGTTGTATATATTTTATAAAAATATAAAATTTCTAAAACATTATACATTTTATAAAGGGATAATGAAATGAAAATTGTTGTCATTTACACTTTGAAGCGCAATCCCAGAATGCATTGTGCATTATTCTGAAATATTTAAAAATGTATAAAATCAGCTATATTTTTAAAATCAACAATAACAAGTATAAATTAAATTTAGTTGAATTAAAATTTGTATGATCTTGTTTCCCCATATTTTATTTTATTTTGTTCCTGACACCATGTTTTATCCAGGTGCAACATGATAAAGTGACATGCAAAAAGGTATTAGCTGTCAAATTAGAAAAGTTGATTACTGCTGTTAGTCTAATTTTTATTAATTTGTAAAATTTTCAGCCTAAATTCCCCCTTATCACAAAGCATATGGGCTATTTCCAAATCATTAGATCCAGTTAATCAGTGTTTGAAATGTCAGCTATAGATCTATACGTAATTTCTACTTAATTTTCCCTTAATAAATGGACTTATTAGTCATTTAAACAAACTAATTAGTCAATTACGGGATCCCAATGCTCTAATTTTCCTACAAGTAGGAAAACTCAATTGAGCAAATTGAGCCCCGCCCACTGACATCTGATTGGTCCAAAATCCTGCTCTTCGTAACTGTATGTTAAATTATATCTTCTTATTGGCTGTGATGTTGTCGAGCAGCTTTGTGATCGTAATTGATTAACTAATTGATTTTTGCTGGAAACTTAGCAACATGTTAACATCACATTCTATCAGAATCAACTGGCATGTAGCATTACGATGCTGCCTATGTAGACCGCTCTGTTGACTTTTAATTGGTAAGCTTGTTGATGTTTTTTCGCTATCACCTTCACATTGTGCATGCTCATTAGGTTTCCACAGTTGTCGAGGTACTGCTTCAAGTCACTGTCCTGTAAAGACAATAGGTTATGACGTTAAAATGCCATTTGAAACAGACTGGTCCTGTCTCTTTGAAGAGCAATATACATCAAATACCACCCCACCCAAAATCACAAAGCATCGCGCCATGAACTGCAACCTACAGGCTCCAATTGTTTTCAAAGCATTCTAAGAAAAGCTGTCAGACGTGGCTTACCAGATATTCAAAGACAAGGGTGAGACATCGGTCCGTGTGGATGATGTCATGCAGCGTTACGATGTTGGCGTGTTTCAGGTTCTTCAGGAGCGACACTGGTGCAACACAACAATAATATGATGTCAATGAGCACCTGTAATAATAACCTCCAGGAGGGTTGTGCAACATCCAGAAATTGAAATGAAACGGCTTTTGAAATTCTAATCCAGGTCTTGAATTTTAATCGAGCCAAAGAGGTTGCAGAATTGTCATTCAAATTAGAAAACTGGGCTGTGTTGTTTTGCAATAATTCATACTGAATAATCTAATATATTACTCATTAACATGTTTGCTATTTCTGGAATTAATGCATAATAATTAACATGTTTGTTTGCTTGTTTGTTAATAAAAGGCTCTCTTATATCATTTTTGACCCTCTAACCCTAGCACTTTCTATTCTCTTTTTTTATTTATTTTTCTTTTTGTATTAAGAAAAAAAAAAATCCCCCTCTAACACTTAAACTCTTTCTTTTTCTAACTGCTTGTTGTTGTTTTTTTAGTTGCATATTCTTTTTTTTCTGTCTACTTGTTTTTTTTTCATCTGAGATGTATCTATACCTATATATGTTCTACCAGTCAAAAATTTGGAAACAGTAAGATTTGTAATATTTTTTAAAGACGTGCATTTATTTTATCAGACATACAAGTAATATTGTGAAATAATAACATTTAAAATAATGGGTTTCTATTAATATAGTCTAAATTATGTATTTTTTTCTTTGATGCAAAGCTGAATTTCCATCAGTCACTACTCACAGTCTAAGGTGTCACATGATCCTTTAGAAATAATTCTAATATTCTGATTTATTATTAGAATGATCAATGTTGGCAAATTTATGATGGCAAATATATAAATTGGAATACTTTTTTCAGGATTCTTTGATTAAAGGTTATAAAAAACAGCATTTATTAAAAATATGAATAATTTTTAACAATATAAATATTTGCCATAAATTTTTAATATAACACATCCTAGCTAAATAAGTTTTAATTTCTTTCAAATAAAAAAATAATAAAGATTTACTGACCCCAAACATTTAAATGGTAGTGTAGATTATATTGTTAGCAATTTCTATTTAAAATAAACATTTTATTCATTCAAGTATCCAAAAAAAAAAAAAAAAACTTAAGCAGCACAACAGTTTCCAACACTGATAATAAATAAAAAAAAGCAGGTTTACATCACAGGAATAAATTAGATTTTATATCTAAAAAAATTTAATTATTAAAAATTTATTTTATTTTATATTGCAAAAATATTTCACAATATTACATTTTCCTGTATTTTTAATCATATAAATGCAGCCTTGATGAACATAAGAAACATCTTTTAAAAATACTAAAAATCTTTTGGCTGGTAGTGTATATATTACTGCATTAGGCTATTATGTTGATTTAGATTGCTTCTATTGTCCTAATTTGTAATAAGGCATCCACTAAATAACTATAAAATGATTGACCAATATGTGGATACAAAATATTTTGACTGATTAATTACTGCTAACAAAAAAAATGCCCTAATAATATTATAATATGATTTGCTGCTCAAGACACATTATAATTTTTGTGAAAATTTGTGTATTTTTTGTATGCAACTATGTCTTTAATTACCTAACATGATTTATTTTTTGTCATTTTAATTATATTATTACTAATTTAGATTTGTACCTCATTTATTTTATTTTTTTTTTAAGAAAAAGAATCAACTTAATCTTAAATCTGAAACGGGTTGATACTCAGTAAAAGAGCTGAATTTTACCTAACTCTGACCTCTCCTGACATGTTCTGTAATGCATTCTTCATATCGTGAGCTCAGTAGCCACTGGGTGGCAGCCTTGCTTCACATCGGTGTTTTCCATTAGCAACCCCACTCACGTACTCCATCTCATTTAGATGGAGAGATTCAGGCTGGGTGAAGAAGATGCCTGTGGCTTGCCAGTTTAGAATGTATACTCTTCGTGACAATGTGGGTTTTGAACAACTGGGGAGCTCGAAATCATAGAGAGGAGGACGCTACCTTCCCGTATGGCTGTGCATGGGGCGCCCTCTTCGTGCTCCAGACGAATCTCTTTCAGGGCCACCAGGTTTTCAGTGAGTTTGCTGCGGCCTTTGAATACCGTTGCGTATGTGCCCTGTTTGACAGACAGGAAGACAAAAATATGTCAATCATCTTGGGAAGAGGAGTGGTGCTGAATAGATCAATGGTTCTTTGCTTGAGTACCCGGGATTCACTTGGGTAGCCCAAAATGATGCATTGCACAAAAGCAAACAGAATTGTCTTGGAAACAAATACTATTATTACTGTAAAATGCGCAATCAAAGCAATATGACAAATCAAGACCATGTTTGGTTCTCAAATGTATCTTGATGGACTAGTTAGTTTAATGGTATGTCACATAACCTGTCTGCACCCGTTTGTTTGTTTTCCACAAGGTGACATTAATTTAAGCATAACTTGATTCTAGTTAAGATTCTAGACTTTCTGACTTGAAGTCTGGACAAAAATGACTGAAACTGAATTAGCCTAGTATGAAACTTCTTTCTAGTTCCTAGTTTGGTTAGACATCTTTGTCTATAACCGTGGTGTCTAGACAATCCAAACTTCTCATTAAAACCAGTGATCTATTGTGTATGAAAGTCATTTCATGTTGAGATTATCTGTATCTAGCATTATATAGCATAGCTAGAAAAAAAAGCTCAAATTCCAATAAATGAACTCTTGATGCACTTTTTTATTTATTTACAATTACAATTGGGAGTTTATATTGGGTGATAGAAGTCAGACTATATCAATCCTTTTTTCTGCTCAAAATTAGACCTTAAAACTCGTAGTATGCGAGTTTATATCTCACAAATCTGAAATGTGACTTTATAAAACACAATTGTGTGTTATAATTCAGAATTTGTACTTGTGAACTTGTGACTTTATAACTCAGAGTTCTGACATTTATGCAATTTGAGAATTGTCAGTAGGGCTGGGCGATATATATCGAACGATATATTATGTGCATCTCGTCAGTGATCACTGAGAAGCTACGCGTTGAGTTTGCGGGTGATTCAATGGCGCAGCTTGTCAGTGATCTACTGCGCTGTTCTTACACTGGCGCTGCATTTAAAAACAGCTGATGGAGATTTAGCGCTAATCAAAGAACCGGCTTTACTGACGAGATGCGCATAGTATATCGTTCGATATATATTGCCCAGCCTTAATTGTTAGATAGTTGCAATAACCTTTTTATTTTTTTATTCAGTGGCGGACAACTTGGAATAGAATTAGAGGCTTAATAAACAATTTTTCAATGAACATGTTTTTTATAATAATGTATTTAACATTTCTGTGGAAATAGTGATGGAGCATTCTAAAGAATAGCCTTTATTTGAAAATTTTATGTAACAATCTGTCTTTACTGCCACATTGGATCAATTTATTGTGCCCTTGATGAAAAAAAAGTATTAATTGATAAAAAATAATACCTGATACTTATAAAGACTGCTTATGATTATTGTTAAGTTGTATTAATTTTTATAAAGTGTCTGCTAAATGACATGCCTGACTTTTCCAGGCAGAGCTAAAAGCACCTTTAAACATTAATAAACACATTTATAACTGCTTATACAAAGGTAAAAATCGGTTTCTTTATTAAAGTGAATTCACTTTAGCTCGAGTCCAGTATTTTCCAATACTTCAGGTTCTTCTCATGCAGTCTTTAGATACGGTATTCCTCAGGGTTGTATGTAGTACATTATTTCTCACAATTTGCAATGTGCATGCTTTGTTGCACTTAATGGAAAATTGACAGGCTAGTCGCAGTACAGCTTTGAGCATATTAGAGACTGATGTCTCTTCATACCAAAAAAAAGCCTATTAAATCAGAAACCACATTCAACACAACTCATATTCACTGTAATCGCCTGCGGGAAATCTCATAATGAACCCATTTGATTCTTCATTTCAATGGCTGCTGTTTTATGTTTTTAATTTTTGCCTGTAGCATATTATTTTTTTTTTCCCAAGGAAAGTGAAAACATCTTACCTCTCCTAGTTTGCCCAACTTCACATATGTCTCCAGTTTCCCAAAGCCAATGTCCGACTGGAAAACAATGGAATAAAGTGTCTTCAATTTGTTAAAATAGTTTGTTGATAACATTTATGAATAGTTTTAGAAGCTGTACAGTGCAAGGGCATCAACATACGTACGCTAAAACGAGCTAAAACTGTATGTGAGGTCGTTATTAAGGTTCCTAGTGGTATTTAATGTGAAGAAGAGAGTTGTGTAGTAACAACTGATGGATTTAGTGTGTGTGTGTGTGTGTGTGTGTGTGTAGCAGGAGGATATGCTGAGTTAGACAATAAAAAAAACATAATCTGTAATTGCGATCAATCCCTTGAAAGCATGTAAACTTGTTGTACATGGAGTTTTATTTGTGTGGCGGCAGCAGCAGCATAATTATTTTACAGAAATTGACCTCCGAGAGAAGAATGTGTGTAGAAGACATTTATGATGATGCTTTTTTAAACCCGTTCTTGCAGTAATGCTGTGAATGCTGCTTAAGTTGCGTTATTATGTAAGTATTTTCATCTGCATTGTTCAGTGCTGAGGCTGTTTTTGTACAAACACAGACAGAAATTCTAGACCTACGCAAGTGTACAAACCTGTTGTGCATGAGTACTATTCACAATCTGTATTTCAAAAGCAGTAGCAGGCATATACTGTAGTTTGATGGAGTGTAATGGTACGGTTCTAGAAGTAAAATACTATTCGTTTTATAATATTTCACTCTCAAAAGAGCAATTTCTAGCTGATGTAATATTTTACAGCTGAGCCTAAGTAGAATAAAACCATATTGCACTTTTTTTTACAAATTTTTGTCATTTCCTTGACTTTTCCAGGCACCTTTAAACGTTAATGAAAATGTTTATAACTGCTGATATGAAGATAAAGATAATGTTCAGTGCTTAGCTACAATCTGTATTGTTAAAAGCGCTATATAAATAAAACATAAATACAGTGGCACAGTATGTGCTTCTGTTGAAGACACCAGCCAGCATAATTTTTTAAATTTTTTTTTATTTATTGCATTTAGAAGTGGATACCTGGTGAAAACTACTTTTCCCATGATTCTGATGGAGAAATTTCCACCAATCAGAGAGCCTTAAATGATGTGCAGTCAGTTTTCATGGCCTCGCAAACTACTGTTATTTTGACTGTATGCATACTATGCAGTTTTTGAAATACATAAAAAAAATGTAAACTTTAAATCAATGCTTTCATTTTTACTAGAGTTTTCACTATACCTCATGGGATTGTTATTCTTTTACTTACTTTTTTTCACTTCAAATCAAAGTTTGATGTGATTTGCTTGGATTGATCTCTTATAACTCTAAACATAAACTTGTCTTATAAATCTAAACATGTACTGTGTAGACATTGTATCAACTTGGTCCTTTTATAAACGCCACTTGCCTGAACACTGTGTCTACGGCGTTCTCCGTTTCTCTTTTTGAATGCCGTGTGCAAATGACGTCACTGGCGACCGGTTTACTTCACTTAGTACACACTGTCGGTGCGAATGCAACCCTTTTAAATGGTACTGGAAAACAGTTCTCAATCGTCTCAGTACTTTAGTACTCTGCTTTTAGTTCTGGAACTAAAGTGGTCTGAAAGGCCCTTAGTAATATTGCCAGCTAGCGGTTGAAATCGGTTGAAATTCAGGCCCAAAATCTGCCCGAAAAAGACATTTAAGAGTAGAATTACTAGCTATAGCATTATTTTTTAGAAACCACTATGTATGTTACCTGGATACTAAGGTTAGAGTTTCGTTTAATATGGAGTTATTAGTGGAACTTGAGCTATTTTATGCCCCAACACAGTCTCACGTGCAATTCGTACATATTCATAAGAGGTGCCAAATTTGTGCCAATTCGTACGACCTCACTCGTACGATTTTGTACGATTTGTCTAAAACCACGTGATAGGTAGGTTTAGGGGCGGGGTTACGCTTAGGTCATTCGTATAAATTCATACGTATTGCCATCTCGTAAAATATGTACGATTTAAAATAAATCGTATGAATTCGTATGAGTGAGGTTGTACAAATTCGTACGAATTAGCCACCTCGTAAAATATGTACGAATTGCCGTGAGATCAGGTTGTATGCCCTTGTTTTGATTGCTCACTAACTGTCCAAGTGACTTTAATTTGGTTACTAACCAGTGAAGCTCTTCTGGACATGCGGCTGAGCGGTTTGCATGGCGGAGGGCTTTCCATCTGCAACTTCTTCAGAAACTCTGGAGGGAGACGAATATCCATGGGCAGAGACATCCTCTTAGTTACATCCTGCACACACGTCAAAGAGCTGTCAGCTGTTAGCGTTCAAGTAGCACACATATGAAAACACAGCAGGTCAAGATGAATATGACAGCTTTCTCCAACGCGCAACACAACTCTACGCCTATAGGCAGAGCTGACTATTCTTACCGTGACGAACTCGGCATGACAATGAGAAAACCTGTCACTTTTCTCCAGTATGAAGACTCTCACTCAATAAAGGATTCTGCATAATCTTAACACGCCAAGGCAGGGTAGGACAAAATATTGCATCTTAAGACGAGCCGAAGTATAACAAACAATCTTCTTGCTTTTAAGAAGCTTTGATGGAGTTGGAAACCCGATTCATTGCCATGGTTAGGAGAGGGCCAAAACAAGCACTGCAATGAAGGGGAATCTTATGTACTCTGAAAAATGAGAGCATTCTCTGTGATTCCTACCGCTCTGCCTTGTGGCTGAGTTTGTACGGTTGTGCAATAAAACTAGCCAGCGATTCTCAATAAAACCAGGGAATAAAAAGTCCTCCTTTCTCCTCTGCGCTCTCCCGTCATGCCTGTGGGAATAAAATAAGGGTGCACGGAGCAGATAAAAGGGTTGCGAGAGCAGAAAGAAGCCGTCGGATTTGAAAATGGGAGAGGGCATTCATTCCAATTTTCCCCTTCTAGATTCATGGCCACTGAATAAGAAAACTGACAGCCGAGGCAAAGAACACTCCGGATGTGGAGTCTGCCTTTTGTGACGCCGGACTAACTTACAGGTAATACTTCCACTCCATTTAATGATGAACTCCATCTTTCTCTTGCGCTTCCGACGGAGGCTTTCCTATCTTACAGATATGGATTCGCTTGGATGATTATGGTGGAAGTGTCTCACACCAATATCTGCTAAAATAGCAATGAAATTAGAAGACATTAGACTAGTTCCCCCAAATCTATAAAGGGTGCATTTATAACAAACTCGAATTTTCGTATTTGAAAAGAGGGCAGTTGAGGGCAACCATATTTCATAAATTATTGTTGTTAATCTGCTGGCATGTGCTAAACCTCATAATTATGTGACAAATCCTATTTAACTAGAGTTTTTAAGATTGCGTCTCTCTCTCAGGTGACTGAAATCCTGCAACAGGAGGTTGTCCAGATTAAAAGCCAAATGGGCCTTTTTAACCATTTCAAGTAAAGAATTCTGTGAATTCTTAAATATTGCAGATTTACAGTTGCATTTCATTCATTTGAGTTCCTCCAAAACACCACTCATCCATGTAATGAGGAAATAGAATAATGCATAGAGCCTCTCAATAAGGGAATCGGTTCAGCACTGCAGCTGGAATTGCTTTTCAGTTCAGTGCTGAACAGGGTAAAGATCTGTCTTGGCTCAAAGGTCCGACTAAAAACGAGCTCAATGATCAAAACGCAAGTGTAAACTTCGCACTCACATTGCTCTGACTTAAGAGACAAATGCAAAGTTTCTTAGGAAAACACAAAAGTACCAGAGAAAGCAAAACATTCTTCCATCTTATATTTTTACCATTACCATGTCCCTTTAGGGCCTCTGTAGAACTGTATTGTTAATAGTAAGGATGATGCACCCTGAGCTGGATGAAAATCAGTACATAGCGATTTTTATCGGATGAGATGTTAAATAAATGACGATACAATTTGAGTTTATCTTAATGTTTCTTTGACCGTGTTTAGAAAAGTTTACATGGTATTTTCTTTTTACCTTGCCTCTGCATGTTAAATTGGTGCTCATAACCACAGCGCTGCTTTTTTACAGCAGTAACCAAGGTATAGCCGTATCGCTGCTGTCCCATGAGCACCACCTGCAGAGTGTATTTTGCGTCTCATTCAGTCAATCTGATGTTTTTGTTTCCTTTATAATTTTACAAAACTAAAGTCAGACCATTCTAGTTTTGAATTTTGAATTTACACAGTCAAATTTATATTAAAATCTGCTTGTATGCAGCATCTTTGTTTGGATCATAATTAAAATAGGCCTACAGAGGTTGCTTCTAATTTTAAGTGGAAAGAGCACAGTAAAAGCTTTGTTTCTTTACTGCTTGTTTACATTTTTCTCATATTCGTGGTATTAATTTGATTTGGAGTTTGTTTTAAAATTACAATCTTGTTTTGTTAAATCAGTTCGACTAAGAATTATTTAAAAGCTTTGTCTGAGAAATAATAAAACAACACATTTTAATTACTAATTTGTCCTAAATCTCTTTTTGATTAAAAAATCATGTGAAAATCGTATCGTAAAATCATTATAGTAAATCGTATCGCATCGTGAGTTGAGTGAATCACTTCATCCCTAGTTCAAAGACAAAAACTTGTCATTGCTTTAGTGCTATAATGTAACTGGTCTCCTGTTCTCACCTTAGGAACCAAGCACTTGATAATGGCAGATGCCTCTGGCAAAGACTTTATTAAAGACTCAGACAAGATTACAAGCAGAGCTTGTGTTGTTCTGTTAGAATCACTAGGACCCCATCAAAGCTTTTGGAAAGAGCACTCGGCTGGGCTTTAGCATGGAGAAGGATGAAATGATTAAAGATGACTCACCTCCATGGAGAATCGGCGGTGCTGGACTTTGTTGCGGTACTGCAGTTGGGTGGGAGACTGAGCCTGGCTGTCTGGAGCTACTGGACTGGGCTGCAGGCTGTGTAAACCCAGACTATTGGGCACCACACCTGTAGAAAACCAACACAGTTACTTTAGACGAATAGAGATTGTTCTGATATCCATAATTCTTCATTATCCACCAGTAGTTTTTAAAATGATAGCAGAAGTTATGTACACTGAATGTGCTCAACACAAATGGCAATTCATTTAATGACGATGGATATTTTAGAAAAAAAATCTATTATATAAAATATATTAATTTCCACACAAACACTTTTTTTTAGAATTAATGTGTGCATACGTATTTTGTAGTAGTAAAGTTAATTATAATATATTTAAATTATATATATATTAATAATATTTAAATTATTGTGTTAGTATTTTCTGCCTAATAATGATAATTAATCAAAAACATGAAAATATAATGAATATTTCAAAAAAAAAAAAATAATTTTAACATGATGATAATAATAATAGATAGAAATGTAGTTGTAATAATAATAATGCCTTCTTTAATATATTAAATAATTGTCCTAGTATTATAAATATTGTTTGAGATGTGAATATAATATCCTTACTTTTAGTTTGGCCATGGTTATACAGTAGTTTTCATCTCCATAAAAACAAAATGTCTGCAGCGTTTTATAGATGTGATGTGCAGAATATGATTATTTTGTCAACATTGTAAGGATTTTCTGTCTGACTGTGGTTCGATAGATGGAGCTGATAGTCAGAAACCATCCTGTAGCCTCCACTCATTTAATATTTATGATAAATATTTGACAGTATTCTTGTATCTAGGAGTATTGAGTGATAGGCAAGGAAAAGCACATTTTGTGAGCGAATGGAAGAAGCAGGAGAGCATAAGCGATCACTTCTGAACATGCTGTACCATAAAAGAATTGCTTCATATATACAGTAAACCGTAATATATTTTTTAGTTCTGTACCCACACTCAAAGCCATGTTTTAGTGATCCCGCTGTGCTTTGTTTGGTTGTTGCTCCTATTACTCCGGAAACCTCAATGGCAACTGTTGCATTCATTAGGTCATAAGAGTCGTCTGAAGGGCCTCTACACTCTCTTGTGCCTCTCTCGAACCGTACTCGCCCCACCTCTTCTCTGATTAGCCTGCTAACTCAATAACCGTGAGGTCAGCTTTGGCATATGCTGATGACGGCATCATTAATCAAGCCCACCGCAGTTAGCAGAGCGATCGCAATTATCGCGCCGAGTTTCATGCATTTATGATGTGGCTATCTAAGTGTGTGTCAATCCAGCCACCCCAATTAATAATGTCTGTGTCAACAGACTGTCAGCACAAATCCAATTACGCCCCTATACGGTACGTCTGATAGGGACCCAGCGTCGCCACGGCTGACCCCCTTCGCAAACGCACGGCAGATGCCCACGGCAGCCTGGTATTTTCACTGCCAAACCGTGTTTTCGGAGGTGAGAACGAAAATCAAAATGGCTTTTCTGCTCCATCAGTTCAATTTGGACGAGGGGGCTTGAAGGGCCTCCGGAGGCAGCGGGGTGGGAGCCCCCAGTCCATTTCACAGCGTCGTGGCGGCATAATTGAGATCCACCTCATTATTGGGCCGAGCCCAGTGCTGAATGAGAATTGCCTGCCAGGCTCATCCGTTCTCATTTATGCTGGTCTCATCCTCTTCGGACCGCACAAGTGAACTCTTTAACGGAGCCATTTAGGCGGGAACGCAGAGAAATGTCACATCTGGCAGAGACACCCACGGCTGTCTTTATTCTATCCGAGATGATCATGACAGCTGTTGTGCGTGTCCCTGTTATGACTCCTGTATATTGGGGCTAGTAATCAATCATTTTTATCAATCTTCATTTAATCTCGATATTCATTCTCTGAAAGCCAATTAACACTAAAACAGTAACCATTAATAGAGCTATATTAGCATCATCGTGCTGTATTATTCTGTTTATTAATACATTTATGCCAGCTGTTGCTTAAATGTGCAATATGGTATGTTGCCAGTTAGGGGTCGAAATGGGTACTGCAGTCCAAATTCAAAATAGTGAATTTGGACAGATTGAGGACATGCAACAGCAATGAGCGCAGTTCAGAATGGAAGGGGATGAGCCTCACACTGTAAGTTGATGAGTTGATTTTAATATATGGATCCCAAGGCTTATTAGGTTGAATAGAATCTGCAATCTCTGATGAAATACGCCACGTTTTACAACTACTGGCAACCCCCTGATGCTGTATTACTATTGAGTAGATTGACAGAGGGCTACAGAGAGTCACACAGACAAAACAAAAACAGACACTCCAACACGGAACACACATTTGAAGTTGAATAAATGTTGAATTCTTTTTTTGGAGAAACAAATATGTTTACTTAGCATGTTTCCTAAATATCTGCAAACGTTTGTTTTGTTTTTTTGCATTTGGACAGTCCAAAAATAGCCAAAATTAAAATTTTTGGGTGAACTATTCCTTTGGGTGAAATATTTTTGCTCTAATATTTACTTTCAAACTCAATTTACCTTTTGCCTTTCAAGTACTTTAAACCATAAATACCATTTTGTCACTATTTAACGTGCATTGTCAAAACTGTAGTGCTTGTAATTTCTTCCTACTTATTGCCATAGCATGAAATAAACACAAATGAAGTTCAGAAGGTAAGGATAATGCATTAACCAGTAATAATAAATAATAGGACCTAATTAAATTGGTATCAGTTTTTATCTGTTTAATTTACCGTTATTTCTGTTTTATAAAATGTTTGGTAAATAAAAGTACTGTACTTGATATATTTGCAAATTAATTGATATAGAATCAAGAGCATGTGAATTGGTATCAAATGCAGCCCTACTGAATCTACAAGTGATTCGGAGTCAGACCCTGCAGTCGCCCAACCAATACGACATTTGAATTCCTCGTGGTGCGCACAGGTTAATATCGACTGCTCTAATCTCACTTGGCATTTGCTGTTGTCCTGAGTTTGTGCAGGGCTCAGAATCTCTCCCTGTCGGCAGGCCAGAGGGGTATTAGAGTCCTGACCCCAGAACGTGTGTCGATGACAGGGTCAGAAATTGGATCTGAATTGCTTGAGCGACTCAAGCCCCCACCAAACATCAAAGCCCATCTCATCTGATCCGGACAGGCACACAAGCTGACCTCCAACATCACGCTCTCACTGTACCTCACCGCTCGGGCTAACAGCGACGTGATGAAAGGTAAGGATGACCACCTGCATCGACTCGCTTTCCCAGACTGACACAACGCACAGTCACTGGTTTCTGTTCTGTCGAGCAAAGAGGAGAGATGTGAAGCTTTGAAAATCATCAAAGCTGCATGAGGGTGTGAAAGATCCAATTGTGCGGACAGAGGGAGAAACATGACTCTAAGGTCATAGATGGGAAATGACAAAGGCTGGGACAGATGCTCACTTTGTGAGGAGAAATATCCGCATTGTTTTCAGAGGCAGTATTACTAAACATTTTATGTCAAAAATTCTATATTCTGCCAAGAATGTAGTGATTATATCTAAATATATATAATATAAATAGTTGTATAATTTCTTCCCGTTATATTGTTCATTCAGACTGATTCATGAAACTGAAACATGTCTGAACGGGGGATTTTATTCATTTGGGATCACACACAAAGTCTGACTTGTTTTGTGTTGCACTGCTATCATTTACAAGCATGGAGCAGTTTGGTCCACAAACTCTTCCTTGGCATATTCTGTAAGTTCGGGTCGCTTGCTTAACATACAGTATATCTGGGAAAACCGTGTGCATTCTCTCACTAGATTTGTCACGTAAATAATTTTAAAAGCTATGCCTGCACAGAAGAATACATCAACATATTTCTATATGCGAATTGTGTACAGTACAAGGTTGGGTTCAATTCAGGAATTAAATGAACAATTCCAATTCAAAGAAGGAAATGGAATTGGAATTAAACAACAATTAAAGGAAACAGAGTTAGAATTGAACTGGAATTACAGGAAGTGGAATTCAATTCAGGAAGAATTCCACTGAATTCTGTTTATTGCTGAGCATTTATTTGTCACTGCATTTAAAGACATACATTTGAACTTTATT
>JAUCMT010000013.1:5582658-5595551 GCA_032357475.1 Enteromius thamalakanensis
GTTGCAGCTTTTTTGTTGTGTTGTGATAATTTTAGCATGTTATAGCTTGTTTCTGTAGTGTTGCGACTTGTATCTGTTATGTTGTGAAAATGTTTTATTGAGTTGCGACTTGTATCCATTGTGTTGTGCTAAATTTATTGTGTGTTGTGCTAATTTTGTTGTGTTGTGACTTGTATCCGTTGTGCTGTGCAAATTTTTTTGTTGCGACTTGTATTTTTTGTTGTGCTTATTTCATTGTGTAGCGACATGCATCCGTTGTGCTGTGCTAATTTTATTTTGTGCTGTGCTAATTTGATTATGCGCTGTGCTAATCTTGTTGTGTTGTGACTTGTATTTGTTGGGTTGTGCAAATATTTTGTGTTGCGACTTGTATCCATTGGGTTGTGCGAATTTGTTGTGTAGCGACTTGTATCCTTTGTGCTGTACTAATTTTGTTGTGTTGTGACTTGATTACGTTGTGCTGTGCTAATTTTGTTGTGTTGCAACTTGTATCCGTTGTGCTGTGCTAATTTGTTGTGTTGCGACTTGTATCCGTTGTGCTGTGCTAATTTTTTTGTGTTGCGATTTGTATCCGTTGTGCTGAGCTAATTTTGTTGTGTTGCGACTTGTATCCGTTGTGCTATGCTAATTTGTTGTATTGCGACTTGTATCCGTTGTGCTGTGCAAATTTTGTTGTGTTGCGACTTGAATCCGTTGTGCTGTGCTTATTTTGTTGTGTTGCGACTTGAATCCGTTGTGCTGTGCTAATTTGTTTTATTGCGACTTGAATCCGTCGTGCTGTACTCATTTTGTTGTTTTGCGACTTGTATCTGTTGTGCTGTGCAAATTTTTTTGTGTTGCGACTTGTATCCATTGTGCTGTACTAATTTTGTTGTTTTGCGACTTGTATCCTTTGTGCTATACTAATTTTGTTGTGTTGCGACTTGAATACGTTGTGCTGTGCTAATTTTGTTGTGTTGCGACTTGAATACGTTGTGCTGTGCTAATTTTGTTGTGTTGCGACTTGTATCCATTGTGCTGTGCTAATTTTGTTGTGTTGCGACTTGTATCCGTTGTGCTGTGCTAATTTTGTTGTGTTGCGACTTGAATCTGTTGTGCTGTGCTAATTTTGTTGTGTTGCGACTTGAATCCGTTGTGCTGTGCTAATTTTGTTGTGTTGCGACTTGAATTCGTTGTGCTGTGCTAATTTGTTTTATTGCGACTTGAATCCGTTGTGCTGTACTAATTTTGTTGTTTTGCGACTTGTATCCTTTGTGCTGTACTAATTTTGTTGTGTTGCGACTTGAATACGTTGTGCTGTGCTAATTTTGTTGTATTGCGACTTGTATCCGTTGGGTTGTGCTAATTTCAATGTGTTGCGACTTGTATCCGTTGTGCTGTGCTAATTTCCTTGTGTAAAGACTTGTTTCTGTTGTGTTTTGATTATTTTAGTATGTCATGGCTTGTTAACATTATGTTGTGGAGATTTCGTGGAGATGTGCAATATTGGGAGACTATACAGATTGGTTCAAACATGGCTTTGCAACAAGGTCATGTGTGTTGCAATGACATGAGGGTGAGTAAAAGATGATATAATTAGAATTCCTTTAATTAAAGGAAACGAAACATTTGTCTTTGCTTTCTTTCCAGGCCTAACTTCCCTTTTTCAAGTAGACATTCCCTGTTCGCAGACGAAAGCTCTCAACATATTAATAATGCAGATAAATCGAGCTGTCATTGAAACAAAGGTGGCTCAATGGTTGAGGTGAATCACTGATAAGCCATGTTTCTGTGACCTTGTGGGTTTGATCTTTTCTCTGGGGTGGTGATTAAAGATCTGGACTAGTAACTGAAAGGTTTGTAGGTCTGAACCATGAGAGACCGCTTGTAAAACTAAAGTTACTGTTAACTTAGCCAGTGATATTTTTCTTCATTATGGGCTAGAACTATGTAGAATTGATTTTAGTGTCCAGTTAAAAGTAGGTCATTAGATATTAGGCAAATTGTGTGTCATAAGGCTTTGACCCAATGGACTATAAGTGATTAAAAGTGTAAAGACACTTTCATATGACTGCTGTCAAGGCTTCCGTGCATATGTCAACACGTTAATGATGCTGCTTTAGTCACTACTGTATGTAAAGTCATGGAAGAGCGAGTTTATGTTTAGGTAGGTAAAGGGAAGTTAAAAAGAAAGTTTTCTCAGTTACCCATGAGATTAGTGAAGGCAAATGAACAAAGTGACATGCATTTAAGACAAGTATTTTTTTTTATTTAAAAGTCTTAGGCCACTAGTATTTTCAAAAACAAAAAAAATTGGTTATTCCTACAGTATCTTTTGCGGTAGTGTGTCAGTTGGAAAAATCTGATTACATTTCCAAACATTATTTTTACAGCTTCGTTTCCGAGGTGCACTTTATTTCATTTTGTTTTGTTTTTTTTAAAGAGAGAAATCTTACCAAGGCTAAAAACATTAATATTGCAAAACATTATCAAAATTGTAATACATTTTAAAGTGCCATTTATTACTGTAATTCAGTTACTCCAGTCTTCATGCAATTTGCTGCTCAGTAAGCGTTTATTATTATTGTCAATGTTAAAAATTGTTGTGCTGCTAACACTAACAGTGTTAGTATTGTTTTTTGTAAGTATCTGATTAATACAAACTTAAATATGACAGCTTGTTTTTGAAATGCACATTTCTAATTTTACAAAAGTGTTCTGTCATTATTGATCAGTTTGATGCATCCTTACTGAAATAAATTGGTTTCAAAATTTTTCTGACACCAAATTTTAATTATTGATTGATTTGATTTTACTTACATTCATAGGGTGTGTTTATAGTAAAACAATGAAGTGGTGCAATGAGATATTTGAACAGTTCATAGAGTTAAATATAGAGTTACGCATATAACTAAATTCCACTAAAACTTTGAATTTCGCAATGCGCTATTTAACCTCTCAGGAACGCTTTGTTTTGTAACTATATTGTTTTATTGCTCCACAGAATTCACAGGAAACATGAGTTTTGTTAAAGGCCCTCAAGTCCTTTTTTGTCTAGTTATTTTTCTCCTGACGTGTGTGCTTGAATATAAGCTATTTGATGTGCACCTGAACACCTGGTTGCTTGTTGCGGTGTGCGTGTGATTGTTTTGATTCCTACCTCTAAGCAAATCTATCCAGACACTGCAATCCTTTCTGTTTTTTATCGGAAATGAGCACACTTTTTATTCATGCCTAGCCAGAGGGCCACATGGACAGCTGGTGGTTATTTTGATGGCTGTCTCTAAATGAGATGCCTCTCTTTTCAGTTCTGCCCAACACACATTACATTCATCCTTTGCAGTATAAACTACTCAATGAGATTTAGTGTGTGTGTGGGTGTTTCTGGGTCTGTAATTATGTTCGAACCCTCCAAGGAATCTGTCGAAAAGCCATTTTGTGAGCATTATCATTAAATATAGCTTACATCTTTGTGGTAATCAAGAAGCACTTGTTAACCAAAAGACTGCTAACATTTGGATGATGGCTTCATCATGGGCGCCTCTCCATGGAGAATGACTTGGTTGCATTTCGATCAGCAATACATCACGAATATAACGAGATAATGGAAGTAGACGTACTGGCAAGGAGAAAATATGAGGTCTGACTCCCTAACGTGACTCGGATCAGTTTCTTCCACATTAACCTTGCAGTAAATGAGTACTAATAATCTTAGGTATATGGGCGAGTAAATTGGAATGAAGCGTTCCATTTCTCAAAACGTTTCCAACGCTTTTTCCATCCCAACCCGTAGACGGCTCTCCCGCCACGCTTGGCTTGGAGGTTCATCTGCAGCTGGAGGGAAGGGGTAAATAGAAGAAAAGCGCTCTTGCGTCTCCCCCCCGCCTGTCCTCGGATCCGCTCCCTCCTTCCAAACTCCATCCTGCTCCAGCTGTCTCCATCGCTGCCGTGTCTCCCGGGGGTGGAGGAAGTAACGGCGTGCAATCCCATCAGCCAATGGGAGCAGCTGGTTCGTGGTGGGGGAAAAATGGGGTGTTGTGGAAACAGCTGCCTCAGACAGACAGCTGAGGAGCCTGATTGCTCCCCAAACAAATGTTTTGTTCCCAGAATGCAACCAGGTCCAAATCCCCATCCTGCCACGGACCAAGGGTTCATCACCTGGTTTCGCTTCTCAGTATGTGTTTATTCATTCTTGTGTAGACAGAGTTTTGTATTTTATCAAAGTACTATGCACCTTCCAACTTACTCTGACCTGGAAATGCTAGCTTAGACCAAAAAAAAAAGCAAGAAAAAACATGGTCAAAACACTGCTTTGTCTTCAGTTTAAAGAGATTGTTCACCAATGAGTTTACCTCAGGTGAACCGTCCTAAGTGTACAGTATGTTTCAGACCAATTTAATTGGTCTTAATATTAAAACAAATGTCCTGGCTTTTTCAAACGTTATAATGGCAGTGAAGGGTTCAAGATTTTGAAGCAAAATAAAGTGCATCAATCCATCATAAAAAGTACTTCACACGGCTTTAATCAAGGCCTCCTGATGTGAACTGATGTGTTTGTGTAAAGCAAAATTGACATTTTTGGAAAAAACTGTAATTGCTATCTTCCGCTGATGACGTGGGTGTAGTGTAAACTATGATATAATGCTATTATGATAACAAGTTATGATGCTTGTCCCGTGAGAACAAAGTTTTGTTTACAGCAAAGGAAAACCAGTCTTCTCTTGGCTTATATCAAAATTCTCAGATATTTAACTTTACGAATTTGTGACCTGTGTTTTGTTTTGCTCTCTCCTCTGTGCTTCCATGTTTGTCATTTCTCACCAAAGCTTATGGTAATTGAATTTTTATGTCTTTAAGGCTGTTTGTACTTTTCTGTACAAAATTGACTAAATTCTTACAAAGTTACATTTTGAGGTCAGTAAGATTTTGTCTCCTATGATCAAAGCTGAATTTATTTGGTTACACCTACAGCATTAATATTCATTATTCATTAATATTCATTAATATTAATATTCAAATTATGAAATATCATTACAATTTTAAAGAACTGTTTTCTGTTTGAGTATCTGTATTCAAAATGAGTAATTCCTGTGATGTTAAGCTGAATTTTAAGCATCATTAGTCCAGTTTTGAGTGTCATATGATCTTTCAATATATGTTGAATTGCTCCTGGGGAAACATTATTTATGTTGGAAACTTAATATGACTAATGTTGTGCTGATTAATGTTTTTTTTATTGATGCACACTTCTTCATTTCTAAAATGTTGAATTGTAGGGTATATTTGTTGCCGAATTTTAGAATATCTATAGTATTATGTGTGGATTACTGTAATTGTGACTGTACCATTACTGCACTATTTAAGTTTGTAAGTTTGTAAAATAATATTGCTAGGCACCTTTTAACAGAAATGGCATTTATGATTTTTCTGGTTTGTATCTCTATTGTGATGATTAAAGTCAAATTTTTTGTTTCACTGGTAATTTTTTTTGTTGATAAGGTTGATTGGAATCCAGAATAAAGAGTATAAAAGCTTTTTATTTAAAGTTGTTAAAGATAAAGACTGGCCAATAACAAGCATTATCGATTTATATTGCAAGACCGAAGGCGTGCGAAAACCCCTGTAGATCTTTAAATTCTTAAAGTGGTCATGCTTGTAGTCTCTCCCATGAAATTTGATTTAATATAGTCTCGAGAAGGCGTTAAGACCATAGAGCCAGAGAGCGGAGCAGAATTGGACTATTGCATTAATAATGTAGGCACAAAGATAAGCACCACTGTGAATGAAGAACGAAGGATGCTGGAGGGTCAGAATCCCGTTTCCTCCTCATCTTCTCTGGAGCGTCTCTGACCCCCGAGGTCCTCGCAGGCTGCTGGTTGCATCTCTCTTCCATCTCTTGGAGAGATTATCAAACTCTCATGGGCCGCTCATTTTCCTGGCCTCTTGGAGATTTCATTCCATTTAAGAACAATCCAGAAGGCTTTGAATTGTGAAAGCTAGCCTCAGCTGACATCGAGATATTGTTTTGAACCGAATCAATGACATAATAATCGTAACCGAACCGTGAGACCAGTGTAGGTTCACACTCCTACGGAGCATGCTTACGTCATTATGATGCAATGTTTTCAAGATAAACAGGAAGAGAACCGCTCTCCCTCAGCTTTACTTTATGACTTACTGTTTTGCGTCGTTTGGTCGGCGGTGGTCCACAGGCCTCTCACAGCATGAATCGCCTTTGTGGCTCGGAAATTATCCAGCAATCATGCTGCTTGGATGACGTCACACTTCACACTGTTCGGTGCTCCAGCACAGTTCGTGTTCCCACTACTTGCGAACCGCGCCAAGCCCAACTGAACCGTGCTCTGGCCCACCTATTCCATACGGGCCAGGGAGTGCTAAACGAATTGTGCCCGGGCATGGTTTGGGGCATTCACACTACTCAAACGAACCACGGTTTGGCAATCAAACACACTCGGGCATGGTTCGGATTGCCTAGTGTGAGTACACCCTAAAAAAATCTAATTGTGTTTTTCCTTAATAATTTTTTTTCTCCCACCTCATGCCAGCTGTGCTTGTTACGCCGGTTCTGTTCCGTTCCATCTCGCGCACATCCGTGTCCGACTGTGTTTTTAGGGACCGTTCACATGTGGCGTCCTTTGCGCGCTCAAGTCCATTATTCCGCATTTCAGCTTTTCAGATTGCCGCAAGCGCAGTGGGTCTTGTGACAAGAACCAACCAATCGGTTTCATCCTTTCCCGTGACAACATTAAAAGCTCAGCCAAAATTAAGCAATAGTTGGTCTAAGCTTTACAGGGAAAGGTTGAACCACTACTTGTAATGCAGTAGGCTAGATTGAATAGGCTATATTACGTCAATATTTAGTTTATCAGTCTGTAAATCAGCTTGGGGGTTGCAATGGAAAATAGAAAAGACTTACTATTCTAATGCACTAGCCATGTTTTCATATATATATTTTATATTTATATAATTTATATTTGTCTCACATCAATTCACATCTATATTTACTAAACAAACAATACAAAAGTCACATATAAAAATATATAATTTAAGTAATTTTTAAAAATGTTTAATGGTGATTTTTTTTTTCTTTACATTATTACTTTTAATTTCTTGTATTATTTAACTGCTATTTTACTGCTGTTTGATAACCTATTTTTCAGGGGTAAATCTTTCAAACAAAAAAGTTCTCCAGAATCGTGGTCTTTATTCTAAGAAAAAAAATTGTGATGCTAATTTTATCCAGAATCGTGCAGCTCTAGTCAGAATCATTAGGAATACATGTTTACAGTATGTGTTATGAACCTTACTGTACCTTTAGAATGAACATTTATTTTAATATTTTCAGTAAAAATCATTTTATTAATTTTATGTGGTCCCGTTAAAACACCATTTAGATTTTATAGATTATTTTCTTTTTCTGTCATGCATTTTCATTGTTTTATCTTTATTTGAAGCAAAAAAAAAAGTTTCACACATTTGTATGATGCACATGTTATGCAAAGGTAATGTGTAAAGTTTTGTTTTTAATAAATCAAATTTTTTTACACTTTTGTCTCTAGATTTATTCCGTTTAAAAGACCACAAAAAAACGAAACAAACCGTAGGTGCCAAAATTAGGATAAAATGTCTTTCGTTATTATAGATTCTTGATTATGCATGAAATTAATGAAAAACAAACATTGTTCATATTGTGGGATTATAGACTAAAGCCCTGTTTGGATGGGACTAGTTTTCCCTCAGGAGGTCAGGTGCATGTGTTTTTCAAAGAATTTGTATTTTTTATTTATTTTTTAAATGCCTTCCAAATCTGCAGTTGTTGTTTTTTTTCCTCTGAGAAATCGAACCCTGCTGGATAGTACTATCTTTGATCATAGTAAATATTTACCCTTCTCCTCATTTGTTTTGACCTCTGAAACCAATTAATCTATTTTTCTCATCAATGGTTGGTGATTCAAGTGAGTCAATAAAAGAAGCATCTGATCACTGTAGTAGCGGCATCAGATATGATCTGTATAATAAGTTACATAAGTCTTGTTTATATCAGTGGGTATCATGATACTAACATCAGACTCTTGTGCTTCGAATGGGACATGCAAACATCAAAAGCAAAGCCGTACCGTCATTGCAGTGGATGTTGAGCTGGTTTATCTGTTCAGTAAACTCGTTCTCCTCTATCGTCTCTGTTCGGGGCACAGAAAGTGAGAAACGCCTCTTGAAGTTCTTCATCTTATTCATGTCGCTGGACCAGAAGTCCTGTGGAGGATGCAAGAACAGCGTGAGCTAGGCTAATATGTAGGTCTTTTTATTTGAAAAGATTTGTTTTGTCCTGCTCTCTGCATTAAAGCTGTCATGATATTATTGGGCTCTCTTGTGTTTTTGTCTTTTAAAATCTAGCTGAAGAATCTAATCTTGGATATTTACAACTTTTCAGAGCCTCCTTTGTTAGGCATCACTTGCTGTTTTAAGCTCTGTTAGAGCACCAAGTTTGGTGTTGTGAACACAAAAACTCCAATGTAACAAGTCTGCAATCAAAAGTCAGAGATCTCTGTAATGAACTCAAACGTTTCCCATTAAACTCCTTTAAGTAGGAGTTATCTGTGCTGCTTTCTACATTCATTTCGAAGCTCTATACTCTTGCTGAGGGTCAGCTATTGACTTCCAAGGGATTTTTGGAGTACAATGTGAGACGTTATAATTCATGAGCTAAAAAAGAACAACCTCTAAGCAATGTGTACTTTTGTGCTGGTACTTTAGACCCATTATGGTTCAAATACATAATATTAAAACCTCTGTAGGTGGTAACAAGTCAGTTTAAATGAGTGATTGAGTGAATGAGTGAATCATTCATTCAAACAATTTGTTTTTTAAATGATTCATTCAAAAGATTCATTTAGAAACAAATTAAGTGACTGTCTTTATTAATAGATCATTGAATCACTGACTCAAAACAATCTGTAAAATTAATCAACTAGCCGTGTTTTCACACACACACACACACACACACACACACACACACACACACATATATATATATTTACATTTGTCTCACATCAAAGGATTTGTGAAATTGTTCTTGGCTGACTTCTGACTTGTCGTGTCAAAGGTCAGCCAGGAAGCCCTATCTTGACGCTTTCGTGGATGTGCATATGGCCATTTGCCAGAAGTCAGTGATTTTTTATTTTTTATTTATTTATTTATTTATTTATTTATTTATATTTTTTAACTATTCCTGTTGAATAGTTAAAAAAGTGACTTTATGTAGTCTTTATAAATGGTTTATGGAATCACTGACTCAAATGATTCATTCAAAAACAGATTATTCAGGAACAAAACACTGCAGTGTTGCTCTGAAATGCATAAACGTTTAGATGAAAAACAATATTTTGTTTATAATATAACTTATTCAATATACTTTTTTAGTTCAAAAAATGTAAAAATGAAGATAATTTTGATGCAAGGCTTGGTCACTAATGAAGTGTATGGATATGAATATCTATAACTCTTGAAAAGTGTACATTACATCCCTTATAAGTGATAAAGTTCCGGCTGTAGTCCATTGACTAACACTCTGTTTAAAGAGACAGAATGAATAGAACTCTAATGATATTAAATATCCCCACAGCTGAAGTTCAGCTGTGAAGTTCCGTCTCACCGGAGCTTATCAAAATCTCTCATATTCTCTTCCTTTCCACTCTTACGTTACCAGGCAGAGTGGTTGCTAAGGGTTCCAGTGCTGTTAGTTTAATTCCTGGTGTGAGATTGTACTGTGTGCTTTACTAATTATTTTGAAAGTGGGAGACTAGCCAATACTCCCATTGCCAATTAGCGTCAGCTACCACTAAAATAACTACGTCTCAGAGCGCCATTGTTTCTCAAATGACTCTGAAAGAGAAATGTACAATAATAAAATAAATACTAATACTGTTAAAAAACATACTGTTAGAAAAGTTCCCTTATCAGCTGTGGTGGTGTTTTCCCCCTCCTCTCAAACTTGTTCTCCGCCTCGTGTTCTCTTCCTCTCTTTGAATTATAGTGCTTGTTTTTGCTAAGAATAATGATGTAGTCTCCCTGTCTTTGAAACATGACTCTCACAGGACAATAATTGCTCTTTGCTGTCCCATCATAGTGCTGATGAAACACAGACCAGTGTCTGTCCAAATAATCTCATCATCTACATTGTATTTATGGAATGTTACTAGGTCTAGCATGGAACAATATATAAATATATATATATATATCTACTGTATATATCTATCTATATATGTGTGTGTGTGTGTGTGTGCGTTTTTGTATTGTGCATATACATACATACATACACTTAAATTACATATGTGACCAGTCATAAGTTGCATGAGTATATATTTTTTTGCAATAGCCAAAAATGGGTCAAAATTATAGATTTTTTTAATGGCAAAAATCATTAGGATAATAAGTAAATATATTACACGAAGATAATCACATAAAGAAAATAAAAACTTTTTTTTTTTATTAGTAATATGCATTGTTAAGAACTTTTTTGAGAATTTTCTCAATATTTTGATTCCAGATTTCTAATTTTTCAACAACTGTTAAACAACAACAGTTTTCAACAACTCGTGCCAACAACTGACCAAGTCTTTGTGAAAGAAAAATCTTTATATTATCTTTATATTAAAATATTAATGTCACTAAAATAAGTCTAAAACGGCTGGATTCAAAGGGTAGAATATTAACATGATTTTTAGAGGCCGCAATATCTTGCAGATTCCTATTAATCACACACAGTGGCAATATTTTATTGATATTCTCCCCTGCTTCTGTATTCACTCTGATTGAATCCCAAATCTCATCCAAGTGTAATTACATCCCGAACTCCAGGGACCCTCCAAAGATGTGAGGGTGTCATAAGCAGATGTTAACCGAATCATCCGGAGAGGTGACCTTATATTCTCTGTCAAACTTCCTGTGGTGGCTGGTTTTTCCATCTATAATTTATTATTTTTCTTATTCTTAAAGAGAGTTTCATCTCTCTAATTCTATTGCTGTTAAAACTAAGCTTGAGTTTGTCCGACTTTACTAAAGTGCTGCCAACTTACTGACTCCCAAAGATGCTTCATGTACTTCAACTAATTTTACAGCTTTCTCTTCCCGCATGACCGACCTTGTCCATCAGCCACCGCCTCGCTGCCTTTTGAATTTGCTATGTGCCTCGGTTCTGCGGGGAATCGCGGTGACTCAAAATAGAGCCACCTTTCCTCCGCCGTGATGCCATCTCCTCCAGACGCGTCTGAAGAAGCTGAAGGAATTCTCAGTGTGACTCATTCGGCGCTCTGTACTCACTACGCCCCGCAGGGACGCGACTTCTTTTCGGCAGGGAATCTATTAATAAGGTGTTTTTTAGTTTGGTTGGTGGCATATGGAGGCTGAGGGACTCTGTGTTCCTGGAGTGGGCTGCTTTCTGTTAATTTGAGATCAGCCGAGATGCCGCACACTCTGGATGGGTTACGAGAGCTGCACATGCTAGTCATTGAAGAAGGTCTGGCGATAGAGAATGTGCTCATCTCATGTGTTCTGATTATCGTGCTTTAGTCAAACTGTCCTGTTGTAGATACAGTGATATTCTGTTATTTTCTGATATTCTGGCACATTTCACCACAGTTTCAAAGAGAAATGTCCACTGAGTGGCACTAAAACACAAGTTCAATAGGTGAATCCTAGCATATGTTTATTACGTCGATTGTAGGTATGTATACCGGTGGTTCATAATAAAAATCTGAGGACCTACACCAAATCCAACCCTAAACCTACCTGATAGTATTTCTTGTTTTGTTTTGTTTTGTTTTTCCTTCAATGTGTATGAGTGCATCGAGCCCTGTCTTTGCCCCACAACAATAAAATGTAACAATAAAATCATTAATCTTAATTTTGCTAAATAAACAGATCTGGCTCACATCAGTCACATGACTGCCATCAACCAATGATTGGTCGTGAAGGCAGAGTGCGCTCGTTACGAGCCGGTTTTGTACCCGGTGCATCATGGGTATTTCTTTAGAGTTTACTTATTTGGGTGTCATTTAAGCAATACAGTTACGTTTTTGTATTGGGGGGGGTGGTTCATTTGCAGCCCTTATATAAAAGTGTACAGTTACCGTCATGGAGAGAGGTGTGTAGGGGAGTGACTTGTTAATATTGCCCTTCATTTTTTAAGCGTAACTTATTTGAATTGGTATGCATGTTATGAGTTGCTGTTGTTTAGCCTACTATCTGTCATCTATTTTTAAATTTGAGCACCCTCCCCATTAATCATCTCTGCACGGCCCTGACACAAGTAATTATTTTTTCAAAGGTGCGTCTCTAAAAAAATTACTAATTGAACTATGACCTTGTCCTAATTGAACTATGATCCTGGTTTAGGCTAAACTCTGTCTGTGAAACCGGGCCAACGTCTCTTAGCATGGTAAACAGTGGTATGTTAATTAAACCAGGTTACCATCTCATAGGTTCTGCAGAAGCACACAAGACCACTGATGTGTGCTTTCATGTTCATGAAGCCTAATCCTCTTTAACTGCATGCATTCACTTTTCATCTGGATGTCAGATTATGACTGCTGGGCTGAGCTCATATTGCTCATAATCCACTGGAGTAGCAGTCAATCAGCTTCTTTGTTATGTGGCTGAAGCTCTTAATAATGGCTGATATAGATGTGGGCTAAATAGCATAATCAGAATTAAAATGCAATTTACATGATAGTACACATTTACATTTTCAACAGACTGATTTCAATGAAGCCATACCAGCACTATATAAATGTATCTCCAATTATAATCCTTAATTATAATATATAATATAATATAATATAATATAATATAATATAATATAATATAATATAATATAATATAATATAATATAATAT
>JAUCMT010000013.1:5599083-5611218 GCA_032357475.1 Enteromius thamalakanensis
TGTTTTAACGGTCGGGTAGTACGTTCGGTTTTAAATGTAGTACCTACTTAAGCAGTATGCGATTTCGGACGCAGCACGACACTTGCTTAGTTGAATCAACCATTTTGAATGAATCGTTTGAATGAATGATTCAATGAATCAGTTATTAAGATAAGGAATAACCAGCCAAAGTACCAAAAAACAACAACAACAACAAAAAAACACTTTTATTGTTTAATTGTCGTTATCACACCCTCCTACCGCAATGATGCTATAGTGTTACTCTGTGGTTGCTGACTTGTTTTTTTTTTAATAGTTAAAATTACTCACCCTTAAGTTTTTCCAAACATCTATGAATGTATTTCAGCTGTTATTTACAAAAAAACATATTTGGATGTTGGTCACCAAAGACACTGGTGGCCATTTACTTTTAATTTCAGTGATCTTTGATAAAATCTAAATATGATTTTTTTATATAAACTAGCTCTTTAAGCCTCTGTGATTGTGTGGTCTCTGTATTTATTCTTTTTTTTACCATCCGTCCGTCAAAGTTTAATATTGAGGCTTGAGCAATAGTAATAAATTCCCCTTTATAAAATAGCACACAAACAAGACACTTTTATTAGATCCACCTTTTCTCTCCTCTTTCAGTCTTTCTTTCCAGGCCAGCTTAATTACTCATTGCCAGGAATGCGTTCCAAATCAGGATGCGCCCCATTTGTCTTCTTTACAGACTACAGATCTGGCTTTGCACGGACCAGAGATCACACACTGGCACATTGTGCGCCCGGCCAAAAGGCAAATATCCATGCAGGTCTCATTCACGACCCTGCATACAAAGTGAAAAGTGCAACCAGATCCCCTGCATGGCGAAAGACACAGAAAAACAACCCCTAATTTAGTTTTTCACCAACTCCGTAGACTGGACACTCCGCGGGGTTCGGCGGTTTTGATTGGGAACACGATTTCCCACATGAAAAGATGTGAGAAAATAATGAGAAGATTCTGATCTCTCTGGCAGAGTTTGGCCGCTCCGTTCTGGCTCGCCATCATCAAATGGCATCTGCTCTCGTTCTCGTACCAGATCAACTTGGCCGTCGGCTCTGAGCGGGAAAACCCATCATTTGGCAGCGGGATGCCCTTGATGGTGCAACAGTGATGTCTCAAGCAGCTTGTGTCTCAGAATAATTCGCCTTTTCTGCGTTTGCCCAAACTATAGAGAAAACATAAAGGCTTTTTTGACTCATAGATTGCCACTCATGGCCCCGAGTCACAGTCACATGGCGTTTGATTTCGGGTTTGACCCCTTTTTGTTTCCCCAAATGATCGTCCAGCCGTGAGGTAATCGTCATGTTATTATTCAAAGAATGGAGCTCAAAACTAGTTATGAGTCTGGTTATTGAATGCGTTATGAAACTTTTCAAGCATTCACGCCCTGCTGAGATTGTTTGGAACATTAAAAACGATGGTTTTTCACCCATCTGGCTTTGCTGCTGCAATTACAGTACTGGCATTACCACACAGATGTCTGTCCAAGTCCAAGTCCACCAAGTCTATGTATTGAACAATGAGAAAACAGCATGACATTTGCCTCTGGCGAACACGGCTAAGCCCTCCAGCGGAGTGGCGTCAGTGCGTTGTGGAGGCTGAGTGCTGATGTACAGAGAGGGAAATCATTTCACCTACACTTTAATTGATGCTTAGGCACCCGTGGGTTCGGGTTCATTCAATACTCAGGCTGATCAAATGCCAGTTTTTTGTCCAGGGAGAAAGCGTGTAGAGACAGCTGCAGGGAGACCTCAGTGCTGCTGAATAGTATTGTGATTTGATTGGAAGTTGAAAAAGGATATCCTCATCTCGTGCACAAAGAAATGACAGCTTGTGGCTCGTAATTGTACGGAGGAAATGTCACTGGTAATCAGCAGTGGAACGCTGGAAATACTATGATTTTGATTACGAAAATTATATATATATATATATATATATACTTCCTAAAGGTTTCTTACTCTGTGTCATTGTTATTATTGATTTTGACTTGTTTATTGGGTGGTTTGTAAGGCACCTTCTCACAAATGTAGAGAAAAGCAGTTTATATGCCAAAATGAATCCACAAATATACAAAAAAATATAGGCCTATATATTTTTTTGTGTTGGTTTTTTTTGTGTTGGTTTTGTTGGATTTTGTCTTTAAATAATTGATTTAATTATTGGTTTAATTTAAATTTATATTGTTTGACATCAAATGTTTTAAAGTTGCATGCTCATTACTAACCTTTTTTGTTTTATAAATTTTAGATTTACTATATGATCTCACTAAAATTTAATCTGAAATGAATGAGTTTAATAAGTATAATAATGACAAGTTAAATTTAATAATCAATAATTATAATAATAAACACTTTTAAAAGATTTTATGTTCTTATTCCTGAATTTATGTATTAATTTAATCTTATTTTATTTTATTTTACACAAAATATTGCTGAATTTTATTTCAGGTATGTGTTGGTTAACACAATTTAATAGCTATGATATCTCAGTTTTTACGGATGAATTGTGCACTATAATAGCAAGGGGGAAAAGTCAACAGGATTTTTTATGTCATGTTGGGATCAATTCATTCAGAAAGAAAAACAATCTGATTCATACGTTTGACATATTTGAAGATTTGCTCTGCGCTTATTGCAGCTTTTCTAGAAAACAGTTCATCCAGAAACAGTCATCATATTTTGTACAAACCCTTGAATCTCTCAATATGTGTCTGTAAAAAGATGACCTAGATCTCGTCAGACGCCCAGGGGATCGACTGAGTCATTCATCTGGAAGTGCACTCCTATAATGTTGTCTCAGGAGGAATAAAGGTGCTGCTCCAGTAACAGGAATAATCCAGGAATCTATGTGTCCAGAGTCATTTGTATTGGCTTTTATTTTCCCAAATTGTTGAGACGCTTTGCAGAGACATTGGTATTGAAAATTATAAAACCATTTGGGCCTTAAACTGTAGGTCTGTTAAAGTTGATAACGAAAGACAACAAATAATGACATATTTTACCTCCAGATTTGCCAATATTCTGAGTAAAATGAGTGTAAAACGATGGTAGTTTGGAGCAGACGTGTAATTTAGCCTTGCTGTAGTCTATGATTTAAATCAGTAGAGGGAGGAATGACTAACTAGGGGAAACACAGATCGCTCTCTTTCCCCTTATTACTCTGTTTGAGCGCTAGTTTTGGGGAAGTCGTGAGGACACAGTGGAATAAATAGGACCGGTCGGGGGTCTAGACAGATTAATGAAGAGAAGAGTCCCCTTCCACACCCTGGCCAGAGTAATAAAGGGTGTTTTACTTTTGTTCTGCTGTTGTAATGAATCATGATCTCTCACGGAGCTGTGGATAGTGTCTCTGTATTAAAAAAACAATAATGTCTCAGTGGTTTCATGAGTAGAAATATGAGTGCGGAAATATCCAGAGGAGAATTTGATTGTCTACAGGTGACTCAGGGTACATCATTTTCTCAGATAAGAATGCTTGGCACAGTTGAACACAATCCAATAGCCGATGTACATTAAGAGTACATAAAACTACAAAATGAATGTCTATACAGCAGATTAGATTGCTTAAGACATTAGAAATTGAGAGTTTAGACCTATCAAATCTGAGAAAATGAAGAGACTATTGTTGACACAGTACAAAAGCAATAAAACTAATTGACTGACTGATTGGCTTATTAACTTATATTTGAGAAATCTTTTCCATACTGTCTTCCATATTGTTTTATTTTATTGTATATTTATTGTATATTTTTTTATATTTTGTATTTAACATCCTGTATATTATTACTACTACTACTACTATTGAAGTAACTGATATTGAACGTCCTATTTATTTTACTTTATCTTTATTAATTTTGTTTTATTAGTTTTGGAAGGAATCAATCTCCGATATTGAACTGCCTATTTTTATTTTATTTTATTTTGAAAAATAAGGGTCAATCATTTAGTTATTAATATTTAATTTAATTTAATTTTAAAATATAGTACTGAATAATTTAAATAATACAATAAAATAAATTGAATATTAGTTTTTATATCTAACACTTTAATTTTGAAGAATTAGAATTTGAATTAGAATTTTTTTTTTTTGGCAATTGCTTTAATGCTGAACCTCACATTTTATTTTAATTTTAATTTGTTTTGTGAAAAATTAGATGAGATTTATTTGCGTTTATACCAAGCCTGTTGTTGCAATCTAGGAGAAGCGAGGGAGAAATTGAAAAAATGTCATTTGTGATAAATTTTTTCCATGGGTGATTCCAAAGGTAATATTCTCATCCATGCATCATATTCGGTACATTTGCAATTGATGCATTTGTCGCCCTGTTTCTATCTAATCTAATGCATTAAATTTGCCTTCCTGTCTGTCAGAAGCTTTGTGCCCATCATCTAAAGACTTTAATGGCTATATTAGGAGTTAACCCAGATTTCAATTCTGACTCAGACCTCAAGCTCATAAAGACAAGGCCGCGCTCAGCCCTGCGGTCAGATGACTTTACGCCTCAGTGACAGGAGCTCGTTCAGATGCATGCTTCAGTGCCGTTTTACAACTCACAATATGCCAACCCAGCATTGCACTTGTTTTTCAGAATGACATCGCTACAAGCATTTAGACTGGATTCCTCCTGGAAAACATCTTTATGTCTCGCCAAAGCCTGTTCTTTTTGGGCGGCAAGTTGTCAGTTCTCAGGGTTACAGAATGTAAATAAAATATTTACACATTTGTGGCAAAAAGTGATATCTAAACTGGCTAGGACAGGAGAAAATGTTATGCCGTTTTAATGAATCAGTCTCAGACTTCGGTCTAACAGTAACTGAACTGAAAGTAATTTTCTGTCATGTCTGATGTGTGGTGACAGGTTTAATTGCCAACTGATCTTTCAGAAGTCAATATATACATTTCATTTGCAAAAATAGATTTTTAAAAATCTTATTTTTTCATTGTGCATTCCAGTTCATCTCAGAATCAAACTGCAGTCAGGTTATTTTCATTAGGTAAAAAATACCAACTAACTAGCACAATAAAACACACACAAAATAAACCATAAAAAACATTATTTTTGAAAATATTTGAATTTTTTTTGTTGAACATAGCTTTGAGAGATTTGTATTGCAATTAAAAAAATCTAATAAGTCGTGTAGCAGGTTTTTGTTTAGTACGCTATTTCATATGCTATATAAATAAAAAAATTGAAAAATGCCAAATATTATACACTATACTACAGTATGATATGTATATATATGTATATGTATATATATAATAAATCTAGATTAAAATGGCTCATTTGAATTCTGCCAATGGCATTCAGAATATGTGTGCTACCTAAATAATGACAAAAAATGACATTAACATGGTTTTGCTATACAGTACTAGCCATTTAGCTTTACCATAGTATTTGTGATTATACTGATTGTAATCCATCTAAATCAATCTATAGCAATGCACGCATACAGAGCGCGATTTCTGTGACGCCCAGATGTACAAAACAGACCCTCTCACCTCTGTAATAAACACGGAGGTGTTAGTCCCATCCAAAATGGTACATGAAGCTCACGGATGACAGGTGATAAGAATCGAAGCTTATACATACAGTAGTTTAGAAAAGTAGTCCCATCCGAATAGTGCTACAGTGCAGTTCAGCTAGATATACATCCACTCTAAAATATCAAGCTGAAACTCATCATAGCTTGCGTAGTATAGACCCAGCTCCCAAAACAACTTTGTGAATAGATTAACGTCAATATATTTTTATTGCGCGATAAGAGTCTCGCGTTAACGCAGCACGCAGCATATATATATATATATATAATATTTGTATTATTATACACTAAATAATATATATATATATAAAAGTAAGTGTCAATTTGTTTTTTTATTGTAATGTACAAGATGGCCTGTTCTTTTGCACTTCCCAAAACTACATTTAACTGTATTTTACTGTAGAATTACATGAACTCCTATTCTGGTAAGCAACTACTGTAGCTCCTGCTTAGGACCAGCTAATGACCAACACATGACCACCTTAAACCAGCTCAAGACCAGCTAGATCCAGCACCTATTCCTCAAGACCTACCTATCCAGCATTTGCTGTATTTCAAGAGGGATGTCTCATTAGATCTATTACCGTTTTTCAATCTAAAAAATAAGCCAAAACATTAACTAATCATCAGGTTTTACTGTAGCGTTATCATTTCAAATTACAATGATTTGTGACATTTTTACAACCACACATAACGAGAGATTATTTTATTTGACAAATTCATTTGGTTTCTAGATGTTTCCTTTTGGGCACCAGTGGCTCTAGTCATTTTTTTTTATCTGGAGCCAGTGGCTGATTGAATGCACTGTAACTGACCTTGTACGGTGGCCCGTCCGGCCCTGGCGGTTGCGAAATTGAGACGTCCCCCTTAAGACGGATGGCGATACCTCACACGTATATCGCCCTGATACAATATTCCTGCCTGTCAAGCTGAAAATCACACCACTAAACTAAGACAAATGGGTTCCATGGACACAAAGACAGCTTAATATTCGGCGAAGCTGAAAATGACATGACAGGAAGGGCCATTTGTCATTGCCTTTGGCTTCATGGCATGTGTGGACATAGATAAAGATGCATATTACTTTGACAGGCCACATTAGACTGGAAAGGAGCGAGCTGTGAATGATGCATTAGTAATGTTGTTAGTGCCGGTGTCATATAATTTTCCTTCATTTGTTCGTGCGCTTTTCATTACATGAGTAAACAGTTGACGTGGCTCCAAAATGCACATAAATCTGGGGGAGGGAGTGATAATATATTTTTAGAAAGCCTACCAGCAGTAAATGCCTGCCGTTCCCCGTCCCATTTAGACGAAGCAATAAAGAGCACCTTTTGTTTTCACTGTACACATCGCTATGACCAGCGTCAGAGATGTCCCGTTAGACTACAAGAAGCTCTTTCTTTAGTTATGTAGATGCACAAAAGCAAAAAATGTTCGGGTGACGAGCTAAAACAATGGCTCTAGTGTGTGTCTAAAAAGGCCATAACAAAACACAACCGCCAACTATCAGCTAAGCGAGTTTAATAGTTTAATGCTAGTGTTCGTTCAGTTGGCTCACGAACACGTGAACAGAAACTTAGTGTGGTGAGAAGGATCGAACTGTGAATTTTATCCAGACTACACAGCTCTTTTGTTGCTCTTTAGACGTGTTTGTTCGCTCCTGCTGTGACGATTGCTAGCAGGCTCTAGCTGTTATCAAACTCTTTAGCGATCTGTAAAAACAACATTTTGCTTTCGTTCAATGTGAAGTCAATACGTTGGCCTTTTAATGACTAAAACTGGATTAGCTTGAAATGTTTGCCAACGTTTTTGTAAAGACCTTACCTTTATTTACTGCAAACAGCAGGCTAACTACTGTAAACATTACTGGGAACAAGCCCAGATGACGCTCACATGAACATTAGCGCTTTGCTAGCTATCTCTCTTTCTTACTTCTGATTACTACCTGTGCATTTTTGATTGTTTTATGTTCAGTGGTTGCTCAGGAGACTTAACAGGGTTTTGGGAGAGGTTTTATGCATCTTCATTTCTCCTCAAATGCCTTTTTATGGTAATATTTTGACTTTTTTAAAGGCTATAAACTTTAATACAGTATATGAAAAATACATGTGGTAACTTAGAGATAGCGCATTTTGAATGTTTAAGTTTAAATTGAGATAACTAGCGTATTTCTGAGATGTCATGATATGTATTATTTAAATATTTTATTATATTACATATTTTTGTAATGAACAGATTTCAATGAGAGTTTACTTTGAGGTCATTAATTTAATGTCTTGGAAATAATATCTTGGGGATATTCAATTGGAGATGTTATATTGGGACTTAATCACACACTTCTAAAACTATAGGAGACGTAGTTATTGTATGACATATTAATTTAAATATAATATTTTGTTAAAATGTAGTAATTAAAATATATTTCATATAATAACATTATATTTTATTTTGTATTAATATATTACAGTATATTATATTCATTATATTCGTGCAAAAATATAATCGTAAAATTTTTTTTTTCAAATAAACACTAGTCTTTTAACCATTGTAAGAATAGACATAGAATAGACTGGATATTTTCAGCTAGTGCTGTCAAATCATTAAATACATATATTTATTATGTATATATTATAAACAAATATTTTGAAAATATTTATTTGTATTTTATATACATATAATTTTATATATATATATTCCTATATTTAATATTTAAGCATAATTTTTTTCTCAAATGTATGTATGTGTATTAATATAGAAATATACATAAAATACACATACATAATGTTAACAAAAACCTTTATTTTGGTTGCGATTAATTATGATTAATTGTTTGACAGCACTATTTTCAACATAAGTAATAAGTAATGTTGGTAACACTTTGCAACAAAGTTCATTCTGTTAACATTAACAACTAAACATGCATCTCAAATGTTTATTGATCACTAAAATCAGGTTTTATGTTAATATCACTTAATGGAACTGGGATAACAAACTAAAAAAAAATTTAACAAGACAATGCATAAATACTGTAATAAATGCATTTCACATTGTAATTCATATATATGCAAAAATTGTATGAAATATGTTTGTTTTGACTTCTGAAACTGTTAGAGACATGTATATTCTGTATATTATACAAGTTTTATAGCATATAAACTGTATAATATATTTACTTGTCCATGTCAGGCTTACTAAAAATTGAGTGCAAATCATTTTTTAAATGAAAGAACAAAAGGATAAACAATGCAGATTTATTTTCACAGCCACCTTTGCTCAGTTTTACCAAGGGTGCCAATATTAATAGAGGGCACGGTGTGTGTATATATAAATAATTAAAATATTGACAGGTAAAACAACCAAATACATCTTGTTTTGTGCCACATCATGTAACTATTCCATAAACTTTTATATATTTCACATACTTTTGAAAATCCAGCTTGTGATTGATACTGATAAGCGAACATTGTCAAAGTTGTAAACATGAACAAAGCTTTCTTTCTCCATTAAGGGGTTTAATTTATTTATTTTTCTGAAATCTTGCAGCCAATGAAACTCCTGAAGTGTTTACAATTTTGTGTGTGATATGCATCAGATATTCTTCCAACGGTTTGTGAGCATAGCGTCTGAGGCGGAGACTAGTATTAGCATAATTATTAGCAAACAAAACAAAACAAAAGGTAATTCAGTCTGCACGAGGGGATATTTTCTCTGAATCCATCAGCCTAAAATGAGTTTGACACCTCTTCTCAAATTTGTGACGATATGTCTGCATAAGCAACAGCCTAGAAAATAAAGCTTTATGGCTAAATGACTAGCCACCTGTGAAATAGTGTTTTCTGTGCAGGATTTAGCACATCAGTATGTGCTGTGTTGAAGGAACCGGCCCCATGCTGGTTTGCTAGAGGCTCCACAGAAGTTATGACCCATAAATGGCCCCAAAGAGTGATGATTTATAGAAATAAAAGTGTGTTGACAGACTAACCACCTCTGAGCTGCTGGGTGACTTTGTTTGCTCTGTGGGTGGCACATCCTTTTCCTGATATTCACAGAGATACGACTGATCTAAGAGCAGGTTGTTTTTCTTTAAAATGCCAAAATGAAAGGAAGTTGCCTGTAAATGACTAGAAACGGTCACATGCAACACATGTGGGACTTTACAAGTGACTAACCTGTATATTATTATAGGTCTTATGTGTCACCCCTCCGTGATGTGAATCTTTCCACAATCCAGGGCGCACTTTAAATGACTTGCCTCCAGATGCAAAGAAACTTCTCCAACGACCCCATTATTGAAATCATATATAAAATTAAAAGCCTGAATGCCTTGTCAGATCCTTCAGGTTCTAGGATGTGGGATATGATCAAGTTCAAGTTTAACAGTGCGCTTATTTGCAACGAAAAGAAGAAAAAGAAAAAAATATTATGGAAGAGGATATACATTGTATCCCTTCGTAACTCCTCCCCCAACATCCTGCTGCCCTGGATGTGGCTCTCTGGATGTAGGTTATCGTGATCTTATTTTCAGTCAGAACACATTTCACACGGCATGATTTTGAATCGCAGACATGTCCAGATATTTAGCATATTGAGGCAATTCTTTTGATAGTTCACAGTTTGATAGTTGTGATTGTCACTCGCGTGAACGAGCAACGATTTGTGATTGCAGGCATTTATCGGCGAGTCAAAATCGTGCAGTTCGAACTCGGCATGAGAGAATCGCCGACGAGTCACTTGCACTGATTCAAAATCATGCCGTGTGAAATGTGTTCTGACTATAAATACCATCGTCGATTACCTACAGCTAGTGAGAGAGCCACATCCAGGGCAGCGGGAAGTTGAGAGATGAGATAAGAAGGTTTAGAAGGTAAATACCCTCCATCATAATTTCTTTGTAAAAGAGCGCAGATGCAATTTATATGGCAAACCTGTTTTGCTTACTACCATTTTTAATAATAATCTCAATCTCCGGATGTCGGTGATTATTCCTATTGTAAAGTCATGCGGTGTGAAACCCCCTGTCAGTGTGAACACAGCAGCGACTGAATGCTACCCCAAATAATCATGCAGTGTGAAAAGATCTGTGACAAAGCTACTTTGGAAATTGTACAGACTGAGCTCGCCATTAAACCGGTTCTTTGATTAGCGGTAAATCTCCTTTAGATGTTTTCAAAAGATTGGAGATCTGATGGAGAGTTACCACTAGAACCGGCTTTACTGACGAGATGTGCATGAATATATTGTGGAATATATCAACCAGTGTTTTAAATGGTTCTTCTTTAAGTGTTTCTTCTTCACTTCTTCGGTTTAAAAGAGATTTATTGCATTGCTGTGCAGTTTCTAGGGTATTCTTTTTGGTTTGATTTATATACTTTTTTGATTTGGTATTAAAGTTTTGGTTGGTTTTTAGTTGTTGACTTGAAAAATGCTATTAATACTGTAGGTCTATTCATTCGATCATCTCTTTTATTTGAAGAACTGGTGAACTAGCACCTCTGACCAGTACAGACAGACAACGTTAAGCTTATGTATAGTCAGAGATAAAATTCACAGCACGCAATAAATTACGTTTGCCCATAGAAATTAAAATACACTGAAAGCGCAACCTTTGTCTCTCTGTGCCATATGCTGCGTAATAAAGAACTGCTAAATTATGAGGGTCTAATTATTTGTCTAGTTAGCAGGCCATTAATCTCCTGCAATCACTCACAGATTTATAGTGATGTCATCAGTGCTCTGAAACCATGCTCGATCAATAAGCACTCAGCCCTATAAGTTATTTCTAGTAAATCAATAAGTGCCCTATAGAGACTTTAAACAGCAAAATTAGTCTGTGCAGATCAATACTGTATCTCCTCTTTTCAGCGCAAGTTAGAAAGAGGGAGAGATTTGACTCTCCCAAAAGAAGACAAAACATGCAAAATGCATATATTAATATTATATAGTCATCACAGATCAGACATTTTTTAGCACTTTATAATTGTTTACAATATTTAGTAGTATCAAAATGATCACTTATTATTTAGTTGTGCTTGGTGCACCAAAATACTACAAACATCAAATTAAAAACCACTCCCTGAAAGTCATTATATACTTTGCACACTGACTGTATTACTACAATAGAGCATGTGTCTCTCTGTGAATGTAATTAGCTGAGTGTTAATTACTGATTATTTCAATTGCACATGACTGTAAGTACTTAAGCTTACATATCAACATGCAATTTGCTGATTAGGGCAAACAAGGTCTGGGTGATGTGAGTATATGTACCACATGGGATTCAGAGTTTAGTGTATGTTTGGTCTTTAAGCAAAATTGCACCTTACCATAATAATATAGAAACAAATGTGCTCACAAGCTCTATTTATACAACAGCATTTAACAAACATTATTATGAATTATGTTAATAATAATAATAATAATAATAATAATAATAGTATGGCTATTATTATAGCGTGTGTCTCTAAAGTAAATATTTTCAAAATATATACTGTTTGTTCTTGCATATACATACAGAACTTTTATTTTTGATTCAATTAATCACGATTAATTGCCTGACAGCACTAAT
>JAUCMT010000013.1:5627158-5646712 GCA_032357475.1 Enteromius thamalakanensis
ATCCAATCTGTTCTCCATGTAAATGCTTATTATTTTAAGCCTTTATCTAGTAAACTTGATTTCGTTTCCAGATGGACCGTTACATCTGACTCCCAGAAGATGTGCAATGCCTACCAATCCAATTGTAACTGCCAATTACCAGCTCTAGCCCTCCTTTACAGTGTATCAGATGGTTAGTAGGGCTGTGGTTCTACCTAACAATGTTCTGTCTATAATGTTTTTCTTACATACATGTGAAAAGAGCTACTTTACTACTTTGAAGCATAATTGCTTGTTGTCCAGTTTATCTGGAGAGGGTGGGGTTTACAAACTACAGCATGTAACGCTTTGAACCGTATGACTCGTTAAATTAAAGAGATGGAACAGTGGTGTACCACACGTTTAATGGCTGGTACACGGCAAACGCTCTCCTCTCTTACATGAGAGAGTAACTTTTAGGGCGTTACAAATAAAAGTGGAGACAAAAAAAGAGTTTCATCCATAGTGGTTTACAGGCGTAGTCACGCAGTCATTCTACGTCATGACCACACAGCGCACGCTACATGTGAGGTGATTAGTCTCTTAAAGGGCACACTGCGCAATAATGTAAAGCATGCAAATACATAGTTTTGCCCGTTACAAGCATCAGGGGATGATGGAAGCTTTTAAGCTACACCTTTCAGGACTATATTCAGTTAATACCAAAATTGTTTTTTATTAATGTTGGGGAGTGCGTGGCACAAATACAAGGTTCGTTGTAACACACACGGCTTAAATGTATTTTCACACCACAGCTTGACTATATTTACACCATATCAACACTATTTAGAGAAAAAAGTGCACCAAAATCCTTAAAAAAGTCCATTGAAATATCACTGAATATTTACCATATGTAAATTTCTATCTGAAGTAACTTTATACTAGCTTTTTAGTATTCATTTATTTCCCTATCATATGCTTGCATCTCAACATAAGCCATACGAGAACAATGGTTGAGTATATGATGTTATTTTTGTTGTCTTTGCAAAAAAATAAAGTATTTTCGTAGCGTCGCAAAACTAAATTTGATCCACTGATGTCACATGGACATCATGTCACATGGATGTTTCTGGATCTGGGATCATTTCAGTTGTGTTGCTGTCTATGGAGGGACAGATGGCTCTCTGATATCATCAAAAACCTCTTACTTTGTGTTCTGAAGATGAACAAAGGTCTTACGGGTTTGGAACGACACAAGGGTGAGTAATTGATTACAGAACTTTTCATTTTTGGGTGAACTAACCATGGGAATGTCTACCCAAAAATCAGTTTGGGAAAAAATACTCATTGTCATTGGGGACCAACAACTGTTTGGTTTCACACATTCTTCAAAATATCTTATTTTGTGTTCAGCAGAAGACTCATAAAGATTTGGAACAACTAAATAATGGCAGAATTGCGCATTTGTAGATACTCGACCTGCAAAATAATAGAAAAATGCTTGCATTTCATTTATGTCAATCTAAATAATGCCGTTTTACCATTTTGGGATTCTAATGAAGCCAATTGGTAAACTCTTAAATTTGGTGTTGCACCACTGATTTCTAGGGTGACATATTTCACATAAATGGCAGAGGAACTACTGTTCATAACTGACATGCACAAGTGGTAACCTGCAGAAGTGACACATTGGTTAAACTGCTGTTTTGCAATTTGTGCTCACCTGACACTTATTTTTAACACACATGTCCTTCTGGAGTTATCTTTTGGGTTTAAATTGAGTGTGTTTAGCATTAGTTTGTCTGCGTTGACAGCAATCCTCTCATTAGCTGATAGAAGATGAAAATAGTCTACGCAGACACCTCCCCAGCAGTGTGTGAATTGCCTTTACGCCGAGATAATTATGGCTGTTTTCAGTGGAACATTTGTTTGCAGTTTTTTTTCTCCCTGCTTTTATCTGTGGGAAAACGAAGCAAAGCCTCGGGAGATGCCGAGACGTTTATTTCCCCTCTGTAGAAAGTTTTTTTTCCGGCTCGTGTTCTGAATCTCATCACAGAACAGGACATATGTGGAGCGGGGAGGGCCGGTGGTGCTCCGCTAACAACCCAAAATCAGATCCGTTGCATAAGCGTGTGGGGTTACACTGAGTGAATGATGCACGCCGAACTAAAAACAACTCTAAGTAGATATTGCTCGCTGGGAATAAACTGCATTACAGCTAGTTTGTCTTCATCCTCCCATTCCATCACTTCGGCTGTCATTTTGTGCTTTCTTCTTGTTTCAAGTAACGTATTTACACCTCCCCTTGTAATACATGTGTTCTTTAATGCCTTGGAGCACTAAACGCACTTGTGCAATAAATTTGTGATGTTTTATGCATGCGTTTCTTTAAAGCTTCCAATGCAAGCAGCTCCTTGGCGAAGACGTTTAATGTCCTAGATCACGTCTCGTTTCCTCAAGCCTTGTTTTCCATCTTTCTTTTTTTCTGCAGGATGTTTTTCAGTCTCTTTTTTTACATATTGTAATTGTTTCTTCTAGCAATTAGATTAAATGGAGAGCAAATGGGGGTGTTTGTCAGCTTTATCCATTTTATTACAGAATATATCTCAGCAGTGTCTCAAACTGTGCTCAGATTTGCAAAAAACTAGCATCTAGCATCGAATTTGTCAATATGAACTAATTTCTTGTCAGGTTTTCCAAAGAACAAATGCTTGCAGCTGCATTTTTTTTCTGTCAGAATGAAGGTCTGATGGTTTAACGCTAAAATAACCATATATATCAGTATGTTAGTTTCATAACACAGTAAAATTTACAATATTATTATTATTTTTTTTTTTGTATTTCTTTAGTATTATTTTTGCATTTTTGCAAATCTTCGCAATCTGGTATCATTAAAATATGTACCTCTGTGCACTTTTTGTGCAATACCATTTTTACAAGCCTTCTTGATCGTTTCACCACAGTTTCACAGAGAAATGTCTGTTGAGTGGCTCTAAAACATAGGTTCAATACATGAACCCTGGCATTTTCTTACGTTGATATAGGTATGTGCACGTGGTTCAAAATCTAATAAAAGGAGTTTTACTGCCTCTAGTGTTCATTTCTTTAGAAAAATGTAGTGATATGTACGTATTGGTAGATATTTTGTCTCGCTAAAAAGTGCACCGAGGTACATTTATGCCATAAAACCAGAGAATCTTATCAGAAAAATTGCTATTAGATTTTTTCCCTCATATTGTGCAGCCATATTGTTTTTATTGTACTTTGACTATTGCATATTCTCCCGAATTTTAGGAGGAGCATACAAGGCAGTCTTAACTTAAAGGTGATGCGTGTCATTTCATTGCACTGCTATTTTAACATCAAAACAAACGCAGAAGGCTTCAGGTCTCCTGAGCGCTGAAAAAGCTCCGTCTGAGCAATAACATGTTCCTTGGGGAGTGTTGCGCTATTTCTCTTTATCTGTCCTCTAAATACATGTCTGCACCCCCTTCATGCATCGGCAGGCTTTGAGTTCTCTGGCTTTCTCTCCCTGTCTCATCTCTCTCCTGAATCGTCTCTCCTCCACATCTTAAACCCAATCAACAGCTCTCGCTTCCAGCCCGCTAGCAAGATGTCTGACCTCAGAGAGCGAAAGAGAGAGAGGATGAGAGGACAGATGAACAAATGATAGAAATGAGGCAGAGGTTGAGAGTGGTAGATTGATATCAGAATCAGAGAGAGAGGGAGAGATGGGGGGGGGGTTAGGAAAATCAGAGGATGATATGAAGGAGAAACAGGTATAAGAGGACAGTGAAAAACAAGCTGTTAGACTGGAACAAACAAAAGATGACTTACAAAAGACCTTCAAAGTTTTCAAAGACAGAGGACAGGTAAGATGTCCTCCAGACGAACACATCCTCTAGTGATTTAGATGATTCCTGTCAAATGATCAGCATCATTTATTAAGTATGATTTAGTAAGAGATATGTTATTTTAAACTTTACAATGTAATAAATTAATGGATAGATAGTTGAACAGATTGGTAGATGAAGAGATAATCGCATGGATAGTCAGATGAATAGATGCATCCTGTAGATGATAGATAGCTAGCCAAATGGATGGATGGATGGACAAGATAATATGGACTCAGATAATTAGATTGATAGGTAGATAGATAGTCGGACTACCAGACTAATAGTAGGATGATTAGAAGGATAGATAGTAAATAAATACAACATTTTAGAAACATTAGTTAGAATAGAGTATCTCAAAGACATTTTTTTCTGAGTGGCAATGTAATACAAATTTATTTTTTGTATTTTTCTTCCTTTCCGAAGTTACAGAAACCCTTCTCATCATTGACATGTCAGTCCTGCTGCTCTGTAGTGTATATCAAATATAACATAGCAGCTTTAGAACACGTAGAATATGTGGCATGTGAAGTGTAAGAGGTGTTGTGTTGCTCGGCGTGAGCTGATGTCACACTCCTCCACTAGATGGCAGACCAGTGTCATGAGCCTTTGCTTATGGAGCAGTTCAAATAAAATCTTGTGAAAAAGGCCATATAGCATCACGCTCCTATAAAAGCCAGTCATATTGTCTGTATTACAGTGTACAGAAATATTGGATTTTTTTTTGTAAAAAGATGCTGTGGTGCCTTTCTGATGATACTGAATATAATACACCATCTTTCTCATGAAACCCTGGTAAAGCAGAATGTGTGGCCCGCAGACATATCTGGAGCGTCGAGGTGATGTATAAAAGATTTGAAGAGCCTCTTTTATGTGTTCTGTGCATCTAAAGCTAGAACAAGAACTGAAATAAGAGACGGAAGACATTGTAAATCAAAACTCAATGAAAATTGTCAACACGTTTTTGATCATGCAGAGTGCCCTGCGCTTTTTGAGGGCACAAGCAGGAAATTGCGGTTTGAAATCAGACAAAAGTCCTTTGATTCCTCGAGACGCAGAGGTCAGCGCATCGCAAACAATCCTCCGACAATAGTCTTTTAATGAAGAGTGTTTCCAGCTTTCCGCACAGTTGGTTATAAGATTGGATATCTAATAGTGCCACCCCCACTTTTCCATAACCATAACAATTCTCAACTGTCTGTTTGAATAATTTCAGGGGTGTAGCATCTCGCTAAAGGCTATTTAATTTCACAGCGTATTCTCTGTTTGAAATTGATTCATGAGAGGACCCGATCTGTGCACGTGAATACAAATGCAGGCTTTTGGCTGCTCAATAGAGTGCCCGACTAATTTGAGAAAAGCTGTTTCATTAAAACAAGTAATCTGAAAAAATCCCTGCCACCTAATTCTTGAAATCTGCCAAGGCTTGTTGTGGGATTATTAACTAACGGATGAGATTTAAGAACACTGGGATGCATTAATGGTGCAGTTCGTCAACATTGTTTCACAGTGTCTTACACACTATGGAGAATTTGCATTTTGGCCGAATTCAATATGTGACAAGTTTCATTCCAGAGGACCATTTTTTTGCTGCTTTGTTAAGATTCAATGGTATTTGCAGACGTGTTTCATGTAGACATTGATAAACTTTTGATAAAATTTCTTTGGAGGAATAAAGAGATCTTTAAAATCAATGCATAGCTCAGAAATTGAGAAACGTTTGAGTTTTACCTCAATAAATTCCACTTGGCTAATTATTGATAGTGAGGTAGTTACATAGTAACACTTTACTGTAGGTTACGGGACACTCACTATTAACTAGCTAGCATGTATATTACTAGAATATTGGCTGTTTATTTGTACTTATAAAGTACATATTATTGTATGTAACCCTAAACATACAGTAATCACTGAGCAGCATATTTTGAGTTTGATTAGTACTTGGGACATGGAGACTAAAGGTAAAATTCACCTCTGAGAGCAACATATCCCAAAGGTAATGCTCACCTTTATTACTTTAGTAGTAGTTTAATAGCATTGTAATGTCTTTGCAAGCTTAAAAAGATGATGGCTGAACCACTGATGTCTATTTTAACAGGGATACTATTTTAAAGGTGTCCTATACTAACTTTCTGGACATGTCGGTTCAGATGTTGTCTATGTAGGGTCAAAAAACTCTTGGATTTCAAAAATATCTTAATTTGTGTTCGGAAGATGGTTTACGAGTTTGGAATTGATTACAGTATTTTCCTTTTCGGTTGAACCAACCCTTTTTTTCGACTCACAAACCACTTTCTTCTTGAACCCCCAGAAATATTTTGAGAAATGTTCATACTCTTAAAAACAGCAACCGTTTCTTTAAGAACTGTTCAATGGAAGGTGACCAAAAAGGCTTCTTTGATGGTAAGAACTGCAAAAACATCCTTTAGTAGTGTACCCTAATTAAAAAGGTTCTTTTTAAGAACTGTTCACTGGAGGTTCTTTGGGGAACCCCCAAAAAAATCTTCTATGACATCACTGTGGAAACCTCCTTTTGGAACCTTTATTTATAAGAGCATGTGACATCGCTAAAAAGAAAAATAGTGTCAGATGCCGAGAACATATTTTAATAAAGAAGTAGATAAATGTCATTCCTTGGATCATATTCGCCGTGCAGGTGTTCTTCCGTGAAAGTAATTATGTTCAATCAGTTCAACGCACCAAGTTATGGAGAAACACAGACGGTATTCCCACACCTCCACAAACACACTCTCACTATTAACCTCTCTTTTCGCATATTCACATAGTGGCTCACAAAGCCCAGCAATTCAAAAGCCACAAAACTCACCTCGTCTTATTATCGGCTGTAATCCAGTGACATTTTGGGCCAGTGGCCACGTCATTAGCAGATCGACCTCTGTGGGAGCAGGTGGAGGGGGTAGACTGTGGCTCTGAGTCAGTGTCAGGGGCAACACCGTGGGCAGAATTTTAATAAAGCAGCTCGCCCATGTGTCACCGGCGTCCTTCGACGCGTTCTCTCCATCTCACCCGGTGAAAAAAACGATGACACATAGACCGAGCATCCGCATCTCCCTGTCTAAGCCCGTCCCTGCCTCCCCTGCCACCCCCGGATGCGTACGCTCTCGTCTGGCAGGGAGCGTTTTGTCAATCCTCGGAGAAATCTCGAGGTCTAAAAGCTGGAGCTGTAAGCTAGTCACATCCTGTCTGAGGGCCAGATCCTCAGAGGCTCTTAGTCGACTTTTTTTTCTTCTTTTTTCTAAAGCTCGGTTGCAGTCCAAGCGTAAGTCGCCGGGTTGAATTACAAGTGAGAGGAGACCCGTCAAGTGAGATCTGTCACGTCAAAGCCACTCGATGTGAGTTAATGCTGATTAATGGAGCCCTTCTGCGTGGCGGTTTTGATCCATGAAATGACATGAATGAATGTTTGCTTTACACAGACGCATTGCTTTCAACCGACTGTCATCTGTACTGATTAAAACACTCTGACTAAATGGAATTGTGGCTCATTTCAGCATTGAACGATGGCTCAGAAGTCGCCTGCTGCTTTAACATATATTGGACACAGTTTTGACAAAATAATGGCTTTTATGGTGTTTCCATTGCTGTTTATAAACAGAGAGGTGATCAGATCCTCTAGTGTTAATGTGAAGGAGAATGTGAGCTAGATAAAGACTTGGATAACATCAATGACCTGGTGGCCTACCAAAACAGTCCATTCTATCAAGTTATCTTGAATGAATCCAAATTGATTCTGATTGGAAATAAATAGTTGTGTTGGATTCATTATCTTTCTTTCTGAGATATTGCTGACTGTTTTTGGCTTGTTACAAATATCTAAATATAGAGATGCAAAATGACATATTAAGTTATTTTCTGAAAAAAGAATTAAAAGTTTTTTTTTAAGCGAGAAAAATAAACATATTTTCCCTTTGAATTAAGTTTATTTTTCTCACCCCATTGACTGTGTGTGTGTGTGTGCGTTAAGACATTTACTTGAAAAGCAAAATGACATATTTAGTCTTATTTTCTAAAATAAACATACATTTTAACCGGGTCTATTTTTTTAAACAAGAAAAATACTATGCCAGTGGGATAAGAAAAGTAATCTTGTTTTCCCGTTGAATTAGGTTTATTTTTCTTACCCCGCTGGCAGATATTTTTCCTGTGCTAAGCAAATCTCAGAAAACAACCTTTTACATCTTAATCCATTTTACTTCTCACCTAAATGTTTCTTGATTTCCTGAGAAATGTTGAGATATATATACTGAAACGAGTATATGTTATCCATAAAAACTAATTCTACAGTCAAGATTAAACCTTATTATGACCTGTAACGGTTATTGCTGTATCCACCATTTGTTAATTAACAAACCTGCCAACTTGTAAAATGAGGGCTCAAATAAAATCAGTGCATCATGGTTCTTTTATAAATATGATTATTTATACTGTAGCCGTTGGATGCCATTTTTCAATATTGAAACACCCAGTTTATGTAATGATACAACTGGCAGGGTTATATGTTTGGTTTCCGAAGGAAGATAGAAATTAGATATGCCAGGAAATCCCATTTCACCTTTAATAAGTCTAATACATGGTATCATGATGATTGCAGTGTATATTCTTGTACATCCATAACCCAAGTAAGACAAGGTTGTGTCTTCCCTATTAGGGATGCTGTAATTCTCAACACATACCCAAACCCCGGGAGTTCTTTTCCTCTAAAGTTTCACTTTGAAACGTACAGTAAGTTCCTCTGTCGGAAACTTAGTACCTCTCTGACAGACACTGCAGCCCAAAGCTTTATATAGAGCGGAGAGAGAAGAAACATTCTGCTCCGCTCCGATTGTCTGGATAACAAAGAGAAATGGCAGACGGTGTCAAACTTCCTCACAGCTGCCACATGATAACTAGTGAGTGAGAGTGTGTGTGTGTGTGTAATGTGTGTTGCCCCGGGTCGCATGTCTCTATGTCTATCACACCAGTAAAGTAGATGTTCTATTCTGCACCTGATTCCCTCATATAGAGCAAATGAAATCCTGTAAAACCCATTTCGTAGAGGACACACTCTGATAACACAGTAATCGCGCTTGCTGAGACGCGGCCCAACTGCAGACACGTAATTCCAATGTTTTTTTTGTTGTTTCATTTGATAATTTTTAACCTGCAAGTGCATTCTATATGTTGCGCGATTCGTCTCAGCTGTCAAAGATCTCCGAAGAAAGCGATGAGACATCTGTCTGGCTTTTGACGTGGAGGAGAAAAGGGGGCGGAAAAGTAGATGGAATCAGAGATATTGGGGGGAAAAGTAGTTCCTTTCTACACTCGGTCCATCAGAGAGACAAGGAGAGATAGACTCAATGAATGGACGAGCTGAAAGGGGAGTGAGAGCGATAGATACACAGCTTTATAAGACAGAATGTGTGTGGGAGAGAGATAACACAAGACAGGGATGTCACTGAGATGGAGAGAGGGATAAACACGAGCGAGGACATATGGAGACAGAACGGAGGTTAGAGAACAGCATATATACACCGTTGAGCATGTGAAGACACGCATGCACACTTACAGAAGTAGATCTCCCGAAAATGAAAACGCTGTTGCTCACAGACCTAGACTGTGTTTTAACATTGGTTAAAAGACACAGATACTTGCTGGGCCGTAATGTGTGTATATAATACATATGTAATTTCTCAATCTCAATTTTGCTAAATAAAAGGATCTGGCTCGCATTAGTCACATGACTGACATTTACCAATGCTTGCTTGAGGGCAGAGCACACTCGTTATGAGCCGGTACGGACTTATGCACCCGGTGTTATGTATGTTTATGTTCAATTAAGTTTTGGTGAGTTTGGTTCATTTGCAGCCATTATCTAAAAACGTTTTAAGGGTTACCATCACGGAGAGAGATGTGTAGAGGAATGACTTGTTGATATTGCAATATGGCAAATTTTTTTAGGCTGTTTGACTCTTATGATTTGGCTGTTTAAGTGATGTGCTCATACAGTTCATATAGGCTAAGGAACACTAAATAAGTGATGAACAAAGAAACCAATAAATGGCTTTCTTTCATTCTGGTTCATCCCTCTGAACGTTTCTGCACGGCCCTGAAACACATAGTCGGCAACACTTAAGATAAGAGAACACATATTAACTATTACCTATTAAGTTAAAAATAACATAGCATTAGGGATGATCATTTAGGTTATTTCTCGTAACCGACAACTGGCGCTCGTTCACCGATTATTAACCATTAACTGACAACATTATTTTAAATGAGAATTGAATTCAATTAGAAAGGATAAGCGCCAGTTAGAAATAGTTAATATTTGTTGTACATGCACAAAAACCAGCAAACAACAGAAAACGAAGATTTACATGATCACATCTATCGGAGAGTGACGTGCACAGAACACAACACTGACAGGATCGGTGGAAAACTGACGAGATCTAACTTTTAGATGACACGCGGCTCATTTCTCTATCACTATAATTACCCAAAACACACATAAAAACACGTAACACCCATTTGTGCTTCAGAGCGGCTCTCTTTAGCAGTGTATGACGTGTCCTGTTCCGTTCACACAGCGCGTGTGCTCCGAGAATGCAGTTGTAAGTCCTGAACATTTACTGATGAGTTCCGTTACAGAACACGGTTGTCACTTCCTGTGTTAGGACTCAACAACTGTATTCTGCTGCTGTGTGGTCATAAATCATAGCGGTCAGTTAACGGTTAAACTGTTAAAATGAGCATCCCTACATACTGTAGCATAACATAATGTGTTAGAGAGTATAACTTTTTAGAGAGTATGCTTACGCTTTCCTCGAGGCGTAAAGAACCACAGATGTGATGCTCTCTATAATGGCAAAAGACATAAGTCACGGAAGAAGAATGGATAGGGTAAATGATGTTATTTTTGTTTTCTTTGCACAAAAAAAGGTATTGTCCTAGCATTGCAAAAGTGAGGTTGAGTCGCTGATGTCACATGGACTGTTTTACCGTGTGTTGCTGTTTATGGAGGATCAGATTTGCTGGTCTGAGTATTTCAGAACCTGCTGATATTCTGGGATTTTCACGCACAACCATTTTTAGGGTTTACAGAGAATGGTGCTAAAAAGGGAAAACATCCAGTGAGCGGCAGTTCTGAGGGCGAAAATGTCTTGTTGATGCCAGAGTGGCAACATAACCACTCATTACAACCAAGGTATGCAGAAGAGCATCTCTGAAAGCACAACACGTCGAACCTTGAGGCAGATGGGCTACAGCAGCAGAAGACCACCCGGGTGCTAAGAACAGGAAACTGAGGCTACAATTCGCACAGGCTCACTGAAATTGGACAATGGAAGATTGGAAAAAAGTTGGCTGGTCTAACGAGTCTCGATTTCTGCTGCGACATTCGGATGGTAGGGTCAGAATTTGGCAGTCACCAGATCTCAACCCAATAGAGCACCTTTGGGATGTGGTGGAACGGGAGATTGGCATCATGGATGCACAAATCTGCAGCAACTGCGTGATGCTATCATGTCAATATGGACCAATATCTCTAAAGGAATGTTTCCAGTACCTTGTTGAATCTATGCAACATAGGATTGAGGCAGTTCTAAAGGCAAAAGGGGGTCCAACCCGGTACTAGCATTATAAAGCCTGTTAAAAAGTAACTGTCATGACACAACTAAAATGAATTTGTCTCCTATAAAAAGTGATGTACAGTACTTGTTAGGTTTAGGTATGGGGTTTGATTTAGGGATCTTAAATATGGGTCATATACTGTAGAATAAGGCCTTAAAAATTGCTTTGTAAATCTTAATTTATTTGTATTAATAAACCGCCAATATGATGTAAGTACTATACATACTAATAAGCAGCTAGTTAATTCTGAGAATTGGTCCTTAAAATATAGTGTTGACAAAACAATAGCATATTTTAAGTGATAAAAAGTGCATTGTTAATTCTCGATGCCTAATGCATGAAGTAATATTAAACACATTAAACTTTACCGTAAAGTATAAAAACACCAAATTTAGGTTTATGCATGTGTATATATGACCGTAGACAATATGAATTATTATTAGCAGAGTGATGAAATGCATGAATTTACATAAAAGCTTTGGGGCTATGTTATGAATTCCAGAAACGTGACCCAGAAAGTTCTTTGAAACACAAATAATAACATCCTGAGACGCAGAATATTGTATGAATAATTCCTTTAAAAGAAATGCTGATATATATAGTCTTCCTCTATGCAGGGGATGCAAGGAACTCGGCGTGTTTAGCAGGATTTCATCGGCTCTAAATGTCGAATGTGTGATGTGAATGTGATGCAGGTCTTGGTCACTTCAGATAGAGGTGAGGGCCAAACAGACAGCGGGTGAGCAGGGCATCTCGCTGCCGGTAATGAAAGCAAAGGATTCTGGGATGGATTGTGCACCGAGGGAGAGAAAGATGGGGAGATATGTTATGATTGACAGCGAGGGAAAGAGAGAGAGGAGGCTTGATTCAGACTGATTCCCGCTGTTCTGCCCACCGCACGTCCTCAGCCTGTCATATGTGCACGTGTTGAGGGGGATGTTGAATTCATTCACCCGGTGCTCGCTCGCGTTCACATTACTCATCGGCCATATGTGTGTGTGTGTGTGTGTGGTGCGGGGGCTCCCATGTTCAAACAGGAGATTGTCTCCCACTGTTCTCTTTCCATTAAAAACCAACTCCCACTGCTCAACGAGTGCCAAGCGCAGTCGACCGAAGACGCACTGTGTCTCTAGACCGTGAGAGTTTGACTCGTTTTAGAAGAACGGGCCGCCTGCCACTGTATGTGTGAATCTAATCACTTGTAGTCGTTTAGTAATCAGCATAAAGTCTGTTCTTCATTGCAGCAGCTTATTTAGAAGAACAGACCGTCTGTCTGATGCATAACGTGACCAAACATTGATTATTACTGGTTAGTGGTTAAAATGCATTTTATCACAATAACACACTGGCCTGTAATTTTTTTTTTTAATATTGCATAACAGCAAGTGTGCTATATAGAGGAAAAAAATACTGGAAATTTTGTGTAGACTTTGTGATCAAAGTTTCTGTCTGTTCAAAATTAATGAGTACTTTAAAGCAAGTCAGTTCACCATATTATTAACGCCCCCGGCAGCTATTTCAACCTTATATAAGAACATCCGCTGTCGAGATGAATGGGTAAAGACTTGACTGTTTGTCGAAATTTTGTTTTAATGATGTAAGAAATAAATTTGACAGTAACGGTACTATAAATTGTGTCTGATGTATTTTATGGTCAATGCTTCCTTTGTTTAATCCAAATATTGTGAAATATTATTTATAATACTGTATAACAGTTTTATAACAGTTATAATATAGCATATAAAATAACTGTTTTGTTTGAAATATCACATGATCCTTCAGTATTCATTCTGATAAACTGCTCAAGAGACATTTCTTATTTTTTTTTGTTTGTTTTTTTTGCTTTGATGAAGAGATCTAAAATAGTAATCTTTTGGTACTAGGGGTGGGCCATGACCATATAAGTAACTTTATTTCATTGTAGTGGTATATATCATTATATAGTTATTTTTGCTATAAATAATGTCTTTATGATAGCTCAGAAATCAGAAAAATATCAAAATTCTTATCAGTAGTAAAAAACAACAAACAAACAAAAAAAATCTCAAGCTCATTAAAGACAAGTAAACAACAAACTTTAATGAGACTTGCAAAGACAGGCATTTTGATTGATACAAGTGTTTTTTTACTGTTCAAAACTTATAAAGTAGCAAATATAACTGCTCAGTACTCCCACGCTCTATGAGAACCATCAAGCCTGAAATGAGTACTCTTGCTGCTGATTGTGTTTCAATGGCTAAAAATAGCTTTTTTAAAACTGAAATGCTTAAAACTCATGTTTTTCATGACCATATAGCACAGAATCATCATTTGAGCAGCCACAAATGTCTGCCTTTTAATCACGTCTACCTGTACAGCGCCCACCCTTGCTTTTAACTTCATAAATGTATTTACTGTGATGTTTGATCGAGAAGGACCTGTCTGCTGCCTGCATATTGGGGCGGGTCTGAACCTTATCCTGATGAGATTAAGAGCTCTCATACTCTCATTGGTTGATCATAGGTGTACATACGGATGGATTATGTTGTTTAAAAAGCTAAAAACGCTGTGCCGTAAGGTTTCATTATAATGTACAGGGGGGAAAAAACTTGCAGTAACTCACCATGACCCTAAAATGATTGTTTTGCTAAATTAAGATGAAAAAACTAATTGGGTTGATTATTATAAGTGTTTTCAGATATAGGAATAATAAATTAATTGTTTTTTTTAAGGATTTGATTATTTTATATCATCAGAATGAGACGAAATGAAAAGGATGCATCAGTATTGTTTTTATTTATATAGCATGGCAAAAAAATTGGTTGCATATAATTATTAGTCAGTTGATAAATGACACTGCAGTAGGTTAATGTGTCGGCTGTATGAATAATGTGTATGAAATCGAGAACATTTTATTTATACCAGGTAATTCTGTGGTAGGCTAATCTGTAATAATTTTGGAAGAACTTACTCGGAGTCTGTTGTTATAGTAATGAATAATGCAACTTTTGCATCCATGCACTTATTTCAGTGCAGTTATTAATGTTTATTTCATCAAGTTTCAAACATATACATTTATGTACATCATTTACTGTTCAGAGATCATAACGCGCACATTTTAGACCCTTTTTTTGTTGTTGTTTTTTGTGGCCATTTTTAATTCTGATGTAACCGTTTAAGGGACGGCCCAAATTGCAGTCAACTGGAATCACATTTGAACTCATTCCTAGCTCAAGCCAGATCCGAAAACCTCACAGACACCTGTGGTCAAATGAACTAATTCAATTAGAGTGATAAAAGTGTATTAAATTGATATTTTCTCCGGTACCCGTTTTGTAACCGAATCTATTGAGCCGATTCTTTTCAGTAAGCTGGTTCACAAATAGGCTGCCACTAAATGATTCATTTGTCAATTTAAATGATCCAGAAGATCAAACTTGCAGCGGCTAAAATCTCATGTCATGATTCAATAAAACAGTCAAGTAAACCATAAAAAGCTGAATTTATCTGGTTCTCTGAGCCAGGATATGAGTCCCATGTAATTCCCAGATAAAATATGAATAATAAGTATTCATAATAATTATCAGACAGAGCTGTTTAAGCTCATATTTTTTTGGAATTAGACACCTCTGTTTAACAGGAGAGGACTGAACATAGTACACAGCTTTAACAGCTGTTGTGATTCGCTCATAAATCCATGCACTACTGCATTTTCTATCATATATGCCTATGAAAGATGACCGAGCCAATCAGAGAAAATATACATAGCAGATTCAGTCCCGTCCTGATCTGGAGGCTGCAGACCGGTGTACTTGGTTTGATCAATTAAAAATTAAAGCAATAATCTTAATTATCCTAAGCTTGAACATGCTGAAAATACACATTAGGCTATATTAAATAGTCTGAATGTAACACCATATTTGATTTGATTTATACAGCAAGTTGTTTAACTAATAAAAAATACAAAGTTCTTCCTTATTTTGATTTGTTTGTGCATTTCTCTGTATTTGTGCATGAATTAATGTTCCTTTGATGCCATTGGATTATTAATGCTCTCACAGATTTGTGCTCTGCACCAGTTTTCCACTTAAGTATCTAAACATCCTTGACATGACGAGCAACACCACATAAGATATGAGACAAGATTTTATTAATTATGTTTTGAACATGAGTTCATGTTTTTCTTACTGCACTGGCTTTGAGACTAAATATGCTTATATTTAAATACAAAGTTATATCCTGTGGGCTGTTGCTTTTCACCTAAGTGCATCATGCACTTTAACTGTCATTAAACCTAAAACACACTTTTTGAGAATGTTAACATATGAACAGGTTGCACGTTAGTAAAAATCAACAATTGCACTCATTAATTGGATGCCCATTTTACACAAGTTGATATGATTCTTTGGGGTCTTAATGAAAAGTCTATAACATACTTAGTGTAGAAACACCTTCTCTACCCTGTCAAAGTCAGCTCTGTTTTCATCAAGCCATTCTAGTCCATGTTGCTTTAAATGCTAATGAACTCTGCTGACCCCGCCCCTTTCTTCCAAGCACACCATAGATATGTGTAGATTCCATATTCAGATCTGTTGACACTCCAGCCATCTCAGAACGGTCAAATATGGCGGATGCTTATGCATCGTGGCCCATAGAAACAGTCACTAATGAGGTATCTAGGGCTGTGTCTACACTGCAAGTATTATTGCACAGATCCACTCTTTTGACCGTATCCTAATATATTACCCACTTGTTTACCTTAACTTTAGACATGACTGATATCCCGATATCTATGTTTACATTAATTCCCACCCGAAATGATTTCATTAACTCCAGCATCAAGCAAGTGAATGTGAAACAGGTTTGAGTGAAGACTGGGGACTAATTTGCATATCACCATTTCCCAGGTGTAGAGTGACATTGAAGCCATTATCAAATATGAGTTTCAAGTGACTAGAATGAGTAACTTTGAGGGAAGCACTATAGTTCTGTGGTGGAAACCACAACTTAACGAGTCACTTGACTCACACAAGTTGCGAAAAGTCACCCATTGAGACTAAAACTGTCAATTTCAGTCAGCGCTTGTTTTATTTCTGCGACCAGCAGATGGAAAATAGACGAGTGGGTCTTTGGACATCTTGAATCTGGCTGGCCCCCGAGACAGATTTGTGTTTTTGGAAACGGTGTGTGAAATGACGAGTGCGTGTCGGCGCTGTACAGTATACCATGCCCTTTTGAAGTGCGTAGGCTAGTGTATGTTCTGCCGCAGGCTTACCCACGCTGCCTCCTGTGTGTCATCAGTGAATGAAAGGCCCTCGTCTCGTTGGAAACATGTGAGGGAAGAGCGCGTCAGATCTCCGGCAAGCTCTGGCATCAATTATACAACTGACACCAGCGTGAAGCGTCTCTCTCCATCTCTCCCCGTAGCACATGTAGCTTACGAGACCGTAATGAGTCATCCATCTTAATTAACAAATAAATGGTACGGCGTCAGGAGCGACTGTCACGCTTGTTTACGCGCCATCTTGCCCTGCTGAGTTTCGCCTTTGTGTCAAAGCAAACACGTGATATTGCAGACTCAGAACTCCTGTCACCCAATTAGCTTTGAATGATCGTAGCGGGAAAAATGTAACGGCGGCAAATACTCCTGGGATGAGTCGAACAAAGAAGTGCTCTCGTTCGGTCGCTCTCTTGTTTTCTCTTCAAGGGTCCCCTCAGGGTTCCCACGTTGCTTTTCAAATGAATAGCTTGCCCCGATAAGGACTATTTGTTTGTTTGTTGCGGCTTCCTAATGTGCGCCTGTCTATTCAATATCCATTAGGGGCCGGCGTGAGGCGCTTTGCATCCAAATGCAAAGTGACAAAAACACCTTGATGTGGAGTTTGTTTTCTCTCTCCCGGCCGTCGCTTCCTTTTGTTTAGGATGAAGACAAGCGTCCGTCTTTGTTAAGGCGGCTAATTGCTTCTCTGGTGGCGCGGCTGTAGCTTTGGCTGTCTGGCGGCTGATAAAGTATTGATTGTCTGTCTATGAGGAGGAGAAAAGTGTGGAAGAGGTTAGAAGGGGATAGAAAAGGAATTAGGTTCTTTGCACCTGCTTCTACCTGTGGCACAAAAGCGCCCCGAGTTCAGTCGAGAAAGGACAAAAACGCTGACCATTAGCTAGCTCGCAGGCTATAGTTTTATAACAATGCTGTATTGCGAAGACTATACGCTCCACCACAGCCGTTGAAAGAGCTGCATTTTGTCTGGAGAGGAAATTAAACGCTAATAAGCTTCTCAAGCCTCAAACGTTCACCTTCGCAATGGCTGCAGAAATTGGATTGGCTGTAGAGACAATGCCATTTGGCCTGAAAGCGCGATTGATTTCAGATTCACCTGAGAAAGCATTGAGAAGACCCGTCAAAGCAGTTAATGAGGTGGTTATTTTAGAATCGTGCAAAAAAAAAACAGAGCTAGGTTTTCTTCTTTAATGATTCTGTCAAACTGATTCACAGTGATTTCGTTTCAGAGGGAAACTGAGGTGGGTGGCATAAATCATAAGCCATAAACCAGATATTTAAAACAATTTGTAGATCTAATTTTGTTTGTTTGATATTATTTATATTGTGAGTGGTGTTTGCTTGAATGCTGAGGGAATCATAATAATAATATTGATAATATAAATATGTGTATGCAGTGATGGCCAAAATTATACACTTGACATATTTCACTTTTTTTCTAATTTACAATATGCATAAAACTAACTATAGTGAGTTAGCTGGAATACTTGCATCTGAAGGAATCTGCTGGAATTTTGAAAAAGATGAATTCACCTGACCTGAATTGAAAAGTCCAGACGCCAACCAGACCTTAGAAGTTTGTTAGTGTATGATATGTGTGTGTATAGTTCTTATATATAAATATGTATGCGCATGTATGCATTTAAGAAAATAATTATGTTATGATTACATTTAAAACACATTTTTGTGTCCTATAGATATTATGAAAATACATGTAAATACTTCATTATTTTGCTTTTTTAAACATGTAAATATTTCTAAATAAATACTATATGTATGTCATAAATATACAGATATATATATCCAGATTTGGATATTTGTTTTAGTGCTCACATTGCACATAGTGTGACCTTTTAAATACAATTATAAAAAAATATATAATTCAAAATAGTAATAAGATTATTATTGTACTTAGGGTTATTTAGTTATATTAAGTTATAAATAAATACATTTTGGCAGTACTATTATAATTTAAAAAACAATAAATTTATATTTGCATTTGGTTCAAATGGAAATCTTAAAGCACAATATTATAATTTATTATTAAATATTCAGTAGTTATTCTACTGAAATCTTTTCAAAGGTAAAACATAAGGATTATGTTGTTAAAAAAAAGACTGTGAACTTGTTCTCTTGGCAATATATGAGGTCTGAAAACACTGAATCTTTTTAGTTATTTTAACAATTTTTTGCACACACTTTATAAACAGTACATACAGTACATGCATACAACAATGGCTAAATAACTTTAACTTCCCAATTTCGCAATGACTAAAATGATTAACCATGTTAATGTTTAACCATAAAAATCATCAACCTTCAGAATATTAATTTCATTAAAAAAATCATTTGCAAAATCTTGTAAATAAACATCCAACTATGATTACAAGTTTGAAGTCAGTTTTAGATTCAGTAACTGCTCTGATTTATTTATTTTTTTTTTAGTGAAGAATGTTTCAGACCAATGCAACTGATTGAAATAGGCTTTTGGTTAATAGGAATTATTTCTGGAAAGTTTTTTTTTTAATCTCAGCAGTTTGGACCGCAAGCTCTGAACTTGGGTGAAATGTAATTTAATTTGCTGTGATGCTGTGATTTTGGCATTGCTGCTCAAAAAAGCACTGAAAGAAAAAGGTAGTAGTTTTAATGCATGGTTGTTTCAACTGCTTTCTTTTCTAGTTTCTATTTGTTTGATCCTCTGGATCCGATTACTTGGCACTCAAAATAAAGAGTAAGACTTATAAACAAAGACAGCAACATAACATGTTTTCAACCCTCTTTTTATAAGCAAGCAACAGTAGTTCTTGATTTACCAAA
>JAUCMT010000013.1:5669299-5689734 GCA_032357475.1 Enteromius thamalakanensis
AATACTATCAAAATATATACTGTTCGTGTGTGTTTTAATATAAACATAATAAATAAACTTAGCATAAACACATATATAATGTAAAGAAAAACTTTTATTTTGGATGCAATTAATTGCGATTAATCATTTGACAGCACTAAAAAAATGTTATTATGATTATCTATCTATCTATATATATGTATATGTGTGTGTGTGTGTGTGTATTTATGCACTCTTAAAATTTTAAAAGAAAATATTACATCATGTATAAATATTCTTCTAATTTTGTAAGAGTGAAGAGAATCAAGTGTGTAAGAGATTCATTCTGCTCATTGAGGTAGATATTAAACTGCAGGTTGTCACAGCAGAATTTTAGTGCTGGTATAAATAAGCTGCCTCAGTAAAATGTGTGTGCGCGCAAAACAAGTACAAAACAAAAGCCCTGAACATTCACTTTAAGAGGTTCTGAATTTCTATTGTCTTCCTTTAGAGGGAGCTGTTGCGTCCAGTCATGATATAGCAGCGTAAAATACAGTTTAATGTTTTTAAGGTCATATCTGAAAGAGGACATCGCACCCTGTGGCTTCTTATTTGCTGCCACTTCATCGACTTAACCCAGATGGACAGGTAGCCCTCGTTTACAATGCTAGTTTTGACCAGCGGTGGCCTTCACAAAGAGCTGTTTGGTTCTCCTCTAGAAAAAAAGGGAAGCGAAAAAAGAAGGAAGGGTAAAAAAAAACAGCGCTGTAAGTGTCTTGAAAGGAGGCTTTGTTACAGGGGCCAGGACCCAGCATGAGAGGGCTGAGGGCAGTGATGGATAGTAATACCTGGCCCCCCTGGTGCCTCAAATGCCTCGGTGAGATACTACCTCCACAAACACAGCCTCTGTCCGGCTCTCGTCCTGCTTTCCCTGCCCAGCTTTTTGTGTTTGAACAACCAAAGCTTTTTTCCTACCTTCACCCCCCTTCGTTCCCCGGTCTTCCATTTTTCACACAAGACCAGAGGGAGGGGTTGGCCAGCTGTCCGTACTCACCTGTGGACGGTGAGTTGGAGATTTGGGAGGAAACAGGGGAGCAAAGTGTTGCGTTTTCTTAGAAAACTCTGATTTTAGAGACGTTTTGGTGTAGTTTCATAGAGACTAGTGGAAGAAGATGTGTAGCCCACAGGATCAACTAAGAATCACTGCTAAAGAAAGGTCTGTTTTTCTCCATTCAATAGAGTGGTTTCATTGCCTAAAATGCAAATGAGTTTTTGGAGTATGCTTTTCACTTGATTTAAAATGATCAAAAATTGTCAAAATTACACAGCAGAAACTGAAAATGTGCCTTAAAACTATTTCTATCCAATTTGACCTTTCTTTTTTAACACAAAGTGTAAGTAATGTTTCAATGTTCAATAAAAACAAAATAATAGTTTATAAATAACTAATAATTTATTCCATAATAAAGAACTACATATTTGGTTATGTTCAACAATGGTTAAAAGATTGTATCAGTGACTTACATTGGCCTAACCTTGGATATTTTGATTAATTTGAGTATAAGTAATATTTTTTTGCTTTTTAGCTGAATTGAGCATTTTTAAAATGACTAATTACTGACAACTGATTTTTTACAACGTTAAAATTTTTAAAATAACACAATTCACAATAATTTATTGCACTTAATAGTATATTTTTATTAAATAATATACAAATCTTCAAAAATGATTAAATTAACTGTTAAATTGAAAATGTGGAATAACCACTTGACGTGGCCTTCAGATTTTACTTGGATTTAGTCGAAGTAAAAAATGTTTTTTGGACTCTCTGACAAATTGAATGATTGTTTTCAAGGTTACTTTTGTATTTATATATCTTCTGAAAGCGACTAGTGTATATTTTGATCAGTATTATATTTAGTTTTTGTTCTAGAGTGAAGGTACAAGTGCTGGCTGTTGATGGTGAGATGTTAGTTCTATTCCAGGAGACAAGATCCTTGTGCTGCAGATGTAAGCTGCCTGTGGATTCCCAAACACTTTTATCCGTGTCTATTTTATACAAAAAGTGAATTCAAAAGCTTGTCGACTGAATTTCCAGAGTTGTCTTAACCTTAATACACGCTCAGAGGAAGGGAACTTAACGCCTCAAAGCATTTGCAAACAGTGAGGCTTTTCATTATAACTTTTCTTTGTTTTTCAGGGGCTTTTTTTGAGGAGGGGGGGTGGTGACTCACTTCTCCTCTCTCCCCTTTCCCTTGTCTTCCTTTCCATCGCTCTTTCTTTTTTCAGCCTGTTTTGAGACAGATCTGCACCACTAATCAATGGCGCTCTGCCTCACTTTTTACCACACACTTTCTTCTTTCTCAGGGTGCTTTTCTGGTCGCCGTCCATTTCATTCTTCACCGGCCAAATAGATCTGCAGAAGGAGAGATTGACTTCTTTTTGTTTGCTCGTTCGTTCCCCCTCATTGCGTTTTGAAAGGACTGACGCACACGAGACAAAACCAATCAATTGCCCTCTCTGTGGATCTTTTTCGAAGCGACCAATAACCTGATCGAAACATGATGTTGTTCACGCCAGAATTTGATCAGTGGCTAGAAAGAGAGTAATAAAATTTATCACGGCCGACCCATAACTGTATATCACATCACTCCCACGTGCCCTTTAGCCCGTGTTCCCGGCAAGACGGTGAGCTCTGAGATGAGATGGATGGCTTTAAATTGCAGAGAAAGACAATGGTAATAGGCTTGTGGTCAAACTTTGTTTCTCTGTTGACCGTTAGGATTAGCTGTCGGATTTGGTCCCTCACGTCCACGGCTGGAAAACCGCGGCTTATCTTTTCTGTCTTTCAGGAAAATAAATAAATAAGACTACTGTCTGTTGCCACAGCGATCTTGATAATGGCACAAATCAGCTTAGAATCCCCTTCTGCACAAACCTATCTCCCCCAGGATGTTGAAGGCAGGAAAGGACTTAAATCTGCCCCCCCCCCTCCCTCTTCTTTTCATTCTATCACTCTGCGGAGCTCACAAAGTCAGAAGGAACTCCCGTGCTGAATAGGAAGTAAGGATTAAGCTGTTTCTCCAACAGTCTGTCATATTCCCTACTCCACCTATGTATCTGCAGCCCAGTCGCACGTTTTTTTTTCGTGGCACGAACACGATTCTTACTCGACTTTCGTGAATCCAGCACTAAAGGATGCATCCAATGGGAACGTAGTTTTACATTCGTGCTGGAGTCACGATTATTACGAACTATTATGTCCCTGACACGAATTAATAGATTTTAGGCTAATTTTGTGATGTTGTCACGACCTGCTGTGCAACTGGGTTGGTATATGTCTGTCTCTCTGTATATTTATCTACTTTATCAAAATCAAAAGTTCGGGGTCAGTAAGTGAAATGTTACAATTTAAAATAATCGTTTTCTGTTTTAAAATGAATGTGATGCTGTTGAATTTTTAGCATCATTACTCCATTCTTCAGTGTCATATGATCCTTCAGAAATCATTATAATATGCTTATTTGCTGCTCAAGAAACATTTAGTATTATTATTAAAAATTTGAGAATTCTTAAATGAATAGAAAAGTTTGAAAGAACAGCCTTTATTTCAAATATATATATATACACTTATGTAATTGTCCTAACTGCCAATTTAAAGCGTCCTTTCTAAAGAAAAGTATACAGTAAATGTTTTCAAAAAATAAAAATGAGCACATTTTGCTGCAAATTTCAAAATTCATTAACCTTTTCCAGCTTTAATTAAAAAAACAATTGTTTTTTTACTAAATGTAACCTTGCTCCACTTATAAAACGAATTTCCTTTTTGACTGATATCACAGTTCCTCTTTTGTTTTAACCCCTCTGATTCCAATTAGCAACACCCATTTTTTAATGATCCAATTATTTCCACATAAATAAATCAAGCCCCCCCCATTCTTTGTCTAATGTTCTATTTAATGTTCTGAGTCACATTCTATTTAATAGAAACTAGGTCTAATTCAGCGGTGCTTACTGTAAGTCTTATGAAAAGCTAAAACAAGGTCGTTGTGCTTTAGAAGCAAACAACAAGGCACTAATGAAATGCTGATGCTTGTTGCTAGCGTTGCACTATGTTGAGTCATTCCAGTTAATAATTTATTAAATGATTTATATTTTTTTGCCTCACAAGTAATATTTCCAACTTCCCTTAAAAACGAGGTAAAAACAAAGCCATTTTAAACAGAATATTAAAATTTTGCAAAGACCTGTGAAGCAGTGCTAGCTTAGCTCATTCGCGAGTCTGTCATGAAATAAAATTCTCCCTGAGGGGTTGACATTCAGAGAGCCACTTACTCCAAGGAGCAGATATCAGGTTCACTATTCATGTTTTGCGGCTGGTGCTTGTGGTCTTACTGTCAGCGCTTCGGCCCCGTGGTTTTATCTGACGCCGCCACATCTAGCTATACCCACATTGGAGTTCCTCTCCACGGTAGACAGACTGATGCTGAGGGATCGTGGGACCACTGGTCCGTTCAGCCGGCTTGTCAGTGCCACACAGAGAGTGATTGAGAGTCTCTCCGGAGGGATGCTGAGGTGGGGAAGTGTAGGTTGGGAAGGAAGGAAGGAAGGATGATGGGATGGCTGGAGTGTCTTGGCTGTCTCACTTGGTCACTGCTGTGTTTTATGGCTTTCTATTCCTATGTGATTTTCTTCTGCCATGTCACATAGGGTTCAAAGCCATTGGGTACAGAGTGGAAGCTCAACTGAAAAACTGAGGACCACCTGAGAAGGTTTTGAACCATCCTACCACATCTTAGTCAAAGTGTTTTAATTAAACACTGTGACTAAATTTAAAGCTAATTTGGCTTTTTAAATGCTCCCCACCAACCGCCTCTGTTTTTCATGATCCATTCAGTTCCCCGTAGATAAAAGGAAGTCCTGCTCATCACTTTTCTGATTAAAAATCTTATTTGACTCTTCAAATTAAAGAATCGCATCAATCCCGAAAATGCAATTTCATGTAGATTTCTTCAGAAAATGGTATTTTGAAACTAAAATTGTTGTGTGAAGCAGCAAAATTGCAGTTGTCAGGGTTGTTTCTTCCTAAATCCAATTTCTGACTACAACTAATTCAATGTATAACCAAAAAAAAAAAAATTTTAACAGGTCAAAAGTTTTTCATGCACATTGGCTTGATTCAGATTTGTGCGTTTTGAAGCTTTATCGTTCTTATGATTCAAAATTCCAACTTTCCAATGTAACTTGTGTACTGAAAATATATATTAAAATAGAAAATAAATATATTCTCATCAGGGTTAGTCAGATTTCACAATTGAATGGCCACTTTTAACCCTAAGATATTATCTTGATACATTTGTAATTCTATTAGAAGGAAACAACATCATCAACCTATTGATTATGTCTTATAATATACAAAAACCATTCTGTTAATAATCACTACATGTAAATGTGAGTATTTCAAAATGAGATGAGTTCATATACACTGGCAATTTGATTGCGGCCATTAAAATGCTGCGCACCGTAGCCCCACCACAGCGCGTTTCCTTGTTCCACAGGAACAAGTGGATCATTGTGTGTTACATTTCACTTCTCTGCCAGCGCAAACCAGCACCTCAACTATCATGAATCCATTTTCGTAATGAACTTAGCATTGAGTCCCGGAGTGCAGTCACGCTTGTGATGGGCTAATTAGATATGTAGCTGCGATGAATAGAAACATTTTTTTCTTCTCGTTGACAACTATGACATTACAGCATTCAGGATGTGGCAAGCCTGCACAATACTGACAATAATCCGTGATTTTTTTTCCTTTCTCTCTCGTTCTCGCTGTCACACACATACACACATAAGTTGTGCCCTTGGGCACTGTGTCTGAAGGCTTGCAAGCCCCCCGCTGCACTGTGGCTGGTTTTTGTTCCCGTGGCTGGCAGTTTTACTCGAGCGTCAAAAGCACAACGGCAAACCGCCACAACCGTCTGCTGAGTCAGGCTGTTTTTAACGAAGCCTGCAGTATTTATCACCAGCTTCCCTCTCTTAATTAGACTCATTGGGAGCAGCGTGGGGAGAGTGAAATGTTAATGTTTTATTTCCTCCCAGGCGTGATATCACCTCTGCTTGTTATTGCGATCAGGGCAGGGGTGGCTGTGCTACCTGGGGGAATAACTGAAAGAAGAAGTGATTTGGACAAATAAAAATGGTAGTGTTGAAGCCGGGAGTTTTTTTGTGTCTGCGAGTGCAGCCAGAACGACCATCACTGGTTCGCCGTACCACAAAGACTTGCCTAATTTGCCAACGCATGAGTCCTCAACTGTCAGATACAAGCTTTTCTCTGGGTTTTTCCATGCCAGGTTTGTCCATTGCTGCATCTTTGTCCAGCTTTATTGTAGCTACAGAGCTGCACCTGACACAAAATAATGACAATAATAACACTTATCGACTGCAAACTCAGCAACCGCCGCTTTTCCACTCAATTCTCAAACCGCTAAGAGTGCCACTCAAGTGCCGTGTGCATAGACAATCTCCCAGAAGCCCTGGCGAACTGACCTCGATTTGAAAATAATCACAGACGTGCCACATTTACTTGCACTTTAGCCTTGAACTGAACTCAATGAGGAATGCTCAGTCTTGGTTCCAAATATCTGTGAGCATTTCAAATCCGTTTTTTCACATTTAAATGTTTAACAGAGTAGGTGACTCAAGATGGAGTCGTTATGGATACAACAACATCCTCTATGTAGCTCATTTACAATCCATATTCCATCCATCACAGACTTTCAGTTCATTTTATTGATACCTTTTTAAAAACACTTCGCGCAGAGGACAAAGAAAAATGTTATTTTCTTTATTTTGCAAAAGCACACAATTTTGTTGTTTCTGAGAATGTACTCAAAAAGAAGTAGACACTTAACAGATTCGAATGGTGCATAACATTTACTTGTGTGACCAAACTCAACAGAGCATTTCTATTTCCTTTTGCACTGATAAGATAAAAAAGACCCCAATCACGCTGTCGTGACGGCCGACCTCAGAGAGTTAATCGTAAATTGAGTATATATATATATAAGAGGTATGGAAATCATTTTCTTTTGCAACTTTCCTTAAGAAAATACAGCCTTCATGACTTTATTCAACAAACACAGTGAGTTTATATTTTGTACTAGATGTAGCCTATTAATGGGGATTTACCCCATTTTTTTTTTTTTGGTCAGTTTTGGTTTTTGTACCATTGATTGGAAAATATTTGTAAATATATTCGTAAAACACAACTATGTGACAAAATGCAAAACACAGTTGCCTAGATCAAACTTAAGCAGAACTTTTATATACTACATTAACCTATTCACTTTTTTTGTAAATTATTTTTACAAATTAAATTACTTTGAATTAAATTAAATTAAATTGAAAGTGTGACAAATTACATAATAGTTTTATGATCAATTTGATCATTTATTTTGATTAATTATATAAAAAAAAAAACGTATAAATATTGTATGATATATATATATTTTTTAAGAATAATTCAAAGAAAAATAAATTAATTCTATTTGCGTTGATAAATGAGGCTCTGGTTTATTTTGGCTGGTCAAAATCTTCTCTCCAGTGCGTTTGATTTGGCATCATTGCAGAGTGACTGACTAATTCATGAGTTGTTTAACTAAAGCAAGGGCCCTCAGGAGTGCAAATGCAAGTTTGTGTTGTCTAGGACAGGGGTGCTTGTGGTTTAGTGGCTTTAAGGTGCTTACACGTGTAGTCCTCATCAATGGAGTGCCCTCAACCATTAGTGGCAAGTACCCTAATGGGACCGTAGGGACCATCCACGGTTCTGCAAAGTCAAATCCATTTAGCGCAATCCAACCCAGTCGTACTGCTTCTTTGTCCATGTCCTGCCACACATCTTGATACACACCGTCTAAATTCCCGGCAAATGCATATGCACGATTCTGTTAACCATACATGACAGACTCTTACTGAGGGGTCTATAAATGACCACACCGCCGTTCCCATATTCACATGCACGTGTTCGGTGCTTGACCTTGCTGCTTCCGTAAGGCTTAAGACTCAAGATTTCAGACATCTCAATTCCCAGAGCGAAAGCTGCACTTGAGTTAATTGCAGTCTGCACAGGATATGATAGCTGCGATTTTGCCCTGTCCTCTCACAGGAAGCTCATCAGCGCGTGAGCCGCTCGGCTCAGCCAGCCGAGTCCGAAATGCATTCAGCATGTAATCTCCTCTCTGCAGAACACAAGCAAACCTACAGCCTGAAACAATGCAGTGCAGATAATGCAGCAGTCACGCTGAGATGCTGCTTTAGCGCGTTTTGCCTGTATTACGGCCCTTCAGAATTACATTATTGAACTTCATAATTGAGAGACTCTTGCATTTCCAGCACATGACATCCAGTGTTTAACAAGCTTTGTTGCAAGAGAATAAAGCGGCAAATTCACTAAACTCTTCTTATTCACCAACCATTTGCAATCCAGTTTTACCACGCGCTATCTGTGCTATTACAGCACTGGGACACTTTTACCGTATTTAAATGAAGGGACTGTCAATATTTTAATGTAAACGGATCATGCTTCTTTTTTTTTTTGTTAGATATTTATACACTTTGCAGGCGCCTTTATCCAAAGTGACTTAAATTGTATTTAAAGCTTGTAGTTTATTAGTTCATGCATTTCAATTGAAATCCTCTACTTCTTTAAAAATATACAGAAACCTATCCTCCTGTTCATAATTTTAAGTAGTTAAAGTTGAATTATGATTTATGTTTCTGCGCTATTACACGAGTTGCATTATTTTCCTTCTCACTTTTACTTGAAGAGCGTTGAGTAAGATATTTCTTTTTCTCTCTTTCCATCTCTACAGGTTTGTGGAGATCCAGAGATACAGGAGGTAGACAATGCCTCAGTTCACCTTTGCATGCTTCTGCGGCCTTCATGGCCTCTGCAAAAGGAAAAAGAAGAAAAAGGAGCAAGAGGGACAACCACAACAGGACTATGAAACTGAGGTTTGAGATGATGTCTGGACTGGGAAGATTCTCAAGGTTTCAGTAGCTTACAAAGGGAACCATATTCAGGACGTGACCTCAATGTCGGCCCAGATGTCAGGGCTGAGAAACAGAGGCAATATCAGGACCCTTTTCACAGCTTAAACACGGAACGAACAATCAAAAGTACAAAGGTGCAGGGATGTACTGTTGCACTTTAAAAATCAAATTTTAAATATTATACTATTTATATTTACATTTAGAGGTCCCAAAAGTATTTGTACAATTTTAAAAGTAAAAAAAAAAAGTTAATATAAATAGTTAGAATGAGTTAATATTTTTACTAAAATTAAAAAAAAAAGTGATGTTTGTTCTGATAAAATTCTTTGTTTGCTTTATGCAACTTGTTTTAATATTTTAAACAAATATAATAATATCAGATGTTGTTATCTAATACATTAAAAATTGCTACAAATACGTGAAAATAAGTCGTTTTGGGGCCGCTAAATAAATGTATCATCTATATAATCTAGAGTACAGAATAGAATGTATTTTATAAACCAGGGGTGCGCAACCCTGCTCCTGGCGATCGACTGTCCTGCAAAGTTTAGCTCCAAAACACACATGCCTTTAATTTTCAAGCAATCCTAAAAAACATAATTAGTTGCTTCATTTGTGTTTGATTAGAGTTGGAGCTAAACTTTGCAGGTCAGTCGATCGCCAGGAGCAGCCCTGCTATAAACTATTCCGTGTATATTCTATAGGGTATTTTTAGCAATCATACGCCTCAACACACGCTAAATGTTAAATCTTGATTACCGTTTAACACGTTAAAATATTTACTTATTCAATGCAAATACGCCTGGAGGCAATAGACCACTTTCCGTTCGGTTGATGCCAAAATCTATTATTATTATTTCTACAGAGATATTTTGGTGAAAGTGCATTTTTTTGTTTATCACTGCGGCTTTAGAAGCAATGACTTACTGTAGTTATAGTTTACGGCAAGAAAAAAGATTCTATCAACAAATAACATTAACAGGGGTCTATAGCACCTATATACGGTGCCTTTATTTTTACCAGTTTGCCTATTAAATGCATCCGAGGTAATTAAGGACCCCTGGAGAGATGCATGCAGTCCATTCGCAAATGTCGCCACAGTAAAGGATGGCTACCATCTGTCATTTCTCAATAACATTTCAAATCTGGCCCTGGGCATGTTTCACCTGACTTCCCCTCAATTATTGTGCGGAACTTGGAGACGACGCACCATGAATTTGAATGAAACGTCTGGGTGTCGATTGTGTGTCCTAGGGAGAAGTGAGCCTGGAAAGTGTTCACGACACTACATCAAAGCATGTAATCAGCCAGAGAGGCTTATTCACGCTGTGAATTGGACCTTACCAATCAAACCACACCAGAACCGGCTGGCACAGCCATGATAGTTGTGGTCGTGAAGCGTTCTCCAATAAGAAAAAAAAATGATTTGGCCGTCTCAGGTTGTTTCAGGTTGTTCACATAGGCCACCCCCCCTAAAGGCGCAGGCTTTGCTGTAGGGGGATAAATAGGAAATTTATTTCCAGAACATTTCCGTCTCTATTTTTCCCCTCAAAGATTAATGTGGTTGCAGGAGTAATTTACCATGATTTACCGTGCAACACAAAAGTCGGCATACAACCACGACAGGAGCCATTTTCTCTGGCCATCCTCCTCTGCCCAGCATAGATCCATAATTGTCACTATTTTTAGTACATTTATGTGCGTGTACCCCCAAGCCTGTGTGAATAACTGTCAGATCTGCATTAATATATTCAATTAAAGTGGAATAAAAAAGAAAAAATTACCATGGCAACCGATCTGACCAAAACTTTGGCCTTTGGGAGTGAGGTTTGAATGGGTTTGAAAATAGCAATAATTGTGGTGGTAAATGGCAGCCCTCATTAGCGGAGGTGATTATGCAGTTCGTGCACGCGCGGATGGGGCGACGCAATTAATCTTTCTCAACAGGAAGCAGTCCAGGATGACGGATGCCCTAAATCTGATGTCACCGAAACAAAAGGCGGAAAAAGTCAGAGTCTGAAACTTCAGCTAATCGCCTTAAAGCAAAGGCTTATGAAAACAATTTTAGCTTAGCTTTGTTTTTATAACGGGGGGAATATTTAATCAGCTTTCTCCCGTATTCATAACTTAAGAACTCCGAGGCTGTATTTATGTCAGAAATGGCTTTAATTCTGATTGCGTTTTACTTTCTTTCGGATATTTGTTTTGACCCCCAGAGTCATGCTTAAAAAGCTGGCGAGTCGAATTTCACATCCATTAAACGAACATCTCGAACGAGCGCAGGCCGAATCGATTTCGCAGAGGTGAATGTCTGTTTATGGCCGCGGATTTGCTCTGTCTGTGGGTGGACCAGGTTTAATGAGCAAGAGATTCAAATGACCTCAAATTATTATCTGCAGTCATGCTAATTGGCTGGCGTGTCTCTCACCGCCTCTGATAGCACCCTCTCTCAAAATGCACGTCGCAGGAAAGTTCACTCCTGGAGATTTGTCCTCAGTGTTTTTATAGATAAAAGCAGAAGGAGAAGGGATGCATGCAGATGTTAAGACAGACAAAAGGAATAGCTCACCCAAAAATGACACATTTGTCTCAATTTCTTTATTCTGTAAAACAAACGAAGAAATTCTGTTTTCCATACAACAAATGTGGGGGGTTATTTTTACCCGCAACGATCAAGTTTAATTTGCACAATTTTTACTTGACCTTTTTAAAGGTTAAATCCAAAGGCACCATTTTCAAACAATTGCAAATGAGGTTTGTTGTCAATAACAAGTTATCTCAAAAAAGAAAGAAATGTTACATTTTCCATCGTATGAGTTTCTTTCTTATGCTGAAGAAAAAAGAAGATAGTTTGAAGAACCAAACAATTGTTTGTCCCGATTTACTTCCATAGTAGGAAAATAAATACTATAGAAGTCAATGGGGACAATCAACTATTTGATTATTTTCAAAAGAAACTCATACAGGTTTGGAACGACATAAGGGTGATTAAATGATGACAAAATTTTACAAATTGAACAATACCTTTAAGTTTAAATAAGCTAAAAATAATCATCAATCATCAAGTCAAAAAAAAATGCATTGTTTATTCTTTTTGGAGTAAAAATCACCACCTTTGTTGCTGGAAAAACGAAACATTCAGACATCTCGTTTTCTGTTTCACAGAATAAAAAATAATAATAGGAGGCTGGAATGACATGTGGGTGAGTAAATGATGACAAAGTTTTCATTTCAGGCCATCTATTTCTTTATGGGCTTCTTTCTTTATTGAAGATGAGATCGCCATCGGGCTGAAACGAAGCGTCTCATGCTTCATTTCTCAACTACACCATGAAAAGTTTCACGTTCCTCCGAAGCAGACAGCGAGAGAGACTAAATGAGAGTCAAAGAGAGAGGTCATACACGTCGCTTCTTCTTGCTGATGGCAGCGGTCCCTCTCTGCGCTGACAGTTGGGATGTCTCTTCAGCATAATGAAAATTAAAGTGGGTTTCCTCCTCTTAAGTTACCCTAATTAGCCAATCGTCCGAACGGACAGGCGAGGCGATGGCAGTCTCTGGTAGAGAAGGGTGAGCGGGGAAAGTGAGATTGTGTAATTGCAAAGGTAATGGATTTTGTCAGGAGCACCTGTCAGGGCCCTGGTGAAAACAGACGCTGAAGCCAGAAAAGGGAATTGGAGTCAGGATGCCAGCGAGCAAAGCCTCCATCCAAGCCAACCTCACCTGATTGCCAATTTGTGCGAGTCTTCATACATCAAGCGGCTGGACACGTGCGTTAAGAGGCCTGGTGGGTGGCGCTTCCATGGGCGCACCATTAAAGAATGTGTCAAAGTAAGAGGGCAGACCGGAGAGATTGAAAGATAAAACTCACAGACGTTTAATTCCCAATTTAATGTGTGAAAAATGAAAACGGAGCATGCCACCGTACTAGATAGGGGCCAGACTGCACAGAGTTGACGAAACTAGACTTGGCAGCCTCGCTGGTGAGAATACGGCCAAATGAGGGAAAAAACCCAAAGGAAGAAGGTAGAGAAACACCAAATGAACAGCCTGGGCGACCGCCGTCTCCCTCGTGTGAATATGGCCAGGTAATAGGAAATGGAAATGTTCTCTAGACGAAGTGCTGTTGGAATGTGCTTTAAACATTCGTTTTTCAGAAAAAGCCGCCTGCTTTTTGAACGCTGTCAGACCTTCCAGTGGAGCTTCAAATAGAAGTCAAGTATATAATTCATTTGGTGCAGAAGATCGCATATCCTCTCGAAAACGCACTTTGAAATAAACAGGGTTGTGGGAATGAAAAATCAATTTGAACACCTTCTGCTGTCGAAACTACCATCAGGGTCTGCAATGCGGCTCATTTGTGCAAATTGTTGTTTTAAATAGTTTGGAATATATTGAGGATAGCGAGTTGATGCAAACACAATGATGCGGGATTTAGCCACCAGAAATGATTCGAGAGCAGTTTTTAAGACTGACTGTATCAACATTATAATGAGACAAGCTATCCCTAATGGAAATTCACCATGGTAACCATAGTTTCCACCAAAATACCATAGTTACTATTGCAGTCATTACTGTAATAATCTATGCCAACCACTGTTTATTGAAGCCAACGTGAAATCAAAATGAATGCTGCTTACTTTCTTAACACATACTCATGGTGTTACTGTGCTTTTTATTCAAGATAGAACCAATTTTCTTTCATGCTAATTTGTTGAAATACAATAACTTGCCACAACATTTGTTCCCAGTTGATGATACTAGCGCTTTTTTTTTTTTTTTTTCAGCTCTCCTATACAAATGCATGACCCTGGTATGTAACAAACACATTTATGATCCAATCAGAAGTCCTGTCCTACTTTTTTATTAATTAAGAATCCTCTTTCACTCTGATATGCACCATAGTATGGAAGTAAAACAGGCTTTGAAAGCAAAACGATTGTCATAATGACATTTTCTGTAAGGATAAGACTTGTATTCTACCAAAGCTATGAAATTAGAGAACGTATGCACCTGTTTAAGAAATTAATACATATGTGCTTCAAATTGAAATGAAATGGGTCAGTAAAGACAAAGATTTTTCTTTCAAATAAGTGCAGTTCTTTGGAACTTTCATTAAAAAATCCTGGAGGAAAAAAAATCAGCACGACAACATTTTCAACATTAATAGTAATAATGCATATGTATTGATCCAATCAGCATATCACAATGAATTCTAAATGATTGTGTGACACTGGCTGCAGCACAGAAATGAACTATTTAGGCTATTAAAGTAGAAAACAGTTATTTTTAAAATCGTAGTATTTGATTTTTATCAAATAAATGCAGCCTTGGTTAGCAGGAGAAACCTCAAACCCAAGCTTTAGAATGGCAGAATGCACTAAAAGTCATTCTACTTGCTTTTAAATGCATCAGGCAAGTTCTGAATAAAGTTCTCGCCAGCAAAATAACCATCAGTTAGATAGTTAATCTTAATCAGCTTTCCATGAGTTAATCAATTACACCTCCCCCGAAATTCTGTCTATCTTCCCCCTCCCCATCAGACTGGAGAAGGGAGCTTAGATGAACACTGATCGCGGTGAGAATAGCCCTTTCACTTCATCCTCGGAATGTGAGATGGCTGCCGAGTTTCCCCAGACCCGTTTAATTCGAGGTTGCGGGAGACAAACAATCGTTCATTTGTCTTCATTAATGTGTCTTTCTCCTGACAGCTCGCAGCGCGGACAATGGAAAATATCTGTATTATAATCCATCTTCTCATTCCCACAATGCCTCTTGCTCTTTGCGCAATGAGGTACGCCCTATTGATCTGTTTGTTGTCTTTTTCATTAGCGCATTGCATTTGCTCTTTACCGTGTGTGCAACGATCGTGCATAATGATTCCATTTATATCGTTTCGTTTGGATAAAGAGCCATTTTTCTAGGAATGAGGGCACTTTTGTCTCCTCTGCTGGCTTCCACATACAGACGGAGCCGCGAGCCTTATGTTTTTCTTTTGTGTAGATTGACTCGCATAGCCTTTCAGCAGCTTTTGTGTGTTTCGTCTCATTTGGGAGATTTGATGAAGCAGCTTAGCGTTCTTCCTTGCTCCCTCTCTCTGGCAGTCTTTGGCATTATCTTCCTCCGCCCGAATCAGCAGCCGTGGCAGACGCTATGCCCCTGTAAGCTCCTCACTTTGTTCCAGGCACAAAGTTACATTATTCATTTGAGTGAATTGCGCAGGCAGCGAGCTCTGGCGTGCTGTCAGGAGCGGTGTGAAAGGAAAGCAAGACTAGGTGGTATGCGCTGTTCGTAGAGCTCTAAAAAACAAAGAACAGATATAACCAAACAGGTACGACGCAACGTCAAGATAAATGCGTGGTCCACGTTTATTGTGGGAGGCCCTTTCCGCTCACCTTGTGCTCTTCATCAGGAAGCTTCCTCTTTTTCGGTGGAGCTAACAGCGCTTGTGTTGATTTAATGCTCATGTCTGTTCCACAAGCTAGTGAGATGCCTTCGCTGTCTACTTCTAAGATTGACAGCAACAGCTTGAGATACTAGTAGTCTACAAGTTGAGTAGAAGTGGATGCTATTCAAACAAGTGTTTTTGTGACTACCAGCAATAAAAATATTTGATATAAGCATCCCAACAATCGTGGAACCTCAGGATTATCTGATTTGAAACAAATCATAAAAAAATATCTATATGTTGAATAGATATGTGATCTTATATATGCATTTGCGATGCATTCTGGGATCGGTCTTCTCAGATCTTTTCTCTAATATTGGCAAAGGATGCATATGGTGCTGCTTTACAATTTGGCCAAGGAAGAAGCATCTTAGAAGGCAGCAAAATTGATTCGCCTACCTTTTGGAACAGCCTCCATGCCTTTGATCCCTTAAAAATGCCTCCTCAATAGGCATCTCACTTGGTTCTGGCATCTTTGCACGAGGGGAACATAAACAGTTAGCTGCAGATGTGTGGCGAGAAGCTTGTTTATTTTTCGTAATCAGGTTTACGAGTCCCTCTTTCTCTAGCTATGTCTCAGGGAAGGATGAATTCAGTATGCATACTGTGCATCACGCCTCAAGGTTAATGACACTTCAGAGGAGTCAGACGCACACAGAGAAAGAGAGAGCAAAATATTGCACAATCCCCCCATTAGGGGAAGGAGAATACCATCGCAGAGCCAAAGCATCGGCCCACATCTACTCAGCGTGACGTGTATGTTGGAGGCCAGGGTTAAGACAGGACCCCTACCCCCATCAGAATGTGTGTGTGTGTGTGTGTGCTTGGGATGCTGGGCACGTCTTCGTCCGACGGATTCTTCCGGCCCAGGGAGCCTCATTAGAACAACTTGTGCAGCAGCTTTAAAGCTGGGATAAGCTTAGCAGGCAGGCGCTGCCGATAAAAGAGTTATGTATCACGTTCTTACACAAGCATGACAAAAAGCCCCCTTATCCAGGTGCCACGCAAGCCTGAACTCCTACGGCGCGCTGTCGAGGACAACAGTGGCGAATCTGTGCAAATTGTTCTTAGTCGATCCTCCTGCTTTTAGAGGAAACAATAATAGGTTTGTCAGAAAATGGAACGGATTTAGTCAGGGCTTTTTGTGATTGTAATATGCTTTTAAGTTGATTTGTTTCAATGCAATATGTTTTAAGTCAAAATGGGGAAAAATGACAGCTGGGCTTTAAGGCATAAATTAAGTCTGCGGAAATAATTCGCTTAAACTGTGCTAAATTCTATTCCGAGCCTAGTGCGCGCACATACATTTCACGCTGAGGTTGTTTTAATTTCTTTCGCCAAACACTGAAAACCAAATAAATATTTTGCAATTTAATATTTTATATTTGCTGTGTGGCTGTGTTTTCTCTTTAAATTGGGTTTTCTTGGATGCTGCAACCTCTTTTCATTGATTTACCATTAATAAAAATTCAGTGCATGGGGGCGGGGAATACAATATCTGACACTGTGTCCAAATTGCAACACTGATACTGTAATGTAAATATATTTCTGCTGCAGACGTCTATATGTTGGAGATTTAATATTCAAAGTGTACTGCCATATCAAAGTAATTTTTCCTTCTATTGTGCACTTACTATCATTGCTGAACATGAAAGTGTAATGTACTGTGTGCCTTTATCAATATTAATGAGGAGGTAATAATGAATATGCATTTTCATTCCGGGAGAGCCATACAGCTAATAAGCCATGATCTGGTGAAATGAGATGCAAATGTTTTTCATTAATAAAATATATTACTGTGAGTGCTTCTTGCGTATGCATCACTTCAATACTTACAAAAGATTGTTCACACAATCAGTTCTCAAATGAATGCTTCCTTTTTGTGGCCGCTTCCAACGTGGCTGCCAAAAATCTGTAATAAAAATGATGCCTAATAAAAGTACACCCCGATACTTTTGAATAAAACATATTTTGCACTGTAAAGCGACTCTTTTGTGGTTCCTTCAAACGAGCATGCTTTTTTTGGTGTGAATCTCCCGAAGGGTTATTAATGTCCTCACACTAGCACCTCTGACTAAACTTTTTTCGCACAACACCTCGTTATCGTTCCTAATGCAACCTTTACACATGCACCCACATCGTGTAGCTAGTTAGCGCCTGTGTTTTGGTTTGATTCTGGGCTTCCGCTGTTTCAAAGCGGATTGAGGGGGATTTCAGGATTTCTTCAGCATACTGTAGATAATCCTCGAGTGTCTCCATGGTCTGATCTCTTGGTTAGTGTCTCCCCGGCTCTCACGGCATGGCCGAACCCCTCAGCCTCCCTCCCTCTCCCTCCGAAAGCGATGGCAGCTCTCCATCAGCGAAGAAATAGAAGTCATGTTCTCATTTACAGGGGCCAGAAATCATTGGTGTGAAAATCGGACGACTCTGTCCCATCAGGTTAGTGCAGTGAAGAAGGGCAAAGACTCATCGATTTCTCTGAAGGATCTAGTAACCTAGCAACAAGCTCTGGCCCGATCCTGGTGGACAAACTCTTAATCCTGGTAATTTCAATAGTTGCTGACTAAATGCAGATTTAAAGTTTTTCATTAGATGCGGCTTTTTGTGCAAGATCCATTTTTATCTCTGCTCTGTGTTACATGCTCACTTTTTGTATCGCCGTTTGGTCATAAGAACATAATATTCAAATACACTCTTAATTAGAGCACTGCATTCTTAAAAAGCTGCTCATGCAGAATGCAGTTTTTAAATATTTGGTAATTGCAGCACTAAAGTTTCAAATCCAGTTCCAGGGAAACACACATATCTTATTATTTGTCTCTTTGCATATTTACAGGTATAGATATAGTATAAGTAGAAAAGTTGAAAAAGTAGCACAATGTTTAGCACAATGTTCATGCTGCACTTTTCCATACAATACAACAAAAAACGCATCTAATCAATCTTCAGGATTATAATGTATACTGTAAAGAATAACTTTATAAAGGTTTGAGTTTTCATTTTTATAAAGAGATTTATATCAAAAGATAAAAACAAAATTGAATGAAAATATCCAGCAGTACATCGGTTTTAATAATATGTATTGAGCAGAAAAATAAAACAACACTCAAGACTGGTTTAATGACTCACAGAATCACAGAAATAAACTGCATTTTAAAAATGCGATAGAATAGTAATAATATTTCACAATAACAGTTTTGTTCAAATCAGTCCTGCCTGGGTGACCTTCTCTCAAGAACATTGAAAACTTTTAAATGGTAGTATAATCCTTCTCATAGTTTTCTCATAAGGGTTTCCTGTTCATATCTTTTCTGCAGATTGATTGTGTGAGCTGCCGATATGCCTTACCATTTTTCCTGACAAAGCAAACTCTGGAAAATTACAAGAAGGGATGTTTGCAATCAATACAGCCAGCAGATACCACTATAACCCAGGATAAATTTCCACTCACTTGAACGAGAAGGGAAGACATTAATGTTTGAATATGGAATATTAAATTCAAGCCAACAGATGCGCTCATCCGCCAAAAGTATTCTGACAGGTGTTTTGACAGGAAAAGGATATGGATATGCTCATAAAAACCCCTTAGTGACAATGGAATTGCTTTGGAGGACATTCTCACTTGAAGTCCTGGATTAATCCACTTATTATTATAATTTACAGCAAACTTTTGGTTGACTTGTTTCAGACAGTTCAATAAGAACTAATAATATCATACTGTGAGTTTATATGCGAACAAGATTCACATAACTATAATCTTTACTTAAAGGAATAGATTGAGCCAAAATATATATTCTGTCCAAGCTAAATTGACCAGATTTCTGAAACCTGGGATATTTACTAGTAAAGTAATAACAGTGTGTAATATTTAGAAAGATCTATTGAAAGAAGTGCAATATAATATATTTTCAGAGGAGTATAAAGACCTTACAAAATGAACCATTATGTTTTTATTACCTTACATTGCACAATGATTGCACAAGTAACAATAACATTTGCATATTGGTTTACTGAATAATTGATCTAAAAAATACTTAAAGAAACTTTCTGCTGAATCTATAACATTGGACTATGACATTTATGTCCTGTGTCACCAACCCTAGAAAACCACCTAACCTGCTTAATGCAGGACAAAGATATTTATATAAAAAGATATTCAGATCATTGAAAACATTTACCGTGTGTATAGGTATGTGAGCCCAGAATATGAATGCAATGAACCTTGGTCATTTACACAGAGGAAGACAGTGGTACAAAAAAAACAATTCTGGTATATTACTAAAAGAACTGTGTACCGGCAAGAACATTAGCCCAGAATATTAATGCAATGTACAAAGCTTAAATTAGGAGTTTTCTCCTTAGGCCTACATAGACATTGCTTAAAGCAATAGTTCACCCAAAAATGAAAATTACCTTATATTTTACTCACCATGAAGCCATGTCATGGCTCAAATCATACTTATCTGATCGCTATCAGTTTGTAGCAGTGAATGAGGACATATCATATCGATCACGAGTGCAATATGGAGTACCTCAAGGCTCAGTACTAGGGCCGCTACTTTTTACGCTTTACATGTTACCCTTGGGAGATATTATTAGGAGACATTGTGTTAGCTTTCACTGTTCTGCTGATGATACTCGGCTATATATTTCTTCTCAGCCAGGTGAAACACACCAAATTGAGAAACTAAAGGAATGCATAGCTGATATACAAAATCGGATGACAAGTAACTTCTTACTGTTAAATTCCGACAAAACAGTACCTAGAATACCTAGAATATCAAAATCTACTGCGGGTGGCAGATCTTTTTCCTATTTAGCACCCAAACTCTGAAACAACTTACCTAATACTGTTCGGGAGGCGGGCACACTCTGTCAGTTTAAATCTAGATTAAAGACACATATCTTTACTCTGGCTTACACATAACACACTGATACACATTTATTAATCAAATCCGTTAAAGGATTGTTAGGCTGCATT
>JAUCMT010000013.1:5706660-5730211 GCA_032357475.1 Enteromius thamalakanensis
TAGTTCACACTGTGTGATCGTCACTCGCGTGCACGAGCACCGATTTGCCTGTGATTTCTGGCATTTGTCAGCGATTTATCAAAACCTGTCGGCGAGTCAAAATCAGGGCTAAAATCGTGCAGTCTGAACTCGGCTTTAGTAAAGTTCTGCGACTAAAGTAAAGTACTGCTCATCACTCGGTGAAAGAGAGGGGCAGGGTCAGCAGAGCTCATTAGCATTTAAAGCAGTATAGACTTGAATGACTTCTTAAAAGCATTTTAACGGGGTAAAGATGTTTTTTATACAACCATTGAAATTTTAATCCAATTATGTTACAGACTTTTCATTCAGACCCTAAAGAATCACATCAACTTGTTTTCTGTTTGTTTCCCTCAAGAAACAAAACAGGTTTATGGGGCAAACAGGGTTGCAAATGAGTCTTTATACTGTAATCCCAGCAGTAATGACATCAGGATTTTATCAAGATATGCAGGGTTTAAATTAGCATGTGCAGGACTCAAACCTCTGCTACAGTTCATGTTGAGCTACAGGAAATTCAGCTAAAACTGTTTAACAGAAGTATTTTTCATATATCTTTTATATCACAGAAATATTCTTCTGCATTTCACAAAATATTGCTTAAGACTACAAAACACAGGAAAAAAAAAACATTTAACCTAAAATCCCCATTTTATGGAAAATATGATAAAACAAACTGAGTGACAGACACAGTAGGCATGTTTCCTTTCAGCATTGTCCTCAGCGGTCAGACATCACATCAGTTCAGCCCCAGTCATTTTTCCCATCACTCACTCACAATTCAAAAACTGAAAGAGCTCATCTCTGGACATAACAGAGTGGCCCCAGAGAAGTAGTTCATCTGTCTCATCTGCACCATGTGGGTGAAGGGACAGAACAGACAATCTCTCTTTCCTGGAAACTAAGACTTTATTGATGTCACACTTCTGTGGCAAGTGTGTTCATCCTTGGTAAAGACCTGCTTTAAAAACAATGCATTAAACACAAACCTATGACACATTTGCTGGGTTGTTCAGACAAAACAAAGTACATTCTATTTCACACTAAATAAAAGTACCATGGGTTTTTGGATAATACCATGGTACTCTCTCAAGTACTTCACAGTGGAATGCACTATAAATTCAATAGTGTCATACAGTACCATATACATACTTTTTATGCATATCTATATATCATATTACACTACTTTCTATTATATTATATGATATGTATGCACAAACACATGCACCATATATTCATATATACAAAACATATTTGTAAGGGTTTCGTGACCACTTAGGGAACAAATTGTACCAATTCTTTACTTAAGCATCCTGTTCTAAGAAGTATTTCTGTACTTTTTCCAAAGGTTTGAGGCCTGTGAGGGCGTACACATTGAGATTTTAAAAAAGGTCAAAGTGATCTGAGGTTTAACCTTTGCTGGTGTTTTGATGCGATTGCAGTTTAAGTTGCATGTGGGATTGGGAAATTCTGAATGTGGATTTTTCATAAACACTTGTCCTCTCACTTTCTCTCTCTCTATCTCTCTCTCTCTCTCGATTCAAAAACAGTCAAATGCAGTGAAAGCCCATTGGGAGACAAGGCACCCTAGCAACCATAGTCCTCTAACAGAAACATGACAGACTCAGTAAGACAGGATGACATCATTTCAGTTTTTTTAATAAAGTATTGCCCTAAAATACACAACAAAGTCAACAAAAATATGACGTTGTTGTTAAAATTGTATAATACTATCATTATATAAAACAAAATTTAACGCAATATAATATGCAAAATCATATGCAAGCATCAGTGAGAGCCAATTAATAATGACTGCTACATTTTTTATCTAATCTAATCTAATATAAATACCTGTAAATACCAAGCAAGATAAATTAACCAGAGAAAAAAAAACTAGCATAAGCTCAGAGAAGAAAATTATATTATGTTTATTTCTTCTCAGCATATATTTTTACTAGTTAAACAAATCTTACTAAATGTATCACTTTATCTCTTATTCTCACACAGACATTTCTGGCAGCGCATTTTTACTTTACATATAGGTTTGGTGTACATTTATCTCACCCTGCAGCGCACACTATGAAAAAACTCCATCATGCGAATGTGAAAAGATCTGAGGACCCGAGTATAGCCTGTGCTTTTTACATGATGAATATTGAAAGGCTGTACGACTCTTCTAAGGGTAGAGTGACAGGGAGGTGAGAGGCATATCTACATGTGTCGGTGTGTCTAAGTGTGTCACTCTTTAATAGCGGTTGTGTGGGTTGCCGTACATTCTTCTAGCCTTTCACAGGGCTCGTGTGGGTGGTTAATTCGTGTTTGTATTCCGCAGGTTTACCTTAGGGGGGAAACGTTTTATTATATACTCTCTTTGAAATCGATGACTAATTGCTTTCTTTTTTTCCTCTCCTTCTCTCAACCATAGTCCATTTCTAGATGGCACATTTTCTTGGGTGTGGGGGTGAGAAAGGTGGGGGGTGGACGTCTCAAGGTGAGTGTAGCAGAGGCTCCATTGTGCCAGCAGAGAGGTTCCTATGCGGATCTTTGTTTTCTTTGTGTGAATTCGTCCAGTTTTTTGGCTTTTAGAGAGAAGACAGCCAAGCAGCAAGAGCTACAAAGTGATGTGCAAACACGGGGGATGAGTCATTGTGTATGACACAGAGCATTTGCATACAAGTGCATGCTAATAAACCGACAGCTCGGAAATATGGCCAAATAGGTGGTAATGACAAATAGAGGTCCACATGTATGAAAATTAAATGAATGGGACCGGTGAAAGCAAGCTCAATTAAAGAAAAAAAAAAATGCCTCACCATGTTGTCATCAAGTAAAACAGTTACCGGGCCAACTTGCTGCTGTAAATAAAAACGTCAATGCTTTCCCAGCCTCTGGGATCTTCTGATTGGTCCACGGTTTAGGAATGGACACTGATGTTGGCGTTGGTTTGGAGTTTGTTTTCACCTGATTGAACATGCTAAATCAGCAAATTGGCATTTGTTGGGCCGTGGAACGTCTGAGTAGTGTGAAAGGCTTTTCCAACAAACGACAATAAACTCTGACGTAATCTGACGTGTCCACGAACCGTTGCCATGACAAAGTGCAAGTTTCACCTAAAGCGTGCTTCACCCACGGCCGTCTTTTCTGGCAAAGAATGACTCACAAAGACATTATTAACAGTAAAATTTTGATTGTGGCTACAGGATCATCCATTTCTTACCCAGTTACCCAATTTCACCAGGCACGGTGCAATGCAAAAACTTTCAAAAAGAGTTTGTTGGTGTTTGTTGGGGGCAGTGTGAACATGACGAGTTCGTTTGCATTTGTCTGTGCGGTGTGAATTGGCCTTTCAAAACACATCTGCAGGAGATGTAAAATGCAGGCACAGTGGTGATACACATACGTCTAGCAGCACTGGTCTTTAACCCAATCGCTAGATGGCAACAGTTCTGCTCCAACCCTAATCAAACACATCCGATCCGCCGTAAATATTTCATAAAAGTGGTTCATATTATTTGTATGCTACTTTCTTTAAATCTTCTGAATGTAGAAGATAAGGTTTGTGCAAGAAATAGACTCAAAAAGCCCACTGAAAATCTTGATATCTGACCTGGTTCTCCTTGGTATGTTCACAAAAGTCATAATGAACAAAATAGTCATTGAACTGAGAAAAACCAAAAAAGACCTATTCATTCAAGAAAATTATCAGTCAAGTTTAAAAAGCTTTTGTATAGCATCTCAACATGCATAGATAACTTTTACTGTGCTTGTTTTGTGATTTAGCTTGAGCCTGACAGTCCCAGTCCTCATATTCCTCCTATAAAACAAGAAGAAAATCAGATGGGTTTAAAATCACATTATTACTAAATGATATATAATATATGATAGATTATATTTAATATGATAGATGTAATACTAAATATTCAGATTTTTCCATTTCTCTCTTGACACTTCTGTGCCTTCAGTTCATGTATTAACTGGATATCACAATTTCTGCTAAAAATACACATGGTTTTCTCATGAGAACATCATCTTTTTGGAACAATCTAAATAAACAAACAGTGAGAAACCATACATGCTGTAAGAGCTCTTCTTATGAGTAACACCAAACAAAATTATCCTTAACATGCTGCAATTAAATTGCAAGACGCCTCCATCCAAAGCAAATAATCTGGCCTCATTCGAAATGCATTCACAAAGTCCAAATGAATCGTGCATATCAAAGTTGTCAAAATGTATGAATGATTGTGCCTATAATTATGCTCTTGCTGCATGAATTTCCCTGCTTCTTATTTCAAATAATTGCACTGGCAAAATAAAAACATGTTAAATGTGACAGAGTAAAAGCTGAATTTGGCACATTCCAGAGAAATGTGTCTATCATAGCCCAAGCATGTACTAGTTAAATGTAAAATAACTAAAATAAAAAATGTTCCTCTCATACTTGGCACGTAAAAAGAAATAATTTTTCCCTTTTTACAACTAAAACAAACAAACAAAAAAAGTAAACTTAAACTAATCATGTCAAATATTAGGTGACTTTCAAGTGTATGAATGTATGTCCTTCCTTTGGCAAACAGTCAGTGCTGTTACAACCTGAAGATGCAGTTTGCTTATTTTTAGCTACATGTTCTAATAAAAAAAAATAAGAATTACTGCACTCCAAATCACAGAATGTTAAAAATAGATTCACTAAGGTGTGAAGTGCAGCCATTCATGTTCCTTGGACTAATTGCCCACTGTCCTTTGTTCTATAAAAGAATTTCGCTTGACTTTTCAGATATAAAAATGGAGAGGAATTTGCCACCAAAGCTGTTTTTACCCTCTGGTTATTAATGTAAATCCTAACACATGCATACTTGCAAGTGGCAAGTTGGAATTCAAGAAGATATAAATGAAGAATAGTATATATACACTGTAAAAATTACAGTGATTTTAACGGTAAAAAAACCCTGTGAAAATGCTACCTGTTAAATGGTTAGTTAATGGTAAAATTTACAGAAAATAACGTAACCTGACATTCACAGAATTCCCTGAATTGCATTTTTAAATTTTGTTTGAATTTTATGAAGTTTTATGTTTCTTAGTTGTCGTTTTTTTATCAGTTATGTTTATTAGGGTTGTATGTTACATGCAATGTTGTTAAATGAATGTTTATTGTATATTTCAGTTTAATGAGTGTCACCATGATGGCGTTTAGTGTTTGTGAGAAAGACTGAGCACTTTCTATATACAGTATGTTTATATTTAAAAGCTGCTTGTGATGGGCTTAGGTTCATCATGTGAATTTCAGTGTGCGTATCAGTATATTTCAAAACAGATTTTAGTACTTTAATATGATGGTACAGTTAATTAACATAATACTGTATCAGTTAAAGAAATCACAGTTTTTTACAGTTAAATACTGTAATTTCTTTAACTGATATAATTGTTAACTAAAAACCGTAAAACCTAAAATGTAACCATATTTTTTACAGTCTAATTCCCACAACCACAGCTGCCAATTTTATCGTAAATTTGCCAGATTTATATATATATATATATATATATATATATAAAATTTAACATAAACCAACGTACATTGATATATTCTGTAAAACTGTTTTTCATTATAAGCTTAGTCACCTAAACCTTGATGAAAAGTGCTACCTAATCAACAAACATATATCATTTCATTTGTGACAACAAATGAAAGTTAAAATTTTGGCTACGGTTTTTGTTGTAGGTAAGCAGCACCACAACGCCATATTTTACAGTTACAGTAACTTTGTTATTGGTTAATTGGCTTACCTGTACAGACCATATATCATACTACTTATTCTGAATACTTGACTAGTTTGGAAGTCATTACTGGGCTACAAACAGGTCTAGGGTGTGTTAGACACCATAAAACACTACATTTAAAAGATTTCTTAATGCTTAAAAACATATCTGAAAAGATAAATGACACATTCAAAAATTAACAAATAAGCTCAAAGTCTGTGCCAAAGGCTAGAGGCCAAAACTAAACCCACGCACTTTGGTCTTTGATGGCAGGCCGGCATGTGAATGACTTGGTAGTTTCAAAGGTGACAGTGATGTATGACGTACATTTGTCACTAACCTAGAGGTCAGCAAATCATCCTGTGTGTTTGTTTATTTGAAGGGGCAGGGGGATACCACACAGAGACTAGACTATTGCTCTCACATGACAAAAGTCTCTCTCGCAGACATGCCAGCAGCGTCATAGGTTTCCATAACCAACAGCAATGAACAGAAAACACCGAGTTTTTCTGCTGAATAATAGTGAGGTTTAGCACACCACGAATAAGGAAGCAAAACGATGTGGCGTGTGAGAGAGACAGACGGCCAAATGAAAGAGGGAGGGAATGGATTCTTCATAGCGGTTCAACCACAGTCCGTCTGAGCCGAAGATAATATGACCTACGCTGTAAGAGGGACGTCAAAGGCCTTTGACACGTTCATATCTGTTTGCTCTTGTAAGGGCTGAGTGACGTCCAGCGTTATCAAGCTTTTTTCACGTCAATAAAAACATTTCGCCTGCCTTATTGTACGCCTTCCTTCTCGTAAAGGTCTCATATTGCCTCAGAAAGCTGGTTTCTGTATCACAAATGGTACAAACTATTTTCAAAAATGCCACAACATTTGGGTAGTTTTACAAGGCAAAAATAAATGTCTGCATGACATAGTTGTGGTGGCTTTTTCCCGGGACATGGCATGCTAAACACATGCAGAGGGGAGAACATTGGGTGTGCAGACCACAGAATTGATGAAAGAAAACTCGGCTGGCGAGTCATGAAACACACTATTATACACATTTCATCTGTCAATACAAAGACAAAATGATAATGCAGATTCAGGTCACATTTTGTAGTTTATTATTGGGCCACTGCTAAACAACGCACAAATTAATTGAAAGGCTTGACGCAGTTCAGTGCTCTCAGTTAAGGGCTTTAAACAGAATATTAGATTTAATAACCACTGTGGTCTCTGGAACCATATGTGGTAGGCAAAAAATACTGCTGTAACAGAACAAAGTGATTCCACTCATTTCAGGCTGCCAGACTGTCGAAATAAGCACATCTTCCTTGAGAAACAGCTAGCATCCAGCTAATGAGAGGAATGCTTAAGGTGCAGTCACAGAAGACTTTGAGCTCAGTCCACTTACCATACGCGTGCAAATGTGGGAGACCGTAGAAGACCACCACGCAAGCACGTGAAGAAGTTTCGTCTTCAACTGTGTACCAAAGTTCAAGTTCTGTGATCTCTGACCTAATGAAAAGACATTTGACAAACAGAGCATATAAACATAACATCTCCTGGCTCAATACAAAGAGTACTGGCTTTGAAAAAGCATGGTTTGCAATGTTGTTATTTTAAAATATATATATTATAAATATATGCTACAGTTCGTAACTTTGGGGTCAGTAAGATGTGAAAGATAAGCTGATAAGAAAAGATGCATTAAATTGAGCAAAGGTTATGTTATAGTTTTCTCTTTCAAACTGAATCCTCAGTAAATATTGCTGGAAAAATGTTTCTGTTTCATAATATGTATCAGCTTTTTAACAATGACAATATGAAATGTTTCTTGAGCACCAAATGAGCATATTAAAATGATTTCTAAAAGGATCATGTGACACTGAAGACTACAGTATTACTACTGAAAATTCAGCTTCGCCAACACATGAAGAAAAAAAAAAACACATTTTAAAAGGTAAATTATTATTTTAATAGATTACTTTTAATAGATAACCAATAACTTTATTTAAACCAATGGTTCATCACAGGCTTTAAATACTCCATTCTCACAATTGTAGCTGTATAAGACAATGGCTTCCTGATCTAATTTGAGAAAAATAAGATAATGGTTAATGAAACATTGTCATATGTAGTACAGATACCATCAACATGAGTCAAGACAAAAAGACAGCCTCATTGTTTCAGCCAGCAATTTATATATTTTAAAAAAGCTTATCATAGTCATAGTCAGAAGCATTTATTATTATTGTTATTATTTTGCACTTATGCATCTTTGTGTAAAAATGTACCATTTGCAGAAGTCATTTCATTACCAAAAAAAAGAGAGTAAAAATCGGTACAAAAAGTTATTCCTTCTCGAATTAAATAATGTTGTATTATCTGTGACACAACAGCAAAAATCTGCTTAGAATCACACACTGAGCAAAATGTGTGAATATGCAAAATGAAAGAAATAATAAATAAATAAATCACTGCCAATATCACACCTGCCATGTTGGCCGCGGTTTTATTCTCTGCCTACAGTCAGCAAGAATTCTTTCTAAACACCAGCTGAGGCCTTCAATGGTAAAGAGATACTTGTATAACGTGAAGTTTCTAGGCTATTCTGTGTACAGTACTGTGATCTCACCACACCAGCAGTGGCGTGTGAGGGCTGCTGGGATCCCAGCTGATCAGATTAAACCGATAAAACCATGCCACGTTTAGTTAGAAAACGAGAAATGATTTTGCCGCAAGCGTTTCAAGTGCCTCTAATCAAATGGTTTCCAAGGTCACAAAAGAAAACATAACTCAGATAAGATTGTCCCCTGCCCTTTTATTCTGCTAGTCAGGAGGTCGGTTTATCGGGTCGGTTCCCTTTGAAACATTTTACAAGGCCATAAATGTGTTAAAAGGGTATTTGAATATTGAACAGGCCAGCCCATGTACTCACCAACCCAGAATCACGCCAAGACGTGACATTATCACGTTGGTCCACTTTGAAAAACGTGTAGCTTCCACGGTTTAGCCTCCTCAGACGTAAAACTTACACGTTAGTGACATGCATCAGGTGTGATCCACGCACGGATTTGGATTCAAATATTGGGTAATGATATTGTCATTATTGTATTGGGGTGTGATTTTTCACTGTAAACGGTCACAACGAGCACGTAACCCAGCACCTGCCCCTAAACCTACCATCCATTACTAAAACACAAAATAAATCAGCAGATACACATACATACATTATTTATTAAAAAGGATTAATATTCTAATTCTTCCCAGGTAAAAGGATTGATCCCCATCTCTCCGTCCGCCTCGACTCATCTGTGCTGCTTTACGCAAATTTAAAAAATGCCACCCGCCAGGACAATTCATACGTATGTCTCGTGACCGATCACGTCATGCTGTTGTGAAATGTTATTGGCTCTTCTGTGTCTGGTGATTGATTTGCGTCATTTCACTGGACGAGTGTCTTTTGAATAAGATGTGAACGCATTAACGGAGCCGGATAATTTCAGCGATTAAAACCTTGTATTTTACAACCCAGTCTCATATAAAAATGTACCCTGACTACGTTGGTCCAAAGTGCAAAACGTAGAGGGGTTACAATAATGCCCCTTGAATTGTATGACTGTTACGTTTTTATTTTTGTATGACAGTTACAAATTTATTTGATATAAAATGTATACTTTCATTATAGCACCTAGCCCCACCTTTACCCTAAACCTACCCACTTCTGAACAATATAAAACACACACAGACAATAAAAGCACAGTCACAGGTATTTATTGCAAAAATAATCAGTAAAAAAAGCATTACCAACAAGCTGTGTTTCAAGTTCTTCTAAAGCCATATGATGTCTTTATGCAAAGAAGAGAGTAAAATGATGAGTGAGGTCGTTTAAATTTGTGCAAATTAGCCACCTTGTTAAATATGTACGAATTCCCCTGAAACTGGGCTGAAAGGTTTAATAAAATTATAAATGTCTTCACTGGCAATTTCCATCAATTTAAAGCATCCTTGCTCAATAAAAGTATTAATCTGTTTAAATCTTACTGACCCCAAACCTTTGAGTAGTCAACAATTGACTTTGTGCAAAAAACACTTTCCTTTGGAGTAAAACATACAATTTGTACATGCTTTTTGAAGTCTTACAACATCAGTCTGCATCCTTGACTTACAAAATAAAGTTAGGTAAAGAACAGTGTCTTCTGAATGTCTATATATTTTTTTTTTAGATTACGAATAAGAGTGTGATAAAGCTTCATGAGTTCAACAGGGATATACCCAGATTGCTTAAGTAATTGAAGGATTACTTTGTACTTCAGGGAAAGTGTTTTGGGAATCAACACTCCCAACCGCCCTTATGTTATGCTATTGTACTCTTGCTTGTGGCATACAGCCGTACATTGTTTTAAATTAAACCTAAATTAGAAATAGATTGTTTTACATTTTCTCAAGAAAATGTGCGTCTGTGTACATCATTTAAATTGATTATGTAAAATGAAATGAGTAAGAAGCCACACAAGCTGAGAAGCAGATGGTGTGGGAATACTAACCTTGAGTATGAGCAACAGTAATAGTGACGCTTGGTTTGACAAACACCACCCTGGCTAACCTAACGGTTAAAGGTAAACACAGTAGTACGTGAACCTTTACAGCCTTGTACTAATAGAGACAGAAAATCAATTGGGTGCTTTACACCGACTTCAGAAACTGGTGAGTAATGAAGCAAAAGGCTGAAAAAGGAGAAACCGTGTTTTTGAATAATTGCAATATTGATGTTCATGAATAGCACAGAAAAGAAATGGATTAATACTATTTATTATGTTATTTTAAATGCTGCTCGATATATCATACATTTTTTTTTATATGTGGCTAAGCTGCAGAGAGGACTGAGTTTACTGCTTGCATTGTTTTCTCTGCGCAATTGACCATAAACCACAAGCACATATATGCATAAAACCTCCTAGGATGTACAAATAAACTTCCTAAACCTGGTTTGACTAGGCTGGACCTGTTCTTACAGACAGACACTGGTTTCAAGCAAAACGTTAAATTTTTTTTCAGTACCCTTAGTTTTGTGGTAATGTATTGGCACTTTTGCAAAGAAAATATGGTATAAGGATGGTACATATCCAAATCAGGGATGTTGTTGTTAACTATCATAAACTTTTAAAACATTTTTATTAATTGAAATGAATCTGAAATAAAATAATACATATATATATTAGGTGGAAAATCTAAAACAAATAAACAAAAACAATAATTGCCTTGGAAACTGACTGAAATAATAATGTAAATAATAATAATAATACAACTTGAAAAATAATGAAAAAAACATGCCAAAGGCTTGCTAAAATTACTAAAAAAATTAATGGGTTTTAAAAGAGAAAATTGGTAATATGATGTTTGCTAAAACATAAAAGTAGCTTAACCACACACAGCATCCAGTTTAAGTGTTAGCATGACATGAGGCCTGTTGAATAAAACGCCAAATGCTGCTATATTTTGAACCTGGGATGCTGGTTTATGCTGGTTCTGTGTTGGTATTTGCTGGTCCTTTGCTGGTTTATGCTGGTCCTTCACTAGTTTAAGCTGGTCCTTTGCTGGTCATTTCTTGGTTAAACCGGTTCTATATGCTGGTTTATGCTGGTCATTTCCTGGTATTTGCTCGTCCTTTGCTGGTTTGTGCTGGTCTTTTGCTGGTTTATGCTGGTCCTTCGCTAGTTTAAGCTGGTCCTTTGCTGGTCATTTCTTGGTTAAACCGGTTCTATATGCTGATTTATTATGGTCATTTGCAAGTATTTGCTAGTCCTTTGCTGGTTTATGCTGGTCTTTTGCTGGTTTATGCTGGTCATTCGCTAGTTTAAGCTGGTCCTTTGCTGGTCATTTCTTGGTTAAACCGGTTCTATATGCTGGTTTATTATGGTCATTTGCTGGTATTTGCTCGTCCTTTGCTGGTTTATGCTGGTCTTTTGCTGGTTTATGCTGGTCCTTCGCTAGTTTAAGCTGGTGCTTTGCTGGTCATTTCTTGGTTAAACTGGTTCCTTATGCTGGTCATTTGTTAGTTAAGTTAGTTAGGTCTTTTATGCTGGTTTATGCTGGCCCTTTGCTGGCACCTGCTAAGAACCAGTTTAAACCAGTTCAAACCAGCATCCCAGCTTCAAAACATACCTAACCAGCGTATGCTGTTTTTTTAAACAGTGAAGCAATAACCATTGTGCTTTGCACGCACACTTGAACATTTTAAACAAGTTTGGTTGGTTCTGTTTACTGTTTACTGTTTTTTCTCCATCAATAGCAGTCACAAAAATGACAAAAAGGCCAAAATATCTGCTTGGCTGGCTTGGTTTGTTGTGGTAGGCACTTTACATGGCACAAATCAGTACTTTGTGTTCTGTGGGAGATATTGACAGTAGCAGAGTATATACCAGTGTCATATCTATCAGTCTTGAAGCACTCCTGGGAGCTGTACACCCAGCGCTCATGAGGCCAGAGTCTATTTTCAGGTCTCATTTCATCTTGGTCCAGCGGCGGCTGAGATTTGTACCAATTAAGGTGATAAAGACAACAGGCTGCCATATTTCTCCCACACCAAGGCTGGGAAATTGGGGCGGAAAGATCGGGCCAGCGAGAATCCTTGAGAGACTGTTATGATGAATACTCTTCTTCCTCCACAGGGCAGTGCTGGGTTGCAATATGGCACGCTGACCTTTCTCATAAGATAGTTTTGCTGGTAGGATTCATTTGCTAAAATCCCAGTATACGCATTAATGCTGCATGGGGGCACATTTTCACTTCTTATTGCCTGGTCTTCGAGTGGACTCAGCTGGTGAGCTTTTCCATCCACTCAGTTAGGGCTTAATTCGATGTGTTATCAGTGCTCCAGTAACCGGTCTGTGGCCAGAGATGTGAAGGCGGACACATGTGGTGATGGATGTGTTTTTGTGAATTTAAAGAGCTCGCCGTGCTGTCAATGGTTTGAAATCGCTCTTTCACGCTGCTGTCCTTGACCTGGCTTATATTTTCATTAGGAGCCTCTTGACGAAAGGCACTGTAAACGAAATAAAGCCTGATCCGCTGATCAGATACTGATGAAAGGTGAATGAGTCATCGTCAGAACAGTCCTCGCTAGAAAGTCACCCAAGAACTGAGTGGCGCCATGTAGAAAATCCACTGAAAATACTGAATGATGCATCTCCCTTTCATTTATTTCATGTTTAGTAATTAGTGCTGGCAAACGATTGATTAATATGCAGTATGCAAAATCAATGTTTTTGTTTGCATAATATATATCAGTTTTCTGTGTATATATATTTATATATTTTTTGAAAATATTTACATGTTTATATTTATATAATTTATGTTACAAATAAATATATTTAATATATAAATATAACATATCTTTCTGAAATATATGCATGCATGTGTATGTATGTAATAAATATACACAGCACACATACATTCTATAATATTTTGCAATTAATCATTATTAATCGTTTGACAGCATATTAGAAATGCAGTGTTTTGTGAGTAAATAATCTTCTTTGCATGAAATACATGCATAAAATTGTCTCATTGCTCATTGCCTGCGTTCAAACAAGTTAATGTTAAAAGTAAAGCACTTTAGCGCCTGTTTTTACCTCGAAATCGTTTTAAGGTTAAATACAGATTTAAAATAATAACAGGGTAACACTTTTTAATGTGTCCTTGCTACAAGTTACAGGTACTTATGTGCATTATTAAAAACAATTTATTATAATAACAATACATTATGCATAATTACATGCAAGCAACCCTAAGCTTAACCCTAGCCATATAGTAAATACATGTAGTTACTTAGTACCTAAATATAATTACACTGTAAAAAGGACACCTTAAAAGTGTAACCTTATTTTATAATCAGATTAGGTAGCACTGTCACATCCCCAAAATACTGAACATTAATTAACACATCATATTAAATACACAGTATTAACATTAAATATCCTATTATTTTGAATTTGTCTTGAATCGTTTGTGTGTAGATGTACTTGTATTATATGTCTATATTGCATTTCGGTCACCAACTGGCAAATTGCTTTCCAGTGTAGATCCTCTACACTCACTAAAGTCTTGTTCGTACTGCCAGTACTTGGTCACTGCATGTCGCCAGACATTGTACTGCTCAGTTTCTAGTAGGCGTTCCTTGTTCTGGTTGCCGTAGTAACAGTTGTGAACATCTCTGCTACTAAGATGTCTTTTCATGTCATTTCATGTTGGGACTGAATATGATTGAATACGTTTGTATATTTATACAGCTGATCTCAAATGAGATGTATTGGCAGTTTAGATGTCATTCTCTGTCGACAATTCTGTTTCCTGTGCTGCCAAAAGATCTGCCCACAACATTTTGGTGGAGGAAGCAAATGCATAGCATCACAAAGGCAACGGTCCACAACACTCTAGCATTGTGGCAGAGATATGCACAGGCACTCACATTTCCTTTAGAAAATGTATAGTTCTACTCTTATTTCTCACTCAGATGTCAACAAACTCATCATGTCACCGGACACGAGATGCCGAACTGTTCATCCACAGTGATCTCAAAGTGGTATTTTCCAGGAAGTGTGGAGGATAAGTCATGGTGCCTCATCTTCCACTTTCACACCTGAGTTACACTCTGCCCCGGGCAGCTTCGGCCTCCACTATTAGATAAAAGTCTGAAAATCCCAAGCATCAGCAAGAGAGCTCGCCAGGCCATGTCTATCACTCTATAACACCACACTTCCACTGCATAAGATGTCAGCATCAAATTGCTTGAAAAATTATTATTTTTACTCAAAATGTTTACAAAAAAATTACAGTGTGAATAAGAAATGCTACGTACGTTGTATAATCAAATGTATAAAATCACTACATATTCATAAATTAAATATATTTCCTATTACACTTACAAAAGGGATTTAGTTAACAGTAGTAAGACATTTTCTCTCTTTTGTCATTTGATTAGTGCTCCTTTTTCATGCAGTGTGTAACACCGTGAATAAAAACCTCCTGCAAAGTTTTAAATCTGAAAGTGCACCGTGTATAAATGTATTGTCTCTCAAAAGAGAGATTCAATTCTGAATCATTAAAAATGTCTGGTGGACTGTGCTTACTAACTTGCTATATTAGAATCACTGAGTTGTTTTTAATACAAATCCCAAACCGTTTCATGTTGATGTCAGCATGGAGTATTTGCATATCGCCTGCCCACTTGTTCTTTCTTTATGTTGGTCTGAATGAGGGGTTTGGAAAAATTCATTTTGGATGAAACGTTTGGGAGTCCTTGAGCAAGTAAGGTAAAAAAAACAAAAAACAAATGCATATTATATAATGAAATTGTATAAGATAATGAAAGTGTTTTTTGACCTTGCATCTATGTCAACCTGTTGGTTGGGTATTCCCAAAACCAAAATATAAACCGCAGCGTAAACATAACACCATGTCTGTGTGTCCAAGTGACGACACACAAGTTGACATACAGTAGACCAGACAGTGCAATCGCTAGTCTGTATTCTTATTGTATCAGTTATGCTGTTCTGTTATTTGGCTTTATAATTCACTCAGACTCTGCAGCCTGAAATACTTTCATCATCCCAAGGAGTGCATAAATCAGCGCTAAATTAGCAGGGTATTTTTATCAAGAGGCTACAGCGAGACTGTCTGGATGAGGCAGACAGAAAATGATCACCAGGACGCTACACATTTCTCACCCCATGCCCTCTAGTTTGCATTTCATCCCATGCATGCTAATTATGTGGTATGTTAATTTTTTGTGATTTTTTTTAATTGGCAATCAAATTCCACAAAATGTGTTTTTTGTCTCTACCAAGTACCATCTTTATAATTAACTCACAGTTGCCATCATCTGCATGAAATCTTGCCCATGGACGAATATGAACATCTACTGTATGATGGGGAAAGAGAGTACGATTGGATTATGGAGACTATTATGCCCAGTTTGGGGTGATTTTTCATGCATGATTTTATCTCTTTTCTAAATTTAGTTAATCAGGACCAGATAGACTCTGCAGGCATTTTTCTGCACATATTTTGGGAGACAAATGGCTGAATTTTCTAGAATAGATTTAAAAGTATTGCAGATTCAACTTATAAGTAGTCCAAAAAACAAAACAAAAAAAAACTTAACCCCATGAAGATACATATCTTAAAAAGATCCATATCCTATTAGCTAGTCTTTCACTCTGATTGAGAGTTGTTAATACTCAAACAAATTTACAAAATAATAAAAAATCAATGCACCTCACTGAAGTTGGCACCCAATAAAAAGAAATAATGTCCAAAACTATGCCATTCTTTTGTGCTATGTTTGTGTTGATTTGTGCCGCAAAAACGATAGTTTGTGCTGGTTTGATACTTTCCACCCCAAATTGCCCAAATCACTCCAAAGCATCGCTGCTCGTTTGTGCCCGTTTGTGCCATTAAAACAAACACTGTATCTGTTTTCCTTCCCTAGATATAACCAAAATATTTTCAGAGCCGTGACTTTGTGCCGCAGAAACGAACGTTTGTGCTGGTTTGGTTTTTAAGATATTTGACATAATTTTTTTGACCGTGTGACGTCACTCTCCACCCCAGTTCGTCTAAATCACACAACTCTGGTGTCATTCGTTTGTGCTCGATTTGTGCCGGTTTGTGCCGTTGAAATGAACGTCAAATATATTTCCACTTCTAACAAATAACAAAACAATACTAGGCAGTGAGGTCACTCTCCACCCTACTTCATCCAAATTCGCAGAAAACTGGTGCCGTTCGTTTTTGCTGGATTGGCAAAAAAAAAATACAGCATTACTGTAATGTATTACTTTTGTAATGCGTTACCCCCATTACTGGTGGAGAGTGACGTCACAGCCCCAAATTGTTTTTGTTATTTCAACAAAGTGGAAATATATTTGACGTTCATTTGACGTTCATTTCAACCGCACAAAAAAGACACCAGATTTGTGTGGTTTAGACGAACTGGGGTGGATAGTGACGTCATGGCTCCGAAAATATTTTGGTTATAACTAGGGAAGGAAAACAGATACAGTGTTTGTTTTAACAGCACAAATCGAGCACAAACGAGCTGCGCCAATTTGGAGTGATTTGGGCAACATGGGGTGGAAAGTGACGACGCACGGGCAAAAAAATAATGTTAAATATCATAAACACCAAACCAGCAGTGTGTGTGTGTGTGTGTGTGTCACAAGTCCAGAACAACTTATTAAGGTCTGTAATATGACCCCTATCACCTCAAGCAATATTGCATCCCACAGAAATTTTAAAGTACTTTTAAAGTACTTTTAAAGTTTTTGACACCCTACTCAGCTCCCAAATTAGAGGGGCACAACTGATAAATGGAAAACACACAAGCATCCCTTTAACCAACATGGAATCATGATTGCAGCTTCTGATTCCTGCTTTTTGGTTTCAGACATCAATCTATGCCCCAGGCACATACTGTTCTCTATATTGTAGTTAATGCGTTGTCCTCAATCCCAGCATGCTTGGGAAGCAGCATCTTCTATTACAAAAGCACAGAGCCACATAAAAGTGGCATTTCTTTTGACATTATTCATTATTACCAGCATTTGGTGGACTGCGGAGCACAAAACACATCTTTTATTGTGTACGTGGGTGTAAATCTTTCATGTTTTATCATGAAGACGCCCTTAACGTCTGACTTCTCGCTGTAATTACTTCTCGCGGGTTATCAGCACAAGCGGGTCAGGTCTCCAGTGGACTTGGCAGGGTACAGCAACACAAGTCTGGACGAGCGACGGTGGAAATCTAGGACAAGCTGCAGCTTGATGTTGTGATTGGCATCGCCTGGTTCAAAAGAAAGACTCAAGGAGCTATATATAGATTAATTATTGTTGCACAAAGATGTCCTTCTGGAGTGTTTGCAGATAAGATGTTTACAGACTAGGCTAAAGAAGGGAGGAGGGTGACAGGGTTGTAAGCCATTCAGAGCTGAATCGAGAAAGGCTTTTAAATGTAGAAATGGAATTGGAACAGAGGTAGCAAACAAGATTTGAATTGGAATCTGCATATTGTATATTTCCTGCTGTAAGTGTATAAATGAAAAGGTTTTATTATGAATTAATATCAAACATTTTATCACACACACAACATGTGATATTCCTAAAAATATTTGATAATACTGTTTCAAGTTTGAACCTAAATAAATTTTTTTAATTTAAATTGTTTTTTCATAAATCACACACACCAATTTATTAATTTACATGAAAACAATGTGGTAGATATTTTGTAGTGTGCAAATATATTAAATAAATCTATTTTTATTAACTAAGTGCAGTAAATAACTAAATGCTAAATTAATTTCATGCAATTAAGGCATGTTTGTCTTTTATGTTTAGAAGTCATAATAGTTCAAATTAAACAACGTCTTATCATTAAGTTATATTTTTAGAAACCTTTGATCAGTGTTTGAAGTCCTACCTATTTTTTGTGTATTGTTCTCAGCTGTGGGAGTTTTTCTCAGACAACGTCTTTCACACTGCTCACACCAAGTGCTCGTTCTTCGTACGTCGCTTAAAACATACGAGATGAATTGAGATCTAAGATGAGATCATCGCGCTAACTATGAGCTCACTAATCCGTTGGTTTAAAAGGCGACATGTATTGATAGTAGAAGCACTGATCACAGCCCCTTTGATTGGTTGACGAAATGGCAAAAGAGCGAGCTCAGTTGTTTTGGCAAGCGGAGCAAGAGCTTTTATTAAAGGATTTTAGAGAATTACTACTACGGCGTTTATTTTGTATTTTGCTATAAAACTGCCAGATTATAAAAGCAGAGGATCTGCAAGAGGTGCTCTTTATTCTTTAAAGATTTTATTCTCTACGGCTTTAATCTCATAGTTTTTTAGATTTTAGATATGTTTTATTATATATATATATCGTGTGTGAATCATCGGCCCATGTCAGTCATGCTCTTTAACCAATCAGGTGTGATCTCTCCATTTCAACCAATCATAACCAGTCAGGACCACAGCCTGAATCCTGTTTACATGAAATAAACCTGCTCCTGTCTTCTTGTCTTGTGCTGTCTTCATGCTGCTGATCATCTGCCTCCAGACTCCCAGATTCAGCTTCACTGTTTAGTTCTTGTTGTTGTGAGAAGGTCCACTGTGGGCGAGACTGAAGGGCTTTTGCAACTTCTTGGCTGGACATTCTCGACAGTGTGTCAGCATTAGAGTTACACTTTCACTGCCTATACTCAATGTTGAAGTCAAATATAGCAAGCTGAAAAGAAAGGCTCACACTCCCAAAAAAAAAAAACAACACCCCCAAAGGACGGGAGAGCACATTACATCTTCCCTAAATCTACAGTATATAATAAACTTTAATTATTATAATACATTTTTGTTTTCATTATTTATAGTGTGTGTGTGTGTGTGTGTGTGTATAGATAAGTAATTCAAGGCAATACTGAACTAGAAGCATAACTAATCATTTATGTATTCTAAACTAGGGCATAATTGCATAATTAGGCTAAAATTAATTATCAATTATGTTTTTTTAGTTAATAAATAATAATTCCATCTCAACTTCCTGTCATTCCATCTCAATTTCCTATGGGGCGTGGCCAATTTGGTTCAAACTTGGATACCTTGAATCCAAAGGTATCTAGTTCTTAAATTCGGATTTTTCCTTAACCGTTAAGGTGATAAAGATCAACAACAACACAAACCCCAAGAAAGGCTCCTGCAACTTTTTCTTTTTCGCAGGGAGCGTCATTTGCGTAGATGTTCCAATGAGATGGACTTATGTAGGTTATCAGACGCACTGGAGCCCCCTTGAGCATTTCTGAAATTAATGTCAGAATGACGAATATGATGAAGGGCTGCGATGAATATTTCATGTATGACCCATATTAGGGAACGAGAGAGGGAGAGAGCAGCAGAGATGCTGAGACGCTGAGCGGGCTTCGGCGGAGCCTGAGCTGAGCTGCTGCTGCTGAAGCGGGGCGGTTGACAGACACACAGAGAGGGAGGGAGGGTCTATTCCACGCGTGGATTATTATTGCTCTGCATCGCGCTCTATCCATAAGGGAAGCAGCCGAGGAGAATCGGAAGAAACCGAAGCCCAGACCCGAAAAGTAAGTGATTCATTTCCAAACCTCTGTGCTTTGACGTGATGCATGTACAGTAGTGAGGTGATCAGTGTTTTCACTTTATATCGCAGTAATACTGTGCATTTACTGTACATGTACAGTATGGCATATCGAACTTAGTGAAGCTGCTTGTGCATTGTTATCCATTCAGTCTGTTTTCAGCAGCTTTTACTGCTTTACTAACTCCATTCAAACTTTACTGTGTTGAATATGACTGAGACGTGTTATGGTTTAGGCTTTTGAAAGAAATGTAAGATTAAAGTTGTATTAATTTAAATTTCACTATTACCTTGAATGTTCGCTGCTGTGATTGCGTCATCATTATATTTGCATACTAAATCGCAATTGGTCTTCTTTCCCGCATTTATTTGCATAAAGCACTGTGACTGTTCTTATTTTCCTTTATTTAATCGAATGTGATATTTTTTTGTAGTTACTGTACTACAAATGACAATAAACATTACTGCAAAAAATATGATTGTTCAAATTCGCACACTCTCTAAGTAGGCTACTTTTCAGTAAGTTCTTCGCAACCATTAAAAAGTGCAGGTGCCTCACATTTTGCATACTTATCCACTATTGCATGTTGATTTGTACTATATATAGTGTATTAGTGCATTCAGACTGCAATAATGAATTACAAAATAGCCTTATAAAGCTCAGTTGAGTACATAGTACCTTGTTACATGTTGTAAAGTGTATTATTTGGGACACAGCATTTGTTCTGGTCTGAATGCAATTCAGGCATACTACTAAACATTAGTTATGTTGTCTGACATGTGACCTTTGACCAGCATCAGTTGTCTCCTCTTCCATGGCATCATGGATAGTAAATGGAGTAATCATTAATGTACTACGCCATCACAAGTATATAGTAGAGAAGTATGCATACAGATAGTTACATCCCAAAGCCTTAAAACTTTAAAACAGTTTTTATCAATATTTTATGAACTGCAGTAACAAAAATAGGGCTTCATTTTTATTCTGGAATTGACTGGATTGTGAAAAGTGACTGTTTAATGTCAGAATAGGGTGGAGAGGGGCTGAAAAATGAGAGGGCTTTGCAAGACTAATTCAGAAGAAGTCGTTTCAGAGGCAGTGCAGTTAATAATATTTAGGGAAAGATTTTAGATTCAAAATTATATTTACATTTTACATTTAAGTTCCAACTCCAAGTCCCAAATGTATGTTAGAAAATTTTAATCCAAGCCATACATTTTGGTTGCGAGCAGACAGATTTTTTGTTTAATTTATTTTGAAATTTATTTAAAGCATAACATGACTGGTGACTCAATGTAAAAAAGGATGTTCTGCTAAGGTTTATTCCTATTTATTCCTTCCTTATTTAAGATTTACCAATGTTTACGCAGCGTTCAGTCAACGTTGTCACACTTCTTCTTGTTACCACATTTGAAGCCCTTTTTATATTTATCTATTTTTCATTTAAAGCAGCAGTCTGTAACATTTTTTTGTGTTCCAAATGTACAAAATGAATATAATAAGCGAGTAAATCGTATATCCATTTTAAAACCCTGTTTTTGGCTTACCCTGACTCACTACGGTACACCTACAGTAAGTTTTTATATCCAGACTATTTCAGTCTGGTACTGGTGGAACTGCTTTGGAGTAGCCCAGTTTCTGCATGATTCATCATAGACATAAACAGAGAGAAGTAGCTCCAGCTACAACAATCTTCTGCAAGATGCATGCAATTCAGTTTATTAACCAAAAGTTACGAACTGCAGCTATTGTGTGCAACGAGAACAAGCATTCAGAAAGCAAATAGAGCTCAATTTTGATTTCACTTTGAACTTAAGTTAACTTTTGACAGCGTACCTGTAAATGTCAGGCGGGCTACAGTAACTGAATTGGACGTTAGTAGGTCACATGGAAACCCAAGCAAGCAGCACTAGTGCTTTTTGCCTGAGATCTTTTACCCTTTGGTAAAGATGTCACATTTTCATTCACGACAAGACTTTTAAGTATGGATTGCATTCGTCTCCCTGAAAGGTCACAGCCTTTGCGAGCAGTCAGTCAACCTTCTCATTTGAATGCAGTGAATAATGTGTATTAAAGGTTAGAACGCTTTGACTCGCAGCTCTCTCGCAGGGCATTTTCAAAAAAGAGGAATATTTGCTCTGCAAGCTTTTTCCCCCCAAAGCTCCGACTAGCCAATTTCTGAAGACTGTTTCAGCCTGCTTTAAACGGCAACTGCATAATGTCCGCCCGCTCCAAATATTAACTGTCTGCAGCAGTGACAGCCTGCCAAGTTTTCAGAGTCGAGCTTCAGTGATTTCTCACTGTACTGGTGTCTTTAAACACCGCGGGGGAATAGTCGGTCTGCTGATTAAGGATCCGCGGCCTTGGAATCATTCATATTGTAGGAAGGTATTTCCATAGCAATTAGCTATGAGACCTTTTGGCTCTCGCTTTAGAGAAATACATCCCCAGCTCCCAGTTGTAATCTTCCATCCGAATCCTCATTCGGACCAGTCTCATCCACATTATTATCCCACTGCATTTATATTCAAATGGCGCGCTGAAGGCCTTCGTAATTGATTCTAATCCACTCGGTTTGATCAAAGGCCTTTTACAGGAGTCATAGTTTAATTTGTTGAATCAATAGAGCAGCTATGGTTTTGTCCATGGCTGACCTAGATTTCTCTGGGTTTTATCACACCGCATAAGTTAGCCGGCTTTTTTGGGAAAGCGTGTTGCAGGGAGTTTCGAATATAAAATCGTCACGGAAAGACAAACGCGTTTTATGTAATCCTCCAGGGAACGGCGACGGCGGAATTGCATTATGTTCTGTATCATGCACTCGTGCGCTGAATTCAGGGTTGCTATGGAAATGATCTGCTCTGCTACGGTTGACATTGGCCAGACAATGAGCACAAAGGATTAAGGAAGCAGCAGATGAATAAAGAAGAGGTCAGGTATAGTATTCTCCCATTTAGCTCTGTTAAATCATGATCCTTTGATACTAGGCGTGGGAGGTGGGAGCAAAATTAGATTGCAGGATGAGCTGTTTTATATCAGGATGATGTTATGTATCACTATATATATTTAGTTTGTTTTTGCTTCTTCCTGAATTTTTTTATGAAAAAGCTTTATATATTAAATAACCATGTGGTACCTATTTTTTGCGTATTGCAGTGAGATACTTTCTCTCTTAGGGTTAATCTTTTTTATTTGGAACTTTGTAGGGAAAAGATTTACATTATGTAATGCAGCTTTCAACAGTATCTGTAAGAGCCTAATTTCATGATAAAGATGTGGGTTCAAATCTTAAGCATTGATATATTTAGATATTTCTGGAATCTTTGTAATTAAGCGTTCTATTATATATCTTTAGGTTAGTGACATCATTCTGTGAAGGAATGCTAGTTTTTAACATACTCTTTAAAAAAGCGAGTTCATCAGTGTTTTTGGAATACGCATTGAATTATATTCATGTAATCATGTAATGTGTGTCATTTTATTACAGTGTAGTTCTTTTTGGGTTAAATAAGGTAGGGCTGCACGATTTTAAGAAAAAACCTAATTTCAGTTTTTCTGATAAATATTGCGATTGCGATGCGATTTTCGATTTTTGCGTTCGATACTTTAAAGTGCATAAAACATAAA
>JAUCMT010000013.1:5758657-5776497 GCA_032357475.1 Enteromius thamalakanensis
CTATCTATCTATCTATCTATCTATCTATCTATCTATCTATCTATCTATCTATCTATCTATCTATCTATCTATCTAAGTTTAGAACTTATAGTATTTTCTGAGTGTATGAACTAATTTCTGGTCAGGTTCGTGGGTTTTCAAAATCATCTCTTAAGTTAATACATTAAAATGAGGTTATGACTCTGCACATTTAATTTAAATAAAAAAAGTTTTCAGTTTAGTAGGTTGACAGGCTATATATATCTGTATAAGTGTACGATAAATTTTTTTATATGAAACTGAAAAAAAAAAAAAACTTTTTATGAACTAAAATAATTTTGGAACTTATAATAGATCTCAATGCCTTTAGCAGGTGACAAGTCGACCTTATCAGACGCAGGCATTTCAGTGAGTTGTAATATTACCCTGGCTCCAGAGACCTTTAAATACATTTCAAAAACCAAATTACCACGTGGTGTAAAGTGAGACGTCTCCAGCCTTCCAACTGCCCAGAGCTGGTTAGAAAGTTTTAGCCAAGTGCCTCCATAAGACGCTAGCAGTGGACTTTCATTATAACTCTCCAACCCATTTTTCTGGTCTCTGGTGACGTTTTGTGCTTGTGAGATATCAGCTTTGTGAAGATTATTTCACTTGGATTTTATTTTTGCACACAGACTAACATGCGGCTTTCTGTTGTTATGTCTTAAAGGAAAATTTGCTTTGAATGGGGAACGTAATTTGCATGCTACCCAAGTTCAGGCAGGATCTTACACAAGCCTGGAGAAGGGGAACGCACCTGCCTCTATTCCTCGACCTGTAGACTCAATTATCAGCACCAGCCGTCTTTAATGGGATAAACTATCTCCAGAGATCAGGTGAACGGCTGATCTGAACTCAAGTAAGAGCCTCAAGCTTCTTAATTTTCTTCTTAATTGACATTTTACATCCTAAGGCCTCCGCATGGTACTCTGGTCGAAAGATCAAGACAAACTGTCCGACATGTCCGCCGGGACGGAAAGGATAGAGATGAAGAAGGAGGGGTCACCGCCAGCGTTCCACCACTCCAACGGGTCGGTACATCCGGTTATTCTTCCCGACAACGCCGAGGAGGTGCCCCAGACCCCTGGGGAGTACGAACTCACTGAGGTGACCTCCATACCAGACCGCAGTGATCAGGAGAATGAGCGGCCGGACATGGTGGCCCTCGACTGTCGGGCCAACGCAAAGGGCCAGAGGGAAGAGGACGCCCTCCTGGAGAACGCCAGCCAAAGCAACGAGAGTGATGACACTAGTACGGACCAAAGCCCAGTGCCGCCGGCTCCACTAAAGGAAACGTCCTTTTCTATTGGACTCCAGGTCTTGTTCCCTTTCCTGCTGGCAGGGTTTGGGACAGTGGCAGCTGGCATGGTTCTGGACATTGTTCAGGTAAGTAAAACCCATTTTTTGTTGTTTAATGTGGATTACAGAGTTAAGTCATCCAATTCAATCAATAAAAAAGATCATAATATTAAAATATTTGTGAATATTTGTATATATTCCAAGTTCTTGAATACAGCTATTTTGTTTTATCCAAAGAGACTTAAGTACACTCTTAAGGCTATAATAGGTTTGTCATATATTTAAAAAAGTTTTAGTGTAAATAACATTTTAATGAGTTAAAGAAGCTTTTTCTTTTCTGTGCTTGTTATGAAAAGACTCCATAGATGTCTTTAATAAAGTATTTAATGAAGTATTTTTTAAATATTTTTTCTGTTAAAAGAAGCGCTCTATTAAAGCATGGCCTTTATGAATGCTGAAATTCTACAGAAACACTCATTCTTAGGTTTTGCATTTTTGGGATGCCATTGATAGAATGATGTCAGTCAGGGTTTTTCAAATTCTACCTTGAACTAAGAACAGAGCATGACAGACGCTGTTCAGCAAACAGCTTTTAGTGACAACAACATAAACAAACGTTACTGCGCATGCATGCTTTTGTGGCCCAACTTAACTTCCGGTCGAGATCCCAATACAATCAATAACAGCAGCTAAGCACTTCTAGAGTAGTTTATTTTTTAATAACAAGCAAAATATGTTTGCTGTGTAAATCAGATGGATTTATTTAAAATGCGAGCTCATTCTCTGCCAGCAGGATGTACTTCAAGTACAAGAAACAGGAGGTTTCCCCGGGAACAGCTGTAGACAAAGCAGCTCTGAGCTTACAAACACATATTCAAGGAAAACACCATTTTCTTAAGACAGTCCTTCTTTAGAAATACAATGATATAAAAACACCCATGCCTCGGTTTGATTTTTAAACGTGCATTACGTGCTCATGTTTAGTTATTAAAGCCTTTTGTAAAATCAGTCCGGTTTGATATACAGTACAGTAGTGGCAGGTTGCCACATATAAATAAATGTATGGGAAACACATCCCACTGCACAATAACCTGCAACCAACTTCATTACTCATCATTAGCTGTGTTTGTAGGCTGCACTACTAACCAAACGATAAACAAACACAGACTGAAAGTTAACTTGCCCGATGAAACCGTCTAAAAGAAGTAAACAGGTGGTGTTACACGCTTAGGTGTTGCCCCTAACAGCATATGTGTCAGCAATACCATAAAAGATTTAGCTCACTCCCTTTTTAAAGGTTTTTTGTATGTAACTGTAGAATCAAGTAAAGGACTTTTTATTTTTAATGGTGTAAGTGGGTAATCTGCAATACCTACTCAAAATGTGTAACTCTAAAGATACAATATGACTTCCTGTTGTACTCCGGTAGATGCAAAAGTGGTTAACCTCTTGGGGTTTTCCAAAAAGTATTATGGGTACAGAGTCTCTGATGAGGTGTTCAGTTCCATTTAATACTTACCTCACTTCCTCTGTTTCCTCTGGGGGGAAAAAGAAATCACATATTTAAAGGTCCAAAGAGTTTATTACTTATTGTTGTTGGGGTTTTTTAAGGAAAGAGTGTAGACCCGTGGGCTGGTCATTTTATAACCAATTGTGAAAAAAAGAGTTGTTAGTCACGTACAGCATTGTAGAAGCCATGAGGTTTTACTTCACTACATAATACAGTCTGAAGCTCCACACCCTTCATAGTCTTAACCAGCATGGAACTTGTTTTTCAGTCGACTTGGTGATTTTGCTTTTTAACCAGCTGATGTGGAATGTATTGTGCTAGAAAACCTCTAGTCAGACCTGTTTTTGCTAAATTCTGAATGTGTGAAACTATTTTTACCACAAGGACAACAGCCTGAGCATTAAGGCCTGACAGGAAGCCAGTTTGGGTTTACCACATCCATCTTCGTTTGAATTTGACAAGATTCAATGCAGACAGACAAGCATAACCTGTCCTGTCCTAACCTTCTGATCTTGTAGTAAATTTCTACATAGTTTAGTTTGATCTTTGATCATTTCTTTGGCACACAAGTGCAGCAGACTGATTTCAAGTTTTGTTTTGTTTTTGCCAGATGTCCTGTAGACATCTAATTTGTGGACAGGAATATGTGCCAAAATTGTGCTTCCTTTCTCTCCTAGTCTCTCAAAGATCAAACAATTGACTTGTTCTGTTTGCTAAACTGCTATAAATCATCTTAGTTCCTTAAAAAGTTAACATGTAAGATTTGAAATTAATACACAACTAAAGCTAGTGTCAATATAACTTATTATTACTTTGTATTTAGGGCAGGGATGCCCTGTCCTGCAGACTTAGCACCCCGGGTTTAGGGTGTGTTCGCATCCTTTTACATATTTCTTTTTATTTATCACTTATCTATTTTCTTTTTTTTTCATCCCAAATTGCATAAATTGTATTTATAAATATTTACCTATTTCATATATAATAGACTTAAATAAGTCTTATTTTTTATAATATATATATATATATTTTTTTTTTTCAGTTTTCAATTTTCTAATAGTTTAACTAGTTAAGCATAAAAGTGCTGTTTGTGCTATGGACACACAATAAATCATGCTTCATGGCATGGTAAATCATAGCTTGTTTTTTTTTACTGTTTAAATGAGCAGACTAATGCAATTTACATCCCATAGACTTAAGCCAGTAAGCAACCACCCGCAATACTCTAGCAACCAACAATAATTTACTGGAAACCACAAAAAACACTCACATGCAAAATTGGTTGAGTAATGGGTAAGAAATCATCTAATTTTCCAGACAGTTTCCCCATTATTAAAGGGAGAGTTTACCCAAAAATGAAAATCATTCATTCATCATTCATTTACTCCCTCTCGTGTTTTGTTCTTCCACAGAAAAAAGGGTTTTTAAAAAATCTAAGTACATGAAACCTAACATTCTTCAAAATATCTTCTTTTGTATTCCACAGAGAAAAAAAAAATAAAAAATCATACACTCTTTAAAATAATTGTTGTTTTGTGGTGCTGATGGTTCCATAAAGAACGTCTTGGTTACGTGTATAACCTTTTATTCCCTGATGGAGGGAATGGAGATGTTATATCGTGATGAAAAACTGGGCCCTGATTCTCTCTGCTTAAGAGAAAACGCCAATGAAAATTGCCAAGTGGTTAAACAATCCTGAGCCACTCCCCTTCATCCGGGTATAAAGAGGCGACAGGTGCACCACTTCATCAGATTTGCTGAGGAGCTGAGAACAAGTCCCAAATCTCAGCAATGGTTGAAGGTAGTGGAAAGGGAATATAATGTCCCCGTTCCCTCCATCAGGGAACAACGGTTACATATGTAACCAAGACATTCCCTGTCTGTCAGTCACTACGAGTTATGTTGTGACGACAGACTGGGGTCCAATGGAAAATGCCACAACCTGAACCGTTACGACCTTGTAGCACTACAAATGTGACAAGCAGGGCATGTCAGAAAAGGGGCAGTACAGCATACAGTCTTGTCTCTAAGGCAGGTCCTATCCAGGAAAGGAGAGGAATGACTGGCAGTAGAAATGGACAGAGTACCTCCCAGTCTGGCTGCAGAGGATGCTCTACCTGGGTTCGCCAACTGGGGAACTTACTAGAAGGGTAAACGGTGCTCACATCCCCCTTTGAGGGGGAATGGCGCACCAAGCATGACACTGGCCAGTCGCTGTGCGCAGCTTCTGCATTAACCCAAGGTCAGAGGAAAGAAAGATAACAGGAGTGGGCCATGATCTGCTACCAAGGTCAGCACCCAGGAACCAATCGCCCAGCTGTAAAGGCTCCAGGTTGGGAGGTGTGGACACTTCCAGCCCAATGCTCACGGCAGTCCAGGCAAGCATGGCCATCATCTCCGGATCAGATTCAGTTGTAGTCGCAGCACCAAAGGACATGGCTCAGCCTCCTCTTCTGTAGCACTTCAAAGCAACAGGCATAAACTCACGGCTCTGAAGCTCTGATGAGTGGTTGCACCTGTCACCTCTTTATACCCGGATGAAGGGGAGTGGCTCAGGATTGTTTGGCACTTGCCAATTTTTATTGCCATTTTCTCTCAAGCAAGGTGAATCAGGGCTCTAGGCAAGACCCCAGTCTGTAACATCCATGGAACCTCTTAAGATTCTTTATAGTGTTTTTTACATTAAGAAAGTGTGTCTCTTTTAACAAATGCCTGCTTAATGGAAAACCCCAACTGGTTCACTGTCAAAAAAAACCTTTAGGAAACTATAAAAGGGAGTTTAGGTTTGGAACAAGATGGTTGTTAAAGTGATTTTTGCAAAGCATAGCATGCACATAAACTGCTTCAGGTTCAGGTGTTAAACACAACCCAGATTGTTAGTGTCTTCAGAATTCCTGTGTGACCTAACACGCTAAGCCTTGGAGACTATGGTGCTGGAACCGAGGAGCGTTGCCAGCCAACATTACACAATCCTGCAATCCGAACCCCCCTTCGGTTGCATGCCTGCACTGCTGTGCGTCAAGTTCGCAGAACCCTTGGAGGCACATGGAGGCATTTGCCAGGACTGCGCTGTTCCCTGAAGACAACATCGTACTGGGGGAGGGAGATAGACAGAGTAGAGGAGGTTCAGTCAAAGGGAACCGAAGACAAAGTGGCTGGGTGCCAGCTCCCAATTGATGTTCGTCCTTTTTTGCAAGTGGCCCCTGCACTGCCAAAGACTCAAGGAAAAAGAAACTGCCCATTAAAACCCACCCACTGGAAGCTGTGCCGCTCGAACTCCTTAACTAGTGCTTTTTGTCACTATTTGTGGAAGATTTTGTGTTATGTTTACCATTCACTTTTTCTTCAACCTTACGTTAGCGGTGCCCGCCACACTTTCTCACTCTCTCCATGTGCTGACAAGATGCTAGAATTGATTTAGCTAGTCAGTGTCAGGCCTGTAATTGCTGTGCACCAGTGGGAATGAGTCTAAAGATAAGCGCTCCTTCTATGTATTGATCTATACTCCCTGCTGCTGCATTGCATCTAAGGCACTGCAGCCTAATGGAAAAAAAACAGCCTGCCAGTTACCGGAGTCATCAACTTCAGACGTCTGAAGTCAGATGCTTGGAAAAGGTTCAAATGGAAGCAGGCGTCAGTACATCTAAAATTGGCCTGAATTTAGCTTTGGATGATAAGATGACAAGCTTTTCTTGAGAGATTTTCTTATTAGAAACTATTAATAAGGTTTTGTAATAGTACATGCAGGATCCTCAGAGGAAGGTTTTAGTTTTCTGTATCAACTTTGTCTCAAAAAATCTCTTTATTCTAGAGAATAACAGCAATAGGCACAAACTTTGATTATTGACGTGCAGTAAGACTGCAGAACTGTAAAAGGAAAATTAGCTCATATTTTGTGTGGTCGATATGGCAAAATATTATATCACAATTGTTTTCATTTAATGTAATGGCTTTCTAGGACATATAATTCAGATTTTAAGTATCTCTCATTTGTTTTTTCCTTCCTGTGGACTGTATATGCTATGATCACACATCTTTTTTGTTGTTGTTTTTAGGTTTTAGCACCTTGTAAATTCATTTCACTGTTGAGTAATCTAGACTAGGTTCAATCAAATTTTCCAGAGAAAAAGAAGCTAATGATTGCAGAAATAGCAAACAGATCTCATAAAAAAATACATTTTCACAGCTTTACCTCCAAAGGTAGAATATCTCTAGCTGTTGTTGTGATTTAATGTTCAGTGAATGTTTGAACTAAAAAGTGTGTCTTTCTCAATAGCATTGGACGGTATTCACAGAGGTGACTGAAGTCTTTATCCTGGTGCCTGCTCTCTTGGGCCTGAAGGGGAACTTAGAGATGACCCTCGCGTCCAGACTGTCTACCGCGGTAAGTCCTTTAGCATAAAAATGAACACATGAGCTTTCCAATGGAAGTGATCCAGTCAGTTTTTGGAGGAAACATAGCTAGGTATTCTTTAGGTCAGCACACAATGCTGGAAATGTAAAAAATTGACCTTTTATATAAAATTCAAAAAGGATAGTGGGAAAAACTATGATTGCAAGTGTATTTATTGACGTCATATAACTGAGATGTTAAACTCAGACTAAGTCATCATCTCATGACGCAATTTTATTAGCCTTGTACTCTTTCTTTGTCTGGATGGTTACTAGTGTTTACTTTGAAATATGAGGAATCATTCCTGCTGTCAGACTGAATGCATTAATATTCTCCTTTGAAGATAAAATATTTTCATACCATGTTTTGTTTTGACGTTTTTTGTTTTTTTAGCAATGGAGGATGCATTTAATTGACATATAATTTTACAAAACTATTAAATACTGTACTTTATATTCATAGAAAAATCCTAGGGAAAAAACATATCAGACAAAAGAAATATCATGTGACACTGAAAACTGGAGTAATAATGTTCAAAATGCATCTTTGCATCACAGAAATAAATCACATTTATTAGTAAGTAGCAAATTTTAACTACAAATAATATTAACTTGCTGCATATTTTATAAATGCATAAGAGACTTTATAAAAGCACTCCTTCTGAACAGTACATTTTCTTCAAAAAAGTAAGTTAAAAGTACATTTATTTGCTTGTTTTCGTTTGTTTTGAACTGTAACTCTAATATTAAACATTTTCACAATGCTTCGTTGTATGTTAAAACTAGGGTAATAACTTGGGCCGTCTGCCTATTCCCCGAGAGCTTAATAGGACATCATGTAGGACACTATGGTCAAATTAACATCATTTTAATCCTGTTAAGCACATGACCGTGCACTTCCTCTAGTTTGCTCAGTACTCCTACACTCGGCTAGACGCTGATGTGCCAGGTTTGTGGCAAAGCCAGACATTCTTTTGGGCTGTGGTTCTCTGAGCTCCCGCCACAAGATTTTATGTTAAATCATAACACATCCTTAAGCAGCCCACGTTAGCTGGTTAAATCTGGAAGCAATGCTGTCAGATGACATTGTTTTTCATTGTTTTTGAAAGCAATGATTTAAAGTAACTACTATTAGTCATCCCAAAGTTTAATTTATTCATCATTTGCTTATTTTCCAAGTCATTTTGGCCTTGTTCTCTTGTTTGAAGAACTTAATGTGGTGTAGGAACGATATGAGAGTAAGTCAATATTGTGAGCATATTAGATTTTAGGTGAACTGTACCTTTAAACTGCTCGTACTAATTGCATACATTGTTAAACACTTTAAATTAGGTGCAAACCCACACTCAAGGAAAGTTCATTTGCCTTTTTGCTGGAAACCAGTGATTCACAATAATCAGGTGAACAGAAAGCATGTAACCCCGTGGTCTTGAGGTCGCCTGTGTGCTGTAAATCTACACGAAGTGCTCAGTTTCTCCAAGCTGCTGCTAATTATCAGCAGATTAAGAACACTGTTGGTTTCTAATGCTCTTACTTCAAAAAAAAATAATAAGAAGAAAAAAATTCAATTCCTTCGTAGTGTGAATTAGACCCACATGACCAGATTTTTATTTTATTTTATTTCTTGCTTTTGAAAATGATTTGTCTTGTTCATACAAACTTGATCCATTTGAATAGCCCATCATTACTATGTTTTCTTATTGCAACAGGAACTTGGTGTAGGACGTATCAAAAATTGTTTTCAAAGGGTTAGCCAAAGCTTAAATGCTGTATTATGTCAATATTTTTGGCCCATTTTTCTGGAAGAGAAGCACTGTGCAATTTAAATAAGTATATTTTTAAAACGTCATTTTCTCGTCATGGGCACACGCAGGCCATTAAATTTATTTTTTTTATTTTTTTATATTTATAAATATTTACATTTTAAATTTCACAATATTCACAATATTACAGTATTTTGACCAAATAAATGAAGCCTTGGTGAGAATAAGAGACTTAATATGATATAAATAATAAAATCAAATATTATTGTTATTACTGCTTATTTAAAATCAAATATTCTCTTTGTTAGAAAGAAGCCTTTCCTTTATGTGGTCACAATGCCTGGAAGATGACTAACCTCTCTATATAGTTTTCCAGTAATATTAAGTCAGAGGGTGTTAGCTCTTGATCCTATTAAGTATTACATCCCGTAAACCCTTGACAATTTGCTTGTCAGAATGTTATTGGCCACCTAAACATGCATCTTGTTTCTACAGCACAAAGCACCTAATCTGGCCTTCTGCTTTAGTCTGGTTTTTAGTCCACAAACTCAGATAAACCGTTGCGTGTCTCCAGCCGTTGCCTCTGCCAGAGGTTCCTCTCATGTCTGCTTTATAAAGCGTGGTTGATTGTTTGTAGAAGTGTTGTGTGCGTGACCACTGTCGTGTTTTGCAGAGTGATTTGCGTAAAGCTTATCATCATTGCTCGGACCCCCACTTATCAGTAAGTGACAGGCTGTTGAAGAAATGGTTCACCCAAAAAGAAAAAACATATCATTCTGTGCTTATTTTATTTATTACAAAATATAGGCAGATTTTGCACTGCAAATTTTGCAAAAAATCACGAAAGTGATATATAAGAAGTAATACAGTATAATAGCTTAGTGTAAGGAAAGATCAAATTATTGATCAAATTATGCATTATGCACAAATGTATTCATTTGTAAAAAACTGATAAAGATCACTTTAAAAAAGGAAAATGAGCTGATTGCCGTGCATTATTCTCCACATAAACAAAAACACATTTAGTCAAAAATCGGTATTGTCCACTTTCAAGGCATTGTGACTTCATGTTTTACTGCAGAAGCAAACACCCTTGTTGTTTTTGACGAAAAGCCAATATACTGTAAGTCCATGTTAGCAAATCAGCACACTGTTTTCAGGTCAGGTGACGAGGCTTTCACTTTAAAAAGACGCGCAAGCTGAGAGCTGACTACAAGTGATTGAGGAAGGATCATCTCAGCTAACTTAATGAACTTGTGATATGTTCTTCAGGGTGTAAAAGTAAATTAATGTTTTCATGAAACCTTGCGAAAGCAGTGTTATGAAGGTGAGGGAGAAGCTCTGTGTATTGCATGTAATCGCATTCATACAGTCTCTGATCACAGCAAGAACAACCTTGCTCAATCTGATCTGAACCAGTATTTCTTTAAACTCTAAAACGTGAAATGTGGAGTTATCTGCCTTTGCCAAAAAAAAAAAACTTTTAATATTCAAAAAAACATTTTCAATTAACTAACTTTGTAAATTATTATTAATTAATAAAAACAACCCAACCGCAGTTTGATTGATATTACAGTATTTGGAATGCGCAATAAAAAAAAGATTTCTAAAGATAATTTTTTTTTCATATATATATATATATACATATGATACTATTTTATAATACTATTTTTAAATATAATATAATATTAAATGTAATAGTTTTTTATAAAGTTAATATTTATTTATTTACCAGTGAGTGAAGTTTATGCAATAAAAAAACACTTTGCCAGAAAGAAAGTGTATTGTTTAAATGTACTGTACGTGTAATTCTTTAGAAGTTCAGCAGACGCGTAAACAACTGAGTAAACAATGATTTTTGGGAAATTCTATTTGTTAGCCGTGCATGAGCTGTGGAAGTAGCCGAGGCAGCTGTGTTTCCCCTCACCTCGTGTGTGTGTGAGCGCTGTTAGGCAGGACGCAGTGCGGAAGAATCGCTCTGACCGCCAGAGTGGGGTCACCTCAGAGAGCAGCAGGCAGCTGGCACTGACTCAAGAGCTCCTTCCTTTTGCCTCATGGAGGCCCAGGGCACACAAACACACACTCACACACATACATTTACTTCACTTAAACATAAGCGACAACTGCCCCAATAACGGCCTCTCCTGCCTGCTTTTTCCTTCATCCTGTTGTACAGGATATTTGTAATATAGTAGCGTTGCTAATTTGCTGTTATTGTCATTTGAGTTAGAACGGGAATTAGATTGCAGGAAAAAAGAAAGAATTGATGTTTTTCTTTCTGGTGAGCACTAAATGTACTACAATGATTTGTAGACATGCAGAATAGACTGCTGAGTCTTTAAGTGACGAATTATAGTGTGAATTGATAGGGTTACTGATTTGAACAAACCCTGAACTCCCAGAAATAAACTTTGCTAGTAATACATCCTGTATTGCTGAAAATGTGCAGTTTTTTTAGAAGTGAGCTGATTTTTTAAATTTATTTTTTGTTATTTTTTTCTGTTGAGCAATAAAGCTTAAAAAAACAATATTTGACTTGAAAGCAAAATATTTTGTTATTCTTAACAATCAAATTTGTGATTAAATATAATAGAAATTAAAATTCTGTTTATGATTTTTGTATATTTCTGTCAATTGATTAACCACAAACGATTGACCACAATTATAATAGATGTGTATGTATGTGTGTGTGTGTGTGTATGTATATATATATATATATATATATATATATATATGTATGTATGTATGTAGAATATTATATAATATATTTATCTATTATATAAGAATATAAATATATCAGTTTTTGTGAGGATTTAACAACAGGGTAAAAATGTATTATGAATATTTATGTATATATAAATGTTTTGTTTGAAGGATGATTAATAGACAACAGACTTAATAAAAAAAGAAATACTGATTATAAAAAAGGTTGCAATGTTACCTTAAATTGTAGAATTATACTACAGTGGTGTGCTGTTTCTGGCCAGGAAGTAACACTGAGTGACCATCAAGAACAGCCTATAGCAACTGCATAGAAATGTGTGAAAAAAACATCCAGAGCACCTTAGCAACCGCAAAGGAAACGTCAGACAACACCCTTGCATTGGCAGCAACTTCTTATACTGGCGAGCAGCTCTTACGTATTCCTCAAAATGTGTTAAAAATAATTTGTCATGCAGTGTGTAATTGAGTTTTTTAAGCCGTGAAGTTCACAGGAAGCTCAGAAGTGCTACAGCTCTTTTGAAACATAATGAAAGGCTACAGTGAGGTGCACTGAATGTCTAAAAGAGACTGCTGGGCTGTCAGCCTCTCAAATGCATTCTGCCCACGTACTCAGGCTATTCTACTTCCTGTCCCAGCACTGGTTCTTCTACATTTGTGTGTTGGGCTGCTGTACTAGACTTGCATTTAAGAAACCATCTGCCAAAGTGTACCTTTTCAGACATCGTGTAGTGCTGTTGTGTTTGCAGCTCAGGAGTTTGGAGGAGGACGTATTGGCATGTTCGTTTTTGGAATTTTTAAATAGCATGCAGTACCATATCTGCAATATTTATTCTGTTGATAAAATGATTTTTTTTTCTGTGTACATGAAATACCCAGGTTGCTACAGTATATCTGGTTTTGCTGATATATACTGCATCTCCATAGTGCAATAGTGCACCTTCAATTCCCAGGTTAACAAATAAAACTATTTATCATATACCTTTTTTATTAATTATATATTTGGACTAGTAATCTGGATGACAAAAACATATTTCAAAAATACTTGTACATTTTAAAATACAGTTAAATATATATATATATATATACTGTTTATAATACATTTATTTTATTTAAATACAAAAATGTATTTAAATGATTTATAATTTTTTTTTTAGGTTTTATTAACTGTAATAACCCTCCAGTATGCCATTGCAATAGCCCATGAATTATTATATGCCTTTTTTATTAGCATTTACCTTAATTTTTATAAGTATGCTATCAATTTGAAACATCCAGAAAACATTTCATTTAGGTTGATTTTTTTTCTTTTTTTCCTAAGACACACATACTCTCCTGAGGCAGGTAGTTTTGTCCCAACGGAGTAGGTCCTGGTCATTAAAGGCCTCGTCCCATGATACAGAGAGCTTCTGTTGGGCCGGAGCCACTTGACATTAGCGTCTGTACTGAGAGAGATGAGATAAGTAGAGAGAGGAGGATAAGATGCATCTGTCCAGCTCATCAAACCCTCTTTTGTCTTGTGAACTGACCACTATTTGTTCTAGTAGAAGCTGGAACAAGGCGCCTGAGCACCAGCAAAATGTATGTTTCCTACGGTGTATGTTTGTTTCTTTTTCATGGAAGTATCACAGATGAATGATTACTGTTAGCTGTGACAACATGCAATATCTCCTGCAGTGTACAGTATGTGTGTGAAACAGTGAAAAATAAAGTAGGACGGAGATTTGCTTAACGTTTAGCTATTATATTATTAGGCTTCTATACCCCAAAGTATTCCGTTTAAGCATGCAACCCACGCTATGAATGATACCTCTAATCATGCAGCTTTTGCAGTGATCAGCTGTAAAAACACATGCATCTACGCTCCTTAGCGGGATCGTTGTTGTTCACTCAGAGGAAAGTGTGCCGTGGTTAAACTAAAATGGGAACATTTGTAAATGGACTTCCTGTGTTCTCTCTTCCCCCTCTCTCCAGGCTAATATTGGACAAATGGATACGGCCAAGGATATGTGGAAAATGATCATGGGAAACCTCGCACTAATTCAGGTTGGAGATCTAAAAATATCAATCCTGTTTGTCTAATGTACATGCCAACTGTACAGTTCACAAGGCTTTGTTCAGCAAATAAGCAAATGCAATGTTTACATACCACATATGAAGTTTAAAATCTGAATAAATTGTTAATCTTTTACTGTATCAGATTTCATTTGTTGTCACACGAGAAGTATGTAATGTCATCAGTGTTATTACTATTATTTACAGTGTTATAACAGTGATTACTACTATTTATAACGTATTTAGTGATATTTTGAATTAGCTTCTTTTTTTTCTTTCTTATTTTCGCCTTTTTATCATGTTAGGACAGATAAGAACTTACAGGAAGTGAAGTGGGAGTGAGAATTGGGGGCAGGATCATAAAAGTTAGTTTTAAGTCTGGGTTTTAACTTTTTTATGCATTTTGTTATGCAATTTTAGTAGTTTTTTGAAATATTGAAACAAAATTTTAACTTAAACTTTATTAACTTATCAAGTCAACATTTTTAATGTAAGTTTTTGGTAAAACTTTATAATAAGGTGTCATTTGTTAATTAGTTTATTTAATCTACATGACCAAACATGATCTTTTACACTCTTTAACGTTAGTTAAAAAAAACAGTTGTTCAGTGTTTGTTCAGTGCATTAACTAAATGCTAACAAACACAATTTAATAATGCATTCGTAAATGCTGAAATTAACACAAGCTAAAATGAATAGATACTGTAGAAGTATGTTAACTTGTGTGGTTAACTAATGAAGCTTATTGTGAAATGTAACATTTACCTTTTAATTTCAGCTTTAATTTACAGAAAAATATATTTAATCATTTTAGTTTTAGTTAACACTGTACATGATATGCAGTGTGTGTGATACTGACCGTGTGCAAAATGCATATTTTTCACAATCTTTCCTCCTATAGTGAACTTTATAACATTCGCTATATAGTGCACAGTTAAAAAATAAGAGTTAACAAGTCAGCTGTTTCAGAAGAAGCATATCAGATTTCATCCTTTACAGTCAGGATGGTCATTCCTGCAGATTTGTGATCAATGTGAACAGTCGTTGGCACAGGGTCACATGAGGTTTGATTTCTCCAGATTGCATGCTTGACTAAACAATTATGTAATGATTGGGTGATGTTTTTCTTGGAAATGACCCTTAAACCCAGTAATGGCATGTGTACGCTAATGATGAAAGAGAACAAAGTAAACTTGACATGAAGACTTTGAACTTCAGGAGGGTGGGAGGAAGTTTAAAGAGGTGTCCGAGTTCATCGTGCCCCTCCTGATTTCAGGTTCAGGCCACAGTGGTGGGCTTCCTGGCTTCAATCGCCGCTGTCATTTTTGGCTGGATTCCAGAGGGTAATTTTAAGATAGGCCATGCCGTCCTGCTCTGTGCCAGCAGCGTGGCCACCGCATTCATCGCTTCTTTGCTGCTAGGTGAGATGGTCATGATGTCAACACTCTTAAAAATAAAGTTTTTTGATTGCTATGGATGGCCCCTTATTTTGGGGAGTTAAGAAACTGATACTGTGCACTTTAAACTGCATTTGTGTATGTGGTCACATAGCAAGAAACATAACACATTTTCACAGTGTGCACTAAGTGTTCACATTTTATATTAAGTGGCCTTAACTACTACTTGACTATCATTTGATACAATGCATTTATTGTATACATGGGTCAAAGATGAAACGGGTTTAACCGTAAAAATAATAAGTATAATACTGCTTTAAATTGTTGTTATTATTCCCCAAAAAAGTTTTCTGTTGAAATTAATTGCAATGTTTTTGTTTTTCTGAGCCAAAAATAAATATCACACATTTTTTGCTCATTTAATACATTTACCTACCATTATTCAGTATAGCAATATTGTCAAGAATATTTTTAACAAAAATCAATTCATGACACATAAATACAATACTTTCACTCCAAATAGTAATTAGTTGTAATATGAAATCTTTTAATTCTAGGTTTTACCCATTTGTCTGTAATTGACTTTAATGGTGATTTACTTAGAATAGAACTGTACATGCTTCCTTATTCTTTTATATATTTTAACATGTACAGTACAAGTCAGAATAAGCATTTATTTATTAAGCGTTTAAATATTGTGTTACACTAAATGACAATATAACTGAATTGAGAAATGTTATTCTCCAAGAACTTATTTTTAACCTTAAAAGTAGACACTTTACTTACATTTAATGTGCTTTCTATGAACATAAAATCACTTCTTTCGATACGGATATCTTTGGCCCACAAGTTTTTACGTAGTATTTATTTATATTTTTTAAAATACCTATATGCAATTGTGTCTGTAATTATATTTATATTTATACTATTGAGCCCTCTCTTACACCTTAACCCACCCTTAAACCTACCCAGACCCCACTTCAATAGCAGGGAAAGTGTTTTGCAATACAATATGACCACAATAAGCATATTGTACTTACTTTTCCATGCAAGTGCATAGTAGTGAAGGCCACCTAATACAAAGTGTGACCCAGTGTGCTAAATACATTTACAGTGCACATTTTGGTAGAAAACAAATAATACGATTTAAAATAAATGCTTTTTATGCTAAAAAAACTATTATTTTAGTTGCAAATACATCTCAGTTTGCAAAAACATTTTATATTTCTCACATTAATGCTTGTACAATATGCACTGTGTATTAATTGGACTATAGTGCTATCTTTCATATTAACCATATAGAGTTTAAAATGTTATGACACCCTAAAACTAGCTGAGTAGCAGCTAATGCTTGTATGTGAACCTGGATGTACAAAGCAGCTCTGAGGTCGCATTTCATCACTATAGTGGAAATGCATCCTCCAAACAGGAGGTATCAAAAACCAGGAATGTCTGGTCTTCATTGTTTGGTATTGACTCAGTCTCCTGTGTTAATTCCACTGTTTCAACGCTAACCTGACAAATCTTTCCTCTCCTCTTCCGCACAGGACTTATCATGATCGGGGTTATCATTGCGTCCAGGAAGGTTGGCATCAACCCAGACAATGTGGCCACCCCCATTGCAGCCAGCCTCGGTGACCTGATCACCCTGGCACTGTTGGCTGGCATCAGTACAGGCCTGTATAAGGAGCTCGGTGAGTGGACGCCTCAGTTCTTTGGGAACACTGCCATAATCTGATATCTACTGTACTGTCAGTACCTTTTGTGATCCGAGAGCAGATATATGAGCAGGCATATTAAAGTTTGTAGAGTCACATTTTAGCGGATAGCTTATGAACTGAATGGCATAGAAACGTAATTATCTTTCCTCTGTTTCCGAGTTCAGTGGACTGTCTTGGCAGCTCCTGAAATAAAACATTTGCATGTCTTAACTGAAGATATCAAAAGTCAGTTTCTTCTTTAATTAGCTACATTTGGCACTTTCTGTATCTTAAAACTTGCTCTGCAGAGGAACTTCCACAGCCAGGGAGGAAATGGCATATCAACACTTGCTTGGTGATTTAAAAATAAGACTAAATTTCTTTTTTTTTAAGCAAAAATCCAGGAAAAATGTGCAAGTACAGTGTCCGTGAGTAAGCATGAGTGTGTGGGTCAAAGAACAAATAGAGTTAAAGAATAAAAACAATGAGTGTAATACTGCTCTAAAAAATAAAAAAAATTTTTGTTTAGTTTAAATGAAATTTTGTTTTTGTTTTTAAAGAAAAAAATACATATACATTTTACGAAGACACCCACTAAAGTGTCATTCAGTGTAACAATTTTATTATTGTATTTACAAAAATCTATTTATAACATATTAAAAGACTAGTTAATTTAACTCCAAATACTAATTCGTTTAATTTGATTTTACATTTCGAAAATTTGCACATTTTATTAATTTAAAACAAAATAAAATTTAATATGCTCCCTTATTCTTTTACTTATTTTAATATGTAGAAGTCAGAAGCATGTTGCTTGACTTTTTACATAAATATTGTGTTGCACAGAATGACAATTTAATATTATTTCAACCAAATTTCGCGTTTTTATAGAAGTAGGAAGGATGTGACATGTGGCCAGGTTTGGTTTCCCATACTAGGAATTTGTGCTCTGCATTTAACCCATCCAAGTGCACACACACAGCAGTGA
>JAUCMT010000013.1:5776597-5786739 GCA_032357475.1 Enteromius thamalakanensis
ATTTGTGCTCTGCATTTAACCCATCCAAGTGCACACACACAGCAGTGAGAAGTGATCAACCACACACACACACACACACACACTGTGAACACATTTCATTCTCCCATAAACCTACCTTAAACCTTAAAGACACTTTACTTACATTTAATGTGCTTTCTATGGATATTAAATCACTTCATTCAGTCAGATTTCCCCAAGTCATGATGCTGAGTCATGTTAGAGCATAGTGGAGCTTGTCGGGGGAAGGTTTGGGCTAGTGAACGCCACCTGCTTGGTGAGTTTCTTTGGTGTATCTATTAGAGAATCTGCAGTCTCCATAAAGATACAACACCAAGTGGGAACAAATAGTCTAGTTTAGATTGTGCTTTGCAATGAAATAACACAAGAGCACATGTATTGTTAGTTGAGCATTCTTGTGGCAGCACCTTGGTGTCTTGATGTGTGGTGAACAGTTGTAAAATGAGAGCGTGCGGATGAAGACATTTATGGTAAAGATTGATTGCATGTTTATGTCTTATCAAGCTTAACAGACCAAACTGTCTGGATAAAAACAAGCAACAGTTAAAGCAAAAATAGAAGTTCAACCAAGCTTTTCATCTTTCCAAACTTCTCCAGAATCTGGGTTGCACCCAAAGGAATGTTGTGATTATTTCTCAACAAGCTTTGGATTTGAAACTGTTTTAACTGGTGTTGAATTCCACATGTCTTTCTAATGTGTGTATACATATAAAACTATTATATATAACAAATGTAAATATGAATATAAAAATTATATTATATATATATATATATATATATTTTTTTTTTTTTTATTATTATATATATATATATATATATATTAATGCTGGACAACAACATTCATTGTGACATATAATAAATGTTTTTTGTACGTAATATATGTGTGTGTGTACATATATATATATATATATATATATATATATATAGTAATATTATATTATTACAGTATAGTATAGTATAGTAGTTTTAATATTTAGAATATATGTTACACATATTTTAATATTACATGTAAATATAGGTGTATATGTACAATTTATAACTTAAGAAAATTTGAAAAAGTTTTACATATATATCATTAAATTTCAGTAAATTTTTTGTCCCTACAGAATACAACGATTATGCCAACCCAATGGTTTGTGCCTTCTTCGTTGCCCTGACGCCCATCTGGGTACTTATAGCCCGGCGGACACCTTCCACCCGGGAAGTGCTGTACTCCGGCTGGGAGCCTGTCATCATAGCCATGGCAATCAGCAGGTAGGAAGAGCACCGATTAAGATAAAGATGCTCCACTTCCTCATTCGTCTTTATGATGGATGGATAACTCACGTGCTGCTGACAGCAGTGTGTCAATCATTCACCTGACATCACAGAAGCAGTATCTTTGTGTCATTGAAAATAATATTTGCCTTGTTTTGAAACAGTGTTGGAGGCCTCATTCTAGATAAGACGGTATCTAACCCCAACTTTGCCGGAATGGCGGTTTTCACTCCCGTCATCAACGGTGAGACTCCTTATCTCCTCGTATCTCATGATTCAGTGTTTCCGTCGGGCGTGTTTACTAGCCCTCACTTTGACACCCCAGAGATCATTACACACTTTGTTTGTTTTGCCCTTCTGTAGGTGTGGGCGGCAATTTGGTGGCGGTTCAAGCCAGTCGAATCTCCACCTACCTGCACATGAACGCCTTGCCCATAGCAGAGCCAAACCCAGCCCCACGGAAATGTCCCACTCCCTGGAGCACGTTCTTTGGCTCAGGTGAGCGATGTAAACAAACAGCAGCCCTATTGTTAGCAAAGACGTAATCACTAAATATTGATAGGTACATATTTCCTTGTGTTGTGTCTCAACAACTCATCCACTTATTTTATGCACATTTTAAATATTGCAATTTATTGTATACAACAATTGTTAACTATCAGCTAGGACTTTTCCCTCAATAAATTCTTAATTTGCTGCTTATTCTACCCAATACCTAACTTAACACGACTATTAATAAGGTCATGTAAAATAATTTTAGTAATATGTATGCTAATAATCAATTAATAGACTAAAATAAAGTGCTACCAAAAATTATTATATACAGTGTCTTCTCCGAGTGCCGCAAATTGAATTTTTCTTCATATTTAGTGCAACTTAATCAGAAAATGATGATTTTGTTCAGCTCACTGGATAGAAAAAGTGCTTTATTCGCAAATGCTTTTTGCGATATTCAAATTTTTTTGTATAGAAACAAAGCTGATGACTTCAGTTATGTATCAACACTTCCACTGACTCACTCTGTATTTACTCTCTCATCAGGTGTCAACGCACGTTCTGCTAGAGTGCTCTTCCTCCTGGTCGCTCCTGGTCATCTGGTCTTCCTCTACACTATTAACTCTATGCAGGGTGGACACACTACGCTCACCTCTGTCTTCATTGCATTTTATCTGGCCGCAGCTCTGCTTCAGGTATACCTGAGCTTCTGTTTCTCAGCGCAAGAGTTCAAATGTTTTATTGGCTGACCTACATGAAGGAGGTTTAAGTGAATTGTGTGAACAATAAATGTCTGGGTCATGCTTACAAAAGGAAATAACGATAGTTTGAATGAAATTATACTTTGAATGAGGAACATATTTTAAATCTTAAGATGATTTTGCATTGTAACGTTTAAATGTGCATTATTATCGTAATAAGAGTCAGTTAACAAATACGTGATCATTCAGAAGTTTGGGGAATTTTAAATTATTTAATTTTATTCAGCAGGGACACATTAAAATGATCCAAAGTCTCATCTAAATTCTACTTTTTAATTCCTATTCACCACAAAATTATTTAAAAACTGTTTAAATGAGCAGCACATTGTTTTCAACAATGATAATAATAATAAAACATTTTTTTAAAAGTTTTGAGGAGCCAATCAGCATTTAGAATCATTTCTGAAGGATCATGTGACACTGAAAACTAGAAAGTTGATACTAAAAAACACAGGAGTCAATTCAAAATAGTTTATTATAGATTATTTGGTCAAATAAATGCAAAAAACTTTAAACACTGCAAAAATGCATTTCTTATTTTGGGGTTAAGTTAATTATTTATTGTTTTTGCATTTATTTGAGCAAAAAATATAGAAGAAAACCATTTTTGCAATGAATTGGTGTATATCAGACACAAATAGTTTTTATTTGTTTAAAATGAAAGAAAAAAGCAAATATTTAGTAGACCATAATTTTCAGTCCACTGACACCTTCTCTTTTCTTCTAGGTTGTGATCCTGCTGTACCTTGCTGACTGGATGGTAAACTGGATGTGGCGTCGAGGGATGGATCCTGACAACTTCTCCATTCCCTACTTGACGGCCCTGGGAGACCTGCTGGGGACGGGCTTCCTGGCTCTGTGTTTCCACATCCTGTGGTTAATTGGAGATCGGGACACAGATGTGGGTGATTGATCCACACTGCTTCCTTTGACTCTGTCCAAGCAACACAAACGTCTTTATTTATAATGCCACATAGAGAAATAATATCTATATTGTTATGGCTACAATGGCTACCATGATTATATTGATGACAATTTTGCTTTAGTATTGATTTGTAATTTCATTGTTGTTTAGCTACTGGGTGAACAACTATCCTCATTATTTTTCAATGGGGACGTTCGGCCCGAATTTACGGCCAGTCTCGTTGGCTGCATGTAAAGAGGACATCGACCGAAACTTGAAATATTTCACAAGAGGCAAACGAACACAGAATGCTATATCACCAAGTGCTACGAAATAGTGATTAGATAACGGCACTCACAGGCAAATAAAAACAAAAATAAACCTATTTGGACCATCACAGAGTGACCTAAATAACATTTCATGACTGAAAGATTCAATTAAGTCTCAATAGCAGAGAACCTCAAATGGGACCTTGCATAAAAAAGAAAAAAAGCCCTATTTAACACGCAATGCTACATTTTCAGGATCTTAATTTGCTTTAGTAGCTCTGCTTATGGTTACAGAGAGAGAATGTAACCTAAAGTGCTTTGTTTCATTCAAGTCCCACAGTTGTGCAATGAAAAGTGCATGGGTTGTTTACTGCCAACACCTAAAGGATAAAACATCAGACTATGCCTCATTTGCGTAGGTACATTTCTGTTACATACACAACAGTTGCACCCAGTCAAAAGAAAGATTGTTTTAAGCTTCTCAGGCCGTTATCGTGAAGTCCACATTAATCTACAAAATCTCTTCTGTGGACTCGAAATGCTGGGAGAGTTCATGTATCTGTAGTGAGGGGAATAAGCTGTTATTGTGAGTTAGTAAATGGCAGCCGGGACCCTTTTTATCAAACCAGAAATCATATTTGACAGTGGACTTTTAAAGGCTTTCCCAATCCCAATGAATATTTTTATTATGTAGAGTATACAGTTGAACCTTTGTTAAGCTCCACCTCCCTGAATGAACAGGAGGTGACTTTTAGTTAAATGGGCAAAAAAAAAGTGATCAAAATGAACTGGTAATTATTCTCATGTGAGTTGAAAGGAAGTATACATTGCATAGCACTTTATCCGCCTTTAAAGAAATTCAATTACCCAGTAACACAATTGAAAAAAAAAAAAAAATGCAGAGCCTGCAAACTCGAGGCAAAGACGCTTATCACAGTCAATTAAAAAGAGAAAAGGCCCGTTTCATAGCTCAATTACCTTATGGATAGGCTATATTTTTGCATAATATCTGTAAAAGTCGAAGAAATTAAATCAGCAAAGATTACTGGAGTACAATATTTAAGAACTACTACTTCCAAATTTCATGCTTCAGTCTGCTACTTGCTATTTCTTTGTATTATTTGTGAAATTTAAGAGAAAACTGTTAAATCCTACACCAATTTTGTGATTTCTAAGCCTGTTTGTTTTAACACAAAGATTAGAGAAGAGTCAACTGGTGAGTTCAGTTACTTTTAAAGAAAAAAGCACCTGCTCGTTGACAGAAAATGTGAAATCCTCTGCCTCAAAAGCCTTTTTACTATACGACCGAAGTATTTCTGTAGAATTGTGCAAAAAAATGCTATTTAGTCATCTACAGCGATAGCTGTACCACTGCATGCTAGCTAAAAAAAGAGAGAGAGAAAAGTGCTGTTGAACCAGCTCTCTGTGTTATGATATGAAGCCATGCTTGAATAAATTCCACAAAAGAGTTTCCCTTCCCAACGAAGAGGAGAGAGGTTTCATTTGAATGTTTTTATGAGATTAAAGCCACTCAGAAACACTTGAAAGGCTAACAGAATTGCTAGCAGCTAATCTGTACCTCAGTTCTCGGCCATAAAAGTCTCTAATCAGCAGTTGACTGTAAACTAATGTATATTTTAATGACTAGCAAGGCTTTATAAAGCAGCTGACCTCCAGTTATGGACAGTGTGTTGTTAATGTTAGCCTGCCATTGCTAAAGGGCTGCGTAGAAACATCACTTTCATATAATTCACGAAATATTAAACATACCCCTTTTTTACTGTACACTTAAATGTCTGTTTCCTTTAATTGTGCAAGTGCGTTAAGACGAGTTCTTGTGTTAATGCGTTAAATGTCACAATAGAAGTCACTGTGCGCAAGATGTACTGTAATGTCAGAGTTTGCCACAAGAGGTCGCGCTTGCGCAAGAAAAGCATGCAGCTCCAATGTTTATACCACAATTCTGCATTTAAACATCACAGATATTACCGTGCAACTGATCCAGCGCTGCCATTGTACCATGACAGCTCTCTATAGTTGTGAATATTTCTTCAGGGGATGGGAGGCTTTGTTTATTTATTTCTATAGATGTGACAAAGCTGTATGTAAATAATATATTTATTCTATAAATGTTTATTTTTCATTTTGTTGCATTTTTCTTTGCATTGGACCAGTAGAGATGTTTACTGTACGTTTATCAGTAACTTTTTTTTTTTTTTTTTTCGTCTTAACAAACATATCAAAGTTTGGTGCCTAATATCCAGCAAAACCTCACACTCGATCTGGTTCGGTGAATTGAGCATAATATGCCTTAACAAATCACAAGCAAGGCTCGACACATAGGTATTATAGGTCTTCTGATTTGTCTTTTTTTCTATGAGATTTCTTTTCTTTGTTTTTTTGGATTTGTATTTTGTTAAACTGTGTACACAAATCGTCCCATCTGTTGTGTTCTTCCAGGGCAGATGTATCGGTGGTAAAGTTATCCAAAGCAAAGCCACTGAGACCCCCATCCCAGTTTTAGAGAAAATTAATACTTACTTTTGGGTTGTCTAATTTGTCACATATTCCCTCTAATCTATAATCTGCATATAACTTCCTACAAGAAAACGTAACCAGTTAAATTGGCCTTGAGGGTCAGATCCCAGCCTCTCAAGCAAGACTAAAGCAAACTTAGCAGATTATCCGAGAGTGTACAGATAGTAATGGTAACTGGTTATCTGAGGTCTTTTGAATTCTTCCCCATCAGTTTCTGCCCCAGCTGCTTCAATCTGACACTGTTAAGGGGACCTAACAGAGGTACTTGTAAATTGCTGGAAATAAAAGATGATATTATTTCGTATGACTGCCCTGTGCTTTTCTGTTTTCATTCCATTGGACACACATGCTTTGTAGTAAACTGACATCACATTGACTTTCGTTCAAAATTTTTAACATAATATTGTAATTTGTATCAACATACTGTTGCTTTTATAGATAAAAATGTCTACTTTTACTACAACATTTATTAAAAACGAGCTGTAAAAATTCTTAAAGCTGATAATAATTAAAATTAATAATTATATTGGCCACTCACATGCGCAAATAAAAATCAACTGTTGTTGAAAACAAGGAAAACTAAATTCTAATACATCTAATATTTATTTATTTATTTATGGAGCGTTTTAAGTTACCGACTAAGGTGTATATAGCCAAAAAATAGATTATATGGCTCAAAATTGTCGATTTTGCTTTTATGCCAAAAATCATTAGTATATTAAATAAAGATCATGTTCCATGAAGATAATTTTGTAAATACATTATAATAAATGCATTGCAAATAACTTCATTTGGACAACTTTAAAGGTGATTTTCTTAGTATTTAGATTTTCTTACTATATATATATACATACATACATACACATAGATTCCAGATTTTTCTCAAAAATCAATCTCGATGTGATGTATATATCTAAATAAATTAACACACATGACTGCTATATATATATATATATATATATAAATGTAATTTATTCCTATATTGCAAAGCAGAATTGTATATGCTGATTTGCTGCTCATGTAATATTTTTATCAGTGTTGAAATGTGATTATTTTAGTAAGTGAAAGCTTGACGTCTTTGCCGGCGACCTGAAGTTACTCAAGTTACTCAGACGTTGCTCTACTATCAGAGTTTGTTCTGCAGACACTGTTCCACTCTTCTCACTCATAATGCAGAGGAAGGCTTCAGCGAATCATCTAGACACGTAACTCATGCGGCTCAGTCAGATTGGTGTAGGAATAATAAGGATTGACACAGATAAGAGTGGACAGAGACAAACACCTGCTCTGAACAAGGAGGCCAAGCCTTTGTGTGAGAAGTACCTTTCTAAATTCTCTTGCTTGTTGAATGTTGTTAAGAGTTTCATCTGCACATAAACACAGGGTTCTGAACACAATGTGCCTTATGCATGAGACACACAGACACTAACTCACACTGAGGGTCTTTGTCATCAGACAGATGTTTGGGGGGGGGATCTTTACAACACTAAACAAAAGAACAGCAGTTAGAAAATACATTATTATCTCTATTACATAACAGCACCTATAAAGTAGTAAGACGATCCATCTTCTAAAGCCCTATATCATAGATAACACACATCTTTCCAGGGCCTATAAATAGTCTTATTCAAAAAATGTATATATTACATTTTAAAGCATATTAATTTTTATTAATATTTCAAGCAAAACATACAGTATATATGCTTAACAGTGCTGTCAAATGGTTAATCGCATCCAAATGTTTTGTTTTCAGTTTTTGTTTACATAACAATTTGCATAATTACATGGGTATTACAATACAAAGATTTTCGTTGACCTCATATATTTAAAAGGCTTTTAAAAAATACTAAATGGTGTTTTATTTTATTCTAAAAATGCACAGTTTCCTGTAAGGGGAGGTTTAGGTGTAGGGGCAGTGTAGGACAATACCACATACAGTCTGTACAGTATTAACTCCATTACACCTATGAGGAGTCCCCATAAATCACAAAAGCCAACGTGTGTGTGTTTGCACTTACCAGGCCTGGCGTAGGTCATCTCTGCTGAATGGATCACAGGATGTCCCAGCAGAGGTTCAAGGACGGTGAGAAGCAAAGCAACGAGCAGAAAAAGTTTACACATCATGCCGACACGTACAAACACTCACAAACTCTTTTTCTTCCGCGAGGGTCTCGTCTCAACGTGTCCGTCCTGTTTCTGTCTTGGACTTATATACCCTCCATCGCTGGCCATGTCATCTCCTCGTCTCCAGCGCTGACCTCCTCCCAACCCTCAACACATTCTGTGCTTGTAAATTCACAGAAGATAAATGAATGGATCAATAAAAGTGAAAGACAGACGCGGGGTCTGTGCGTCAGGGATGAGTCGCACGGTTTTACCGGTTCGGGATGTAATCCAGCCGAGTTCATAAATCCGGCTGAACGCAGCTGGGAAAACGGGATGCATTCGGCCAGGCAAATTGCCCGTTTAATTCATTTATTTAAGAGGCTGCTAAGATTTATTTCCCACGATGTCCGCTGCGGTTTGTCGAGCGTCTCCTCCTTACGACCCCCGCAGCTGCTGTTTTAAGAGACTGGAAATGGCAAACACAAAGTGTGACCAATTTTCTTAATGGTGTAAAGAAAAAAGGTGAGAGTTATTCTGGCCGCAGAGCTGTACGTCAATCACATTTATTAGTCTGAGTGACAGACAGTGCTTCCTCCGAATCTATCTACAGCTAAACAAATTTTAAAAAGTACTGAAGGGTGTTTTAGTCAAATTGTGGCTAATGTGTATTAGAGGAAACATTTGTTTCATGATATTTATTTCCCCCTTTTTTAAATTCCTATCCGGTGAAAAGTTATTTTTCTGATTTTTATTTTTTATTTTTTTTTTTAATAAAAGATCAACAACAGACCTTAGCCTAAGCCAGGATTAGGCCACTTAGGAAAGTAATTTAATAAACATGCCTTAGAAAAAGGCATTACTGGTGTGCAATAATTAAATTGTTAAAATATTATACACATGCTAAAGTGATTTTAATATTTTCCACTATTTGCCATGCAAAATTATAACATGATTGTAAAGAAGCGTCAATTTTGTTTCTCAATTTTTTTGAATAGGCCAAAGCGAGGAAGACGATCAGTGCGTTCTTCCTTAATCTATGATCTAAATTGGCAATTTATTCCAGATTATGATAATTAAATCCAATTATTATAATATTATATTACAATATATTATATAAGGCACAATAATACATCTTATTAAAATATTTGTTGATATAAACACATACTATAATACAATATAAAGTCGTATTAATATTTCTGATTATATTCACGATTAGTTGATATTAGATGTATTAGTATTAGATGATACTTGCCAGGCACTTCCTATTTGCTAACATTTTTCTGTCTCTTGTAAAAACATCCAATATTTTTGTCTCTTGCTTGCTGTTTAATATTAAAATTGCTTTTTTTAGTATTTGTTACATCATATTCACCTTTAAAATGTAGGCCTATATAAAAGTTAAACTGCAAAAAGTCACACCTGATTATAAATACATGTTATTATTAGTCAAATGAAATAAAAGTGAAATGTTGAAGTACAGAGACCATAAAATCATATTATAGACCTTGAATGCTGATTTTAAGTTAGGGGTCCATTCAGTGAAGGATCCAGGGTCTAAGTTACAACATCTAGCCATTTGAGTGCCTTCTCTGACATCACTTCTGTGATTCACTCAACTGTCCTTTTTGATCAGTCTTGATAATCCGCCAATAGCTGCTACATGATGGGTGAGTAATTAGTGACAGAACAAACCCTTTAATGCAACATTAAACCCCGGTGTCCTGGCCAAATTCCCACTGGCCCTTGTCTATCATGGCCTCCCAATATTCCCCATCCATTGATTGGCTGTATCTC
>JAUCMT010000013.1:5789673-5808058 GCA_032357475.1 Enteromius thamalakanensis
CATGGACATATTGGATGACATGGTGGTAAGTAAATTATCAGCAAAAGTTTTTTTGAAAGTGAACTTCTCCTTTAAGGGTTTCAGATTGAAAGCAAGCAGCGTTACAGCGCTGAATCACTAGGTGGCAGTGTGGATTTTTGCAATGCAATGCACATGCAATGTGATGAATGAACAGGAAGTCCTATTATTCAGGTAATTTTTAGCACTCTTGCTGTACTCCTTATTTGATTTTTTTAATTGATTGTACATTAAAAGTGCAAACTAATCATAAAATGATAAGTTAGTAGCTTAGTGAGGGCATGTGCCATTAGCATTGCATATTAGCATTGCAAATACAGCTGTTTGCATATTGTTTCATGTGTTTGTAAAACTGCTGGCAATATTTTATAGTATGCAAGATGTTAGTGTTACGTACTTTATCTAAATTATAAATAGCTTAAATACATTCAATAGATCTAGTACAGATGGACAAACACTATAAAAAATATCTTCCAGATGTAAACAAGCACATCAGATTGATATTTCATGTGCTAATAGAGTTCATGTAATTCATTCATTTAATGTGTAATAATTTACTGCATTTTACAAACTATAAGACTTAGTAATGCATATTAAGTATAGATTAGGAATAAATAAAATAAAAAATAAAATAAAAAAAAAATATATATATATATATATGTGAGCTGAAGAAAAGCTAATAATTAATTAAATAATTAAATTAAATTAAATTAAATTAAATAAAAATAAATGAATGATTAAAAGTGTAAAATTAACTAAATAATAAAACAAAACAGATTTTTGTTTTCCTACAGGTTATGTGACCATTAACAGACATCAGAGAAATACATTACTGAAATATTCAAATTACTATTAATTAATATGTGGTAAATTATTGAAATATTTAGTAAAAAAAAAAAGTAAATATTTTTGGGCAAAGTTTAGTTTATGAATCTCTGCATTAAATAATAAAGGTTTTATATCCATTACCAAATGCATCATATAAAACGTTAAAATAAATTGTAAATACCTTTTTTGATTAATTTTTAATTTAATATAAATATAAACCTAATATAACATTTTATTAACAGTTGATTTTAGATAGTTAAACATAAAACATTTAAATCTGATAGCATGAATATAAAACGCTAAATATTTATAATAAATATTTTTTAAAAATCTATTAATTTGAACAAAATGACCTTAAAATATATAGTGTATATAGTGCTTGCTTTTGCCAAGCAATACCATATATCATATCATATATACTTCATACCACACTTTTTACTTCTAAATCTGTTTTTGAATCTAGTTCTCACTTTGTGTGGTATTTGCAGCAGTGACGTGAGCCTCTCCTCCAGCAGTGAATGATAAACACTCTCCACTTCCTTCTGCTTCATCTACAGGATGTGACAAAGAAGGCAGGTGTTCATTAGAGATCATGTGGTGTTTGATAATCCATGATCATAGGTTGTTCTTTAACTCCCACCTTTCCTGCTTGATTTCTCCTCTCATCCTCTTGAGGAATCCACACACGTGCTTTCGTGTCTTTGCTATGAGCGGAGCTCTGAGCGACAAGCCAGTTACAGATAGCAGCTTTCTGACACCTGTGCAACAACACAAGTATGTGAACATGTCAAATGAATGGCCAAATACAGAAAAAAAAACACATTTATATTAAAGATATATTCACCCTTTGGCACAGCTGTGTAATCTGTTAATCAGCCGTTTCACCTCCAGGTGGCAGCACTGTCCTTCATCTATGCTCCTCTCCTCCTCTTCCTCATCTGATGCTGCCCGACCCTCTACTGACCTCTGCAGGTCTTCTGCACAGAGATGTCACATGACCACTAATGCTTTTAATGCCCTGCATGCTTACTATTTTGCACTAAAATATGGAATAAATTGAAGTACTATTTTATTGGTCTATCAAAAGACATTTATACACAAAACTGGTGGGAAAATATAAAAAGAGCATTTTGAGAGGATCCTGTGTAAAAGGTGTTATAAATGTTTTATTTTTATGGCAGTGCTATTGACACCAGCACTAATATGTATATATATCATTATTTATTCATTTATTTATTTACATATATTATTTATATTCTAAAAAAAAAAATATATATATATATATATTATGTACTATATATTTATTATAATATTTATATTATATAAGAAATACTATGATTTTAACTGTAAAATTATTTTTTTTAAATAAATCAATTTACCTATGTTTTTAAATATAAAATTTAGTAATAGATTTATTTATTTAAAATACAAAACATTTAAAATTGCTTGTTTGTGGCGATGTAAAATCATGTATATTTGTTAATTAGATCACATTATTTAAAAAAAATTTTTTTTAACATTTATGGATATGTTATTGTTTTATTTTACTATTATGAAATCAAAAATACTGTCTACAATTATTTTTGAATTTATTTCTGAGGTAATGGTGATGAAAAATGATTAAATGAGGTCACATGGCAAAATTGAAGCTTAATACTGTTTGAATTTTTTATTGCGTGATTTATTTTATTAATAAATAAAGTATGCAGAATTCCAATTAGACCAATTAAATTGTAAAATCAAATTCCATCCAACTTTACATAAACATAATTGTTTTGTTCTGAGTGATAAATTTAGGATGGTTTTTGATCCTCTTACCTCTTCTGGCATCATCATGACTGGTGGGGGAGGGAAATCCAGACCCACATGGTTCAGTTAGTATTTCAGTTTTGTTCATATTCAGCTCTGTGCAGGTGTACTGGGCCCTGAGAATAAGCCATACCAGACAGTAAATATGATTTCATAACCTGTGCAGATGAATCAACATCAAAACCTTTAATATCACATAACTGATGTAGGATGTTCAGCACGCTGCGTTTATTGTGCAGTAGTATGATAATTGTCCCAGCAGAGCGTGTGGATTTTCTGAGTCAGGAACCTGGCAGGTTTCGACCTGCTTTTCCAGGTGAGGAATGAGCATTACATCACCGCTCTGTGATGCAAATAATGAAATATTAACAAGGATATTAATCTGTTAAGCGTCGACTGAAAGCCAACAATCTACTTGATTGATTGCAAAGTAAATGCGAGCTAAGGTTTAATAGCCATGTGATGCATGCTGGAAATGGTTCTAAGATGCTTATTAGTTGATTATACTTAAAAATAATACTTTGGCTTGTGTAATCTTTAATGCACACTGCATTAAAGTAAGAGGAGTGTTAAATGTGTGTAAACACACACACACACATATAAGTGCTGTCAAACGATTAATTGCAATTAATCCAAATAAAAATAAACATTTTGGCTCACATAATATGTGTGTGTGTACTGTATACAAACACATGCATGTATATATTTAATGACAATATGTTATGTTTATATATTAAATATATTTAAATATAATATCAAATATAAGAAAATAAATATATAAATGCATTTACATGTAAATACTTTCTAAGTATATACTGTATGTGTGTATTTTAATATAAACATAATAAATAAACACAGCATGAACACATATATTATGTAAATAAAGACTTTTATTTTGTATGTGATTAATCATGATTAATCATTTGACAGCACTAATTTATATAAAATATAAATTGTTTGAATATAAAAATATACATGTAAATACATCTAAATGGGTGCTTTTGTATATATATATATATACACACAGTACTAACACATATGTATTGTACATATTTAGGATATATAATGTAAAACTAAATATTTTAAAACTCTCTTTTCTTTTTTTCTGTTTTTAGAAATGTACAATCATCATGAAATTATGAAGATTTTGTCTTATTGGTTATTATTAGTTCAGAAATAAGTTTATTCAATACAATTACAATACAGAAATATCTGTATGTATTATTACATCCATAGTTTATTATATATATATATATTTATTTATTTTTTTCTTTTTTTTTTTTCTCTAACCTGCATTTTTAATATGGAAAAATATGTCCATCCTATGTATATGTATATGCTATCATTTCCCCCCGTCCCTTTTTCACCGGCCTTCACCAGTTCCCTTATTTATTTTGAACACTTTTCCCCTGGACACTTTAGTATTTTGTTCTCATTTTAGGTTCTCATTTAATTTCATAGATGGAGAGAATTGAAACAGCGCTGTAAACAAAGATCTTTGATCTCTGACTGTCCATCATACATGCTTAGAGTCTCTGGACTCTATATCCTTCCTCACAGGATATAAGAAGATGAGTTATGGATGCTGTAATAGAGGCTTTGTGTGATTTGCTGTAATACTCACACTTGAAAGCGAATGACTAATAACCGTTTGCAGGAAACAGTGCCATCCTGTGTTTTTAAAGCAGTTCATTAACATCTTTCAAGGGAAACTCAGTCGTGTCTGCGACAAGCCCTGCAATGCTGCTCCTGTCTGAACTGTTTCATAGCTGAGCGCTGATCTAAAGCATCAGTGCAGGTAAAGATCTTGTTATGCAAGATTTTCTGTTGATTAATGGCTTCTCATCTCGGAACGCCCTTGTGGTCTGCTCTGAGTCTTAGAAAACGTCCTGTAAGTGGTATACATGGACGACTAGGGCCTGACGTGAAGTGGTTCCTTGTATAATAATTATACATTTAAATTATTCAACTTTGTTTGAACAACCAATAAACAAATTGGTAAAATCATCTTAATAAAAAAAAAAAACAATATATTTAACCCAAAAATGAAAAAGTCATTCCATATATGCATTTCTTTCCTCGTGCGATACAAACATTTTGTGTTGTTTTTGATCCCACTGACTTTTATTTTATGGACCAAAATGAGAGGATGAGTATAAGATACTGCATTTGTTTGAACAAGAATACTGTAAAAACTGTAAAACTGTGAAAAATTATTAGAATTTGTACGTTTTCTAAAATTCTAACATCTAATATTCTAAAATGTAATTTATTCCTGCAATGCTGCAGAATTTTTAGCACAATTACTCCAATTTTTAGTGTTACATGATCCATAAGAAATCATTCGTATTTGCTGATTTAATGCTTAAAAAATTACATTGACATTTAGATTTTAGTCATTTAGCGACTTACAAATGATGGGGGGAAGAAAAAAAAAAAAATATATATATATATATATATATATATTATTTTCAGTGTTGAAAACAGTTGTGTTATTGTATACTTTTGTGGAATCTATGATACATTTGTTTTCAGGATTCTGTTTTGAATGTAAATATCTTCATTCATTATTTTAAAGTGCCCCTATCATGGATTTCAGAAAATGAGCTTTTATGCCGTGTATAACACAGTGTGAATGAAAACATCCTGCAAAGTTTTATTGTCGATTCTGAATCACTTTAAAATGAACCCCAAGCCACTTCATTTTGAAGTCAACATGAAATATTATTATACTTGTTGCTCTTTTTGCATTGGTCTGAATGAAAATGCTAATTCCTTCTTCACCACTAGGTGTCACTTTTTAAGCGGTTAAAATAGCGGTTTCCTGCTTTATCAGCCGTTATAGACATGAGGACATGAAAATGAGACTAATCAACCAATCACAGCTGATTAGTGTCAGGCAAATGAGGGATTTGGAAAAACTAATCTTTAAGAAAATACTTTGAGAGCAAATAAGGCAAAAAATAAATGAATATTATGAGATAGTTAAAGTTGTTGGTCCCAAAACCAAAATATGAACATTTTATTACCCATAATAGAAGCACTTAAAATTTTTCCAACATTATAAATGTATTTACTGATCAATTTAATTAATACAATTATTAGTTGAACGTTCCAAAAGAAAACTACCCATCCCTAACATCTTTAGCTGCAGTGTATGACTGAAATGAAAGCATGAGATAAATGAACGGATCTACCTGAACTTCTCCAGCTGGTTCTCCAGACTCTGGACCTGTTCTCGGAGAAGGTCAGTTTGTCGAGCCTGGTCTTGTAAGGTCCTTACACCCTGCAGCCCCGCGGCCAGTGACTCTCTGACCTCTTCTGTCCTCTTCTTAATCCGGGTGTTTTCAGTCCGGACACTGTCCAGCATCTCCTGCATCCTGCTAATCTCTCCGTAAGCTGCCATCAGCTCTTCCTCTAACCTCTGGTTAAACCTCATGGCTTCCTCCAGCTGTCCATCACGAGAAGCACGGATCAGCTCCAGTTCTCGCAGGAGGTCTTTAGTGCTTCTTCTGGAGTCACATTCCACGTGTTTGGATTGTCGTGGTTTTGTTTTGCAGTCCTGTTTTTCGGGGGTTCCTCCAGCAGTACGTTGGGATGGCACGTGTTTTCGGCGTAAGGCCACCTCCAGCGCTAAACACCTCGCATCACTGCTCTGGAGGGACGAACGTAAGTCCTCCACCAGCTCCCTCAGACTGGCGTTCTCCAGCTCCAGCTGGTCCTGCCATCTCCTCTGAGGGTTAATGTCCACTGCAATACAGTACAAATAGGGTTTTCAGTAATTACTAAACACAACAAAAAAAGACCTTTTTGCTTTCAAACTGATTCATAGAAATTATACATTGTTTATTAATCAACTATTTTAATAATTGTGTGATATAAATTAATAAATTAATGTTAAGTATAATATAATTATCATAATACAATTATTTATTAATTTTAAATTAGTTTAATATTCAAAGTAATTGTTAGTTTGTATTGTTTTAATTATGATTATTATTATCATTATTATTCTTTAATGTAACTTAATATTTTAAAAAAAGACAATTTGACACTTACACAAGTACTCCACATTGCAATAAAGGTTAACATTTTTTTTGTTTAAATTTATTTATTAATCGACTATTTTAACAATTGTGTAAATTAAATTATAAATAATCAATATTATATATTTATTATAATACAATCATTTATTAATTATCATTTAAATTTAGTTCAATAAATATTGGTATTTGTTTTCTTTTTATTATAATGTAACAATATAATTCAAATATTATGTTGTTAGATGTGTCATATTTATCATAATAAAAAAAATATTATGAAGATGATGGTTGTATTACTAACATTACTACTGTTTGAAAATGTAAAATTAATTCAGATAAATAATAATAATAAGTTATTTTAAACATGCTATAACTTGATAATATATACCAGTGTATTCCAAATTATTTTTTTGCTTGTTTTTAAAAGATTTTAGGATTGTATAAAATATGATAAGTAAATAAATCAATTAATCTTAAATGATTTTTATCATTTAGAAGTGCATGCAATATGCATTGGTTTTATGGCACAGACACTCATAAATCTTAAGTAAATCTTCATTATTCATTATTAAAGACTAAAAACGTCCCCCTAAGGCTTTTTAAATTGAAGGTTTTTGGATGGAAAAATACAGCTGTTAAATTAGTCCACCTGTCCTGACAGCTCAGGTGTGTGTGTGTGTGTGTGTGTGAAGCTCCTACCTGAGTTTCTCTTGGCTTCCACAGCAGAGCTCTGCAAATGATCCGGATTCTGAGAGTGTCCGGGTCTCCTCCGGTTCTGTTGGTCGGCAGAGAGATCAAAGCTGACGCACTTTCTCCTCCGAACGCGGGGACACCGGAGTCTGATCTCCCGCTCGATGTGCTCGGTCTCCTCGCTGACCGGAAGTCGACCTCCCGTCTGCCCTTCCTGCGCTTTTAGCGAGAAAAACTCACAAATCCGTGCGTGGAAGTCTTTAAAGTTCAGCGCACGAGGAAGTCCATCGCAGATATCCCGGTGCTCAGAGGTCTCTGCGCTCGCGGGGATTCCCAAAATCAAACACAGACTCCTAAAGTCCTCGTCCGAGACCAAGGCATCACCGTGGTAAAAGGCGAGGTGATGAAACACCTCCTGAAGGTACTGGTCCACGCCGGTGGCCAAAACCACGATCTCGTTTTCCACGCAGGGATCAGGGCTGAAGTGGTGCGTCAGCGCGCATTTGAGCCACTCGCTTTTACGCGCCGCGCGGATCCGCGAAACCTGCATGACTGAGGAGACATCCACAAAAAAACACCTCCTTCAGACAACTTACACTAATGTGCGTTGGCAACATGTGCTGTAAATTATTGTGAACTTACCAGATAGAAGTATAAAAAGTAACAGGTTACATTACAGCGACAATTTTGTAGCCTAGGTATAACATTTAACCTAATAATTAACTTGATTCCAAATGCATTGTTGGCTTAAAATCCTTTCATCAACCTCTTCCTTCAGGGATTCTGGTTGTGTGCGTCTTCAAAAGACCCACTCCACCCTTTGGGTTGACAGAGGAGGTGTGTGTGTGTGTGTGTGTGTGTGTTTTCCAGGGCACGTGAAAGCTTTCAGATCTGTCCAATCACTGCTCACTTCAGGCTGAGAATTTCTGGATCTCGACCAAGAGAGTGATCTTCTCTGGAGCTTGAAGACACTTAATACAGGTAGTGTGGACTCTTGTAAATGGCAGCTTTTATCTAAGTTTACAGATCACTTTGAGTTTTCAAGCATGACTCACTGACGTACAAGAGGCTAAAATGAAGCAGGTAACACCCATGCAGACAGCCAAGCCTTAAAACATACATTTCAAAAATTCATAGGAAGCATAAAATTGGGCTTTTTTATTCCAAATGAGTAAAAAAAAAAAATAAGAAAAATATTTTATACACTTCAAGGACAAGTAGCACTAATAAACAAAATGAACATAAAAAATAATTAATTAAAAAATAATGTAATGTGCTAAAATTATAAGTTGGAATGCATGAATGAAAATTTGTTTATCTTTATTTTATTCACATGTATATAAAAACATTTACACATTTTTTAAATTTGACAAATTCTGAGACATTTCGTGACTTTTTACTTATTTATGTATTTATTTTGAGTAAAATGGCCTGTAGAATGAATTAACTATTTATACAATAAGTAAATAATATATTTAATATATATATATATATATATATATACCAAAATATGTTTCAATTTGTTACTTGTTTTGGTGTTTTTTTTTTTTATTCTTATATTAAGCTTTGGAATTAACAAAAAAAAATTATGCCATCTATAAACTTTTTATTTGTATATAATTTTAGATATATCAGTAATATGAATGGCCGCTATAGATCAACATGGCAAGTTTACAAATAGCTACATCATGTTTCTGCATCAATAATAGAAGTGTGATATAACTTTAGACAATCCCTAAATAAAATACTAGCCACCGTTTAACTAGTGTATGCTACCAGTTTCTCTGTGACACTAGACACCTACAGTATCTATGTAACGACAGTAAGAAAATGGCCTATAGCTTGAGTCACAAGCCTTTGTTTCTTGACTGGAACTTTAGGTTGATATGGGGAGACTTCCTGTTAAAAAGACCCTTGCAGACATGTGACACACAAGCCCTGTGTTAGTCTTTCAAATACCACTCCGGAAATAACTGTCCTCACCTTAATAGCCCATCATCTTAGTTCATGACAAATACTGTCATCCCACAGGAAATACTCCCACAAATACACCTGATAGCTCAGTCTGTCATGTGTCAGATTGTATTTACCCACCAAACCTTTTTTTCTGTGCAGTGACTCAGAGAAAAGTGCTTTTGTTAAAAGGTAAGCACTAAGGTAGCTAGTAGGTGTTTTTGTTTTCGGGGCATTTTCTGAAGGGTGAATCAACAGTCAATCTTTGTCCTACTTTTGTTGTTGTGTCTTGAATCTACTTGAATCGTGTTACATCTCTTTGCGAAGCACCAGACTGTCTATAGATGTGAGATATATTGCTATCATACATTTGCTGCTTTCTGTCAGGTCTTGATGAGACAAGTCAAGACTTCACCAACGCTAACCTATTTTACTGTCTTCATCCAAAAGGGTCCATTAATCTCATAAAAAACTAAATTTGCTCATAAATTACATTTCAGAATAGTGCGTTTGCATGTCCTTCGAAGTTTTAATGAGTTTGGCTCATTATTAATTGTAATATTAATCATAGAATATATTATTCCTCTATTCGTAATTTTTTTTTTTTTTACAAAAAAAGAGAGATTTTCATAATTGCTAATGTGTTTTAGGTATTTTTGTATCTTGTCAAACATTGCACAATATTTGCAATGTTAAAATAAATTATAATTATCTGCTACTGATCATATATATGCTGTCAAACAATTAATAGCATCAAAAATAAAAGTTTTTCTTTCAATAATATATTTGTGTATACTGTGTATATTTATTATGTAATACAAAAAATAATACAATAATGCAAAATAATGCAAACACATGGATTTATATATTAAAAAAAACATGTTATGTTTATATATTAAATATATTTATGTATAATATCCAATATAAATATAAATATATAAATATAAATATAAATTAAAAATAAATATATAAATGCATTTACATGTAAATGTTCAAAATATATGCTGAATTTGTTTGTGCTATTTAAATATGTTATTTAATATATGCATAATAAATAATCACAGTAGAAACACATGTATTACGCAAAGAAAAACTTTTATTTTGGATTAATCATATATATATATATATATATAATCCATAATTAAATCACTATTATTAATTGCCATTGCCTTACAGTGTTTTAAAAGGTTTTTATAAAATGTTCAGATTATAAAAATATTTATAATCTGTATTATTTTTTACTATCTGTTAAGAGCGAGTACTTCTAAAATATATTTCTTGATGATCTGTTAATAATCTGTCAATAAAACCACTAATTATGATTTCAATCATTATTTTGACAGTCCACTTAACTAGAAATAATTTGAAGCTAGATCTACCTGCTTTGAAAAATTTACTTATTTATTTGTAATTTGGAAAAAATCCATGGTTTGGAAAACAGCAAACATCCCGCATCCATCTCAGTTAAAGATTACCCAGAAACCTGTTCACCTGCTTCAGGTAATCAGCAGGTAAAACATCACTAATGTGTTAATAGTTTTCCATTTGTGTTTGGAAGTAGATTTGATTAAATGCCACACTTTATACTAAAGGGAGTTGTAAAGATAAAAGCACAACCTAAACAAAACACAAAAGACGGTCGTGAGCAGACTAGGTGTGAGTGATGCAAAGAGGTCACTCTCAGAATAAATCCTCACTATAGGCTTCCTAATGACGCATGAAATCGGTGTCATTTATTTCGACTGATTATTCTCTGTAATCTTTTTCAGATTACTCTGATTTTGCAATGCTGTGCGTGGAAAATGAAACTCCCCCGGATCAATAGAGAATCACAGAGCCATTCACATCCCAAACCTGCAGCTGCTCTTCGAAAGCTTGTTTACTTTACTTGAAAGGAGCTTATTTGAAACTGAAAGGTTTTAGAGCCCACGGCATTGCCATAATAAGAGCAGGAGTGTCAGAGGTCAAAGAGCCACGGGGAGAAGATACAGACCGTGTTTCTGGAAGGTCATTTCTCTTGGGATGTTGGCTTTTGTTCAGTCCATATGTGCTTATTTGCGTCAAACTCAATGGAAGTCATGAGCAGGTATAGACACACACCGGTGCTCCTTCACAACACCTTTACCCTTCCTAGATCTGGTCTGGGAGAAAATATCCCACCTGATCTTAAGGATGTCAAGGACTCGGTTGAGATGTCTTCTGAAAGTCTAGATGAGATCCATGAGACTCAAATTGCAGAAGCAGTTTAATTTCATTGAAACTATTTCCAAGAGATATCATCTTCACTGCAAATGAGCCGTTGAGAGGTTTTCATATCATTTGGGCGATTCATACAACCTCACTCCGATTTGTCTAAAACCATGTGATGGGTAGGTTTAGGGACAGGGTTATGTCTAGGTAATTTGTACAAATTCATACGAATTGGCGTCTCGATTTAGAATAAATGAATTCGTATGAGTGAGGTCATGCAAATTCGTACGAATTAGCAACCTTGTAAAAATATGTCTGAATTGCCGTGAGATCAGGTTGATAACATTTGTCTCACATTTAGATGTTTTTTCAGCTTTCAGAAGTGCTCTAACATACATGTGCAGGCATTCCACTGCGATGTCTCATTGATTTCTCTGAAATTCCTACAGCCCTCCACACAGCTCCTTATCTTACCAACATTTACAACAGTCTATAAAAGACACTAAATTCATGTTTGTGTTCCACCGTTCCACAAACTTTGTTGGGGTACTTCTGCAATAAAGATGGACTTCAGTTTTTGAACCTCACTGGGATTTTTTGAGATTAAGATGTGCTAGTTGTTTCAGACGTCAAAGCCATAATATGGATTAATATTGCAAGGCCAAAGTATACCAGGTTCATTTTTCACCCACAAATTATTTATAAGTTGTGCATGTTAATTTAGCATCCATTTAACCTCAGCAAATTACAGCAATGATGCAATGCTGATTGCTATAATTATCTCACTTTCTCACACACACACACACACACACACACACACATATATATATATATACAGCAAAAGCATTAAAAATTACACATTTTATATTATAATCAGACTTTTTGATGAATGACTTTTTTATTTTGATTTAAAAACATGAATTTAAATAGGATAATATTATACCATATTGGAAAAATAATAAATTTATTGTTATTAACAACATAAAGTGAATTAAACGTTACATTATGTCAAGGTTTCCCAGACTGGGTTCATGAAGGAACTGCAGGGTTTTTTGAGTTTAATAAAAAGCTAGTAATTACATCATAAAAATGTAACATTAAAATAAATAATTTTAAAACAACATCAATCAAAATAAACCACTTACTAAAAAAGTATATAATTTGTTTTCCTGCATGCCATGCAAGTAAAATGCAAAGGTCAAAAAATAATTAAATTATTGTAGTATATTGTAAATACTGTAGTCTGACTACAAATATTTAATAATGAAATTTAATTACAAGTACTTGATTTTCATGCATGTGAACTTTTTTTTTTACTTTCCAGCACCCCGCAGGTTCTGTCCCTATTTGTTGTTGTGCTATTATAGAACTCAATCCATGCATTCACATTGGGACTCTGAATGAAGGCTGAAAACTCTGAGCAAACAATCTATTGAAGCTCTTTTCTTCCTTTCATAATTTGTGACGTATGTGTTTCCGCCACCTGTTTAGTGAGCCTCTCCTTTTTTCCTTCCAAATGAACCAGTTTCTCTTTAACTCCGTTCAATGTGATTGTCTACTTTTAGCTTCACAGACAACAGATGCCACACGCAAAAATATGTGTAGCAGGAACAGTAAATTCCCACTCATTAAAACAGGTATTGTTCCTGCTGTAAAGACCTGCAGGAGACTGAGCCGCAGCAGCTCTGCTGGATTTACAAGAGACCCGGAGGGCTGTTTAAAGTGGGATGTGTGTGGCCTGACACTCACCAGAGCTGGTTTAAAGAGCTTGTCTGTGAGAGAGAGGATGAGACACTAAAGGAAGACATAAAAACTCTTGACTGCAGTGCAGATGGCTGCCGCAGATTCACATCCACCGTCCACTGACTAAATGCGGCTTTAATGATATCACTTCTGTCACTTCTTCAGTGAACCAGAGGAGCTTTAGTGATATAATCTGGGAAACCTTTTCTGAATAATAGACATTTACATTTATGCATTTGGCAGACACTTTCAAAAAGCAACCTACGGTTCATTTTTATTTTACAGTACAAGTTTATGCATTCCAGGGTAATTAAACCCATGACCTTGATGTTTCTAGGAGCATTCAGACGCAGGATAGTGCATGGCTACAAGATAACAGTGTTAAAATGAAACTTTCTTTGTGGCTTAAAATATCCTAAAGGACCTTGAATTAGTTTATTTTGTATTCAAACGAAGACAACAAATGCATTTCACTTACATTTTAGTATTTTTGTTAAGTTCTTTTGTCTGTTTTATTAGTTTTAGTTTTTAAAATATTTCTCTTTAGCTTTGCATTATATTGATTTCAGTTTTAATTTTAGCAATTTCTTATTTTTCAGTTTTCTTTTTTTTTAATTTATTTTAGTTTAAGTGTTAACTTAATATAGTATTATCTCATTATACATATATATATATTTTATCTCTTTTTATTTATTTTTATTTTTATTTATTTATTTATTTATTTTATTTATATTTATTTAGCCTTATGTTTATTTTAGTTTTAGTTTTTATTTTAGTTTAGGTTTTAGTAAATGTATGTATTTCTCGTTTTATTTTTTTTATTTTATTTTTTTGTTTAATATTCTTCATTGTATTCATTTCTATTTTAATTCTCAGTTTTCAGATTAATATTTAATATTTCTATGTAGCTTTGCTTTCTAACCTATTCAATTAGTTTTAGCCATTTTAGTACTTCAGCTTAAACATATTTTGTATTTATTTATGTTATTCAGTAGTTATATTTTATCTTACTTCAGATTTATTTCATTTGGCAAAAAATTTTGTCAGTTTTATAATAGTATTTATACACATTTTTATAAAACATTAGGCTACATGCATGTATCTATGTTGTGTTTAATTTTTTCTTTGTGATGCAAAAAAGTGCATCTGTAAAGAAAGTGACTTTTGAAGTGTCAGTTTTATGACCGTCTTGTGGTGTGAAAAGAGCCAGTCATGAATATGTTTGGAAACCCATCTGTCTGCTTTTTGTTAAATTACCCAGCATCTGTATTTGGTTAATGTGCAGCTAATAATTCACAGAGTCTATTGGTGTGTATCAGTGTTTGTTGACATAGAAAGAAACATGTAAAGTGCATATATATGTGCATAAAAAAGGACCAACTTTACTGCACAAGACGTGTCAACATGAACTTTGAAAGTGGAATTTGTCTTGGGTGTGGAGATCTTTGGGTCACCCAGAAAGAGTTTCTTTTAAAAGTGAACAGGTAATTCATCGTCTGTTCACTCGGAGGGCAAATATTTCCTTAACTCTTATTGGTATTGCATGGACTGCTTTAGCAGTGCTGCAGAAACACGTTTCCACTACATTCGTACTACATTCCAGGCCTCAAGAACAATTGAGAATACTGACAAAAGAGGAAACAGTTGATAGAGGCATGTATCTGCAAGTGTGAAAGCATGACATCAGTGTGTGCAGTGGCCCGTTCGTTTATGCTCCATCAAACAGAAAACCTATAATATGCCTGAGAGTGATTGTTTCCTGTTAGGCATCTCAAATTAATAGTGATGTGGAAGATTTCTCAGACCCACATAGAACAGCTGTGACAAGTGAGAACACTTATCGTTTTTTTCTTGTTATACGTAACAATGTATTAGGATTTACAACCATGCATTAGATACATCCGTAAAGTGACTTAATGAAATGTTCTGGACTACTACGAAGCATTAAAAAAAAAAAAAAAACTAATTCAACGAGGTGTTAAAGTTTAAGGTTTAATGCTTAGTGTTGCATACTGCGTACTATGCTGTTAAAAAGTTAGTTTTAAAAAAAGAAAGTGTGGTGTACAATGCAAACTATAAGTATGCTATAATCGGTATGCCAGTGTGACTTAAGGTACAATCTTTCTTTGACGTTGGCAAGTGTGGGACACCTAGTGGCTGAATGTTGCTATCGACAAAGAGAGAGAAAGAGATATTTGTTACTTGAAATTAAATAAAATAAAAATCATTGATTTTAAAAATTCTAAATGACTAAAACCTAAACTAAAATTAACATTAAAAGGGAAAATATACAAATAAAATATAATAATTAGGGTAGTATCCCTAAATGTAATAAAGAAAGAATGAAAATACAACAGTAGCAATCATTATACACTTTTAACGTTTATGTTATTTTATTTATATTATATCTATTTACTAATATCTGAAATTATTAAAGTATGCTCTTTGCATTATAATGTACAATCTGTAGCTTGTAGGGAGTCTTTGCCACTAGAGGGCACTATAGCTCATGTAATAAAATGAATGCTCAGAGATACTATACAAAGACTATACGCTTTCCTTTTTAAAAATGTCCATCTGATTCATAGATATTATTATAAACAATAATGACCCGTATTAATTACAGTAAACCTGATATTTGTTTTGACAACGCCTGTCGTTTGCTTTAGCTAAATATACAGTTTGTTTACATTACATTGCATCTTTGACTTCAGACTTTTTATTATATTCTTCCTTACTAATAACTAAGCACATTAAATTGTAGTATAAAAAGAGAAATGAAAGAGTGAATAATGTGCATATTTGTATTTGAATTTGTATTTGTGTTTAACTAATGTACTATGTCGAAGGTTTAACTCGTAATATTCATGAACTAAGTATTTTAAATTAAACTACAAAAAGAGGAAAGAAGACTAAATCATTTTCATATGTGTATGTCATACTACATGTTACTAATGAGCAAGGTTATTTACGATACTATGGCGACGGTTTAACTCTTAATATTCATGAGCTAATCCTTAAATGGATAACTACAACAGCAACGTCACTTGACCTAATGAATATTAATAAACTAATCCTTCGCAGTAGAAAAGAGCCGTTAGAAAGCTGGCTGCAGAAGAAGCCCCGTCATTCTGATCTCATTAATATTCAGGAGCTATGCCTCTGTCATCGGATGATTTCTTGTGGGCGGCGCCTGTAGAAGGAAGAAGCGCCGTTTTATCCAGCCGTGATGACTGAAACCGACTGTACCGGCATATGAGCCGCTCCTCTTTTCTCTGCACACACCGGACCGGACTGAATCTTCAGTGCATATTCAAATAAAAACATACAGACCCCAAGAATACGTATAATACATAGCGGATACTTATAGATCCAGAAACGTTCATGTCGGGCATTAATAGACAGATAAATCATATGATGGAGACGGAGATCCACGTGCCGGTAGGGTCACCGTCGATCAGAAAATTCCCGATATTCGTGGATGAGCACAATGTGACGGAGGGAGCGATGAAGCTGATCAAAGAGCTCAGACCGCGCTGGGACCCGAACATGATCCGGACTAAGGTAACGTTAAGTCCGCCTGTCTGTAACGTTAGCTGCAGCTAATCTACTCCCGGTGTATTTAAGGCCTTTGTGTATCAATTAATTTTGTAACAGATATTTTCACTTTGGATTAAAGCTCTTAATAAAGCAGCGTAAATGACGATGAATGATTTTTGCGTTTTCACGTCATATTGCTAGTTTTGACCCCATGAGTGACGTTGGAAACTAGCCTGGCTAATTTAGCCAGATGCTGGTCATTACATCCAGTTCAGTTAAATTTAATCATACGCACTCTATAATAAAACAGGAATAAATCAATGAATTAACATTTTGCGTTATGAAATGAGCTAGGAAATAGAGGTTTAAACATTTTTGACGTGAGGCGGGTCTCCGTCATACTGTATACGTCACTGGCAGCATTGACTACTGTGCTGATGAAAATAAGAGAGGATACGATAATTATTTCTTAAAAGTATTTACATTTTTACTTCATAATAAATAATTAAAAATGTCAGGGTGTTTAATAAGAGTTAGAGTTATGTTCATCTGTACTTTTGTTATTGTGTCTACACAGTTCCTGTTTGCATATCCCTGTTCAGCTACATGTTAACACCTCAAATAATACTACAGTGAAATGAGTTTGCTTAGTAAGGTGTATTGCCCTAATGAAAACACTTGTGCTGTATTTGCATCGAATACAATACATGAATCTGATTTAAATAAACCCCAAAGTCCCCTTTTTGCTCACAGGTGGTGTCAGTGCATTTTGACGACGCACTTGTCAGGTCCTATTGTTGAAAATTCTCTCTCTGTGTACAGTCAGCCTGGACTACGCTGGTGCAACAGTTACAGTATATATTTTGCTTCTTTTGTTCTTGATACAGGTCAGCTGTTGCTTATCACCTCTGAATAAGAGGTTATCTCTCAGCAGCTCCCACCTGGTGTTCTGGTTTGAAACAAGTTGATCTGATTAGATTGACTCAACCCAAAACCACTTTTGATTCAGAAGTGATCAGCCTGTTCCATTTGCGTAATCAGATCAATGTCTCACGACTTCATTGGAAAATTATTATTTTAATTTAGGAGGATCACAATCTTCACACAGTAACAGATTATTTTAATAGTAATAAAGCAAGCCTCTCATGCAGCCTATGAGGTAGTTTGTCCTAATGCAGCCGTTTAAATAACCTGAGTCACACTGACTGTCCAACGCCACATAGCCTGCACACTTAACACAACTATAAACTTGCGTTATTACACCGATTATCCACGTTATCTGTTGTATCTGTTTGAGTGTTATCATTTACAATGTGATGGGAAGTGAAGGTTACTAATGAACAGTGTAGTTATTGTCTGTTTGTCTTTACGCAGAGACAGCGTGTCCCAGTCCAAATCACTGAATCTCATGATGACGTGTCCGACCCTAAAAGCTAGAAAAGAAATAAGCATTCATTCATATCTTGTGCTTAAGAAAATTAAGCTTTTTTTGTGATATCCTCCTGAGACCCCGCCCATTGACTTGTGTCCTCTGTAGTGGACATTGCGTTTTCATGAATTTCCTTTGAATT
>JAUCMT010000013.1:5808158-5820173 GCA_032357475.1 Enteromius thamalakanensis
AATTGTAGAATTTTTTTTTAACCCAAAGGATGTAGGAAATCACAAAAAACCCAACAAAAAAAGACACTTTTTTTCTTCGGGTCTCAGGAGGATATTAAGCACATTTTACTCCCAAGTTCTTGTTAATATAATACAAACAAACACTAAAGTGGTTGTATTTTATACTTATCAGAATAATATTAATTTTATTTTTATTATAAATTTTAATGTTTTGGTAATAAGTAAACGTAATACTTTAATAGATTTAATATGCCAGAAATTATACAGCTATATTAACCCTGTAAAGCATGACATGAAAATAAAGTCAGAAAAAATCATATTTAAATAAAATAGTTGATGCATCAAGCTTTTATGGCTTATACCATGTGATATAATGAGAACATGTATGATGAAAAAAACATCCCTTGTATTAGGGGCCCAAAGCGTTGCTGATATACAGTCAAAAAGTAGAATGAATTTTTTTGATAGCTTGTAATGAAAAATCTATACGAGTATAACAGACTACTTGAATAAATGACATATACATTTCAGTGTCTTAGCAATATATTTAAATGCTTTATTTTATGATTAGAGCTCTGTAGTTTTTATTTTGGTGCAAAATATATAATGCAAGGCAATGCAATGTTAGTCCAAGATGACGAATAAACATTTTTAAAAAATAAAAATCATGTATGCAATTTTGTACACATTGAAAATGATGGCAAAACTTGTAATTAATGTGTAATGTTCAGCCCATTGTGAATTCTACGAAACCTCAACTAAGTCAACCAGCTAGATAATGTAACCTTAGTAACATTCAAATCTGCAGAATGCACAACAGCGATATTCACTTGATCTGAATTTGCATGAGACTGCATGAAACTTTTCCGCTGGCCCAACCTTGGTCCGGTCATAAAAATAGATTTCACTTTGAGATTTTGGGATGACCCATGACTCAAACATGGTTTTTATAGAGATTTACCCCCATACTGTTGAACAACATGAGTTGTGTTTGTGCTGTTTTGAAGCCAGGACGAATGAACCTAATCCCGTTCGACCTCCACGCGGGTGGCTCGGCATTGTTTACAGATAGCCAGCATAGTTTTCATCAATGAAAAACATGCATTGTGCCCAAACATATTGTTCACAGCTGCTTTGGTACAGTTGTTTGAATGAAGCCAAAATGCTCAAAATAAAGCTCCTCTGTTGGCGTGTGACATTCTGATACCATTCATCAAATTACAACAAGATGAGCTCTGCCGTTCCAGTCATTTAGAAGAGCTGAATGATCATGTGACATAGCCGAAAGAGTGAGACGTTTGTGTTGTGGTTGTTAATGATAACCACTTGACCTAGGCTCACCCGTAAACGCTCATCATTCAGCCAGTTCAAACTCAAACGATCCTGCATTGGGTCACTTATAGTTATGGAATATTTGCTGTCAAGACACACAAAAGATAAAAGTGTGCAACCTGTTGACATAACTGTTGAACAGTCAAAACGGCACCTGCTCAGAGTTGAATTCATCCTATCTACTCTATGTTGACCGCTCGTGCTGTTTGTACATTAGTCATTTCAGGAATCTCAGAAATGCATTGGTGGGCGGCAAGGCCACTGCATTGTATTGTGGGATACAGTGCTACAAGCACAAAGCATTTTAAGTTTTGCGAGTTTATCATATGCTTCGTTGTGACATTGATTTAAAACCGTATCGTTGAAAGGAATGGTTCACCCAAAAATAAAACATTTATACAAATTTACTCACCCTCAGGACAACTAAGATGCAGAGTTCGTTTCTCCATCGTTCAAACAGCGGATAAAATAATCCAGGAGTAATCTCTAGGCCACAATTAATGTCTTGTGAGGTCAAAAGCTGCTTATTTGTAAGAAATAAATCAATTATGGCATTTTAACTTAAAAAAAAATATCCATCCCCTTGGTCCTCTCAACATTCACCAACATACTAACTGTTAACTGTGCATATTTCTATGAACTATAAACTAACCCTTTAAATAAACAGAAAACTGTTTCGACATGGAGTTCTTGTGTACGAAGGAAACCTGCTTTTAAATGTTGTTTCAGTTCCACTGTCGACTTGTTTGTTTTGTCCCTTTACGAATTTTAAGATGTTTAAATGTTCTAACTTGCGACCAATCCTTGTGTTTATTTTGTCCCTTTAGCTTTTCACCGATGGCACAACTAACAAGCTGGTGGGGTGTTATGTGGAGGACTGCCCCGAGGATGTGGTGCTAGTGAGGGTGTACGGCAACAAGACGGAGCTGATCGTGGACCGAGACAATGAACTAAAGAGCTTCCAGGTTTTGCACGCCAATGGTTGCGCTCCTCGACTTTACTGCACCTTCCTGAATGGCATCTGCTATGAGTTCATGCAAGGACGTGCTCTGGATACCCAAGACGTCAGGGACCCTGTGTTACTCAGGTGGGTCCGTTCAGCACAGGGCACAAAATAGAAGAATCTAAATGGGTGTTCAATCTAAAAATAAGACATTTATTTGGTCTTTTGACTTCAGCATGTGGGTTAGATCATAGAGTACTCTGATTTTAGCTTGATGTACATTGCCTATTTTTGGCTCTTGTGACTATAATAAGGAAGTTATTAAAACTGACCAAGTTTCAGAACATTATACTTCTTACATGTTTATATTACTGCTAATTACATAATTATACCTAATTTATCTCAATTTTAAGACGGTATCCTTTGATGAGAGAATCCCAGAATGCATTTCAATTAGTTAAAAATGAATACTGAAAGTAATAGTTTACACTATCATTTAAAAGTGGGATATTTGTTTTGGGGAGAACTTTCGTATGCTCACTAATTATTTGATTAAAAAATACAGTAAAAGCATTAAAATTATTATTTGTTTTCAAGTTGAACATATTTTCAAATGTGATATATTCCTGTAACATAAGGCTGAGTTTTCAGCATCATTACTCCAGTCTTCAGTGTCACTTGATCCTTAAGAAATCATTCTAATATTTCTTATTATCAATATTAAAATAAGCTATGCTTTTTTGTGGAAACTGTGATAATTGTTTTCTACTATTTTTTGATAGCATTTGTTTGATTTATGTTATTACAAGTTGCTTAAGTAGACATACAATTTAATGAAAAAGAGAACCAAGGTGATATGAGTGTCCTCTTTTAAAATGGGTTTAAATATTTTAAAATGGTTTGTTGTTCTTCATATAGTCAAAGTCTAACTGCAAATTGGAGAGAATTATATATGCACTCAGACAGAAGCGTTCGTTCCCATCATGAGGGTCACGTAATCTCCTTCCAGGCACACAGTGAACCGTATCAAAACCTACACCAGTGACCCTGGACTAATATCCATTTTTCCACACCAACAGCTTTTTCCAGGCATTGTGTTTAACCTGAAATTAAACACTGCCATTTTGACCAACGTCTTCCTTTGTTATTATTGGCAGACTGATCGCACGTGAAATGGCTCGCATTCACGCCATCCACGCACACAACGGCTGCATCCCCAAACCCAACCTGTGGATCAAAATGCGCAAGTACTTCTCACTGGTGGCCACCGAGTTCACAGACCAAGCATCAAATGTCAGGTAAACCTCAGAGAGTGGATCTTCAATGATCTAAATTCAGATTGTAACACAAATTATTCACAAATCTGTTTGGATGAGACCTATTAAAGCCATTTGAAACCTAAGTCAGTTTTTTTTTTGCTTAGACAGGTGTACAGAGATTGCTTCCGTCCTTCTAATCTCATGCGCAGAGCTGTTATGTCACATAATCGTCTCCACTGTCTTCCTTACAAAGATGCTTCCTCTTAAAAGCTGTTTGCTTCCTGATGTTTATTGGGAGATGATGCAGATGGGATATCAGTTACGTCATTAGAGGATTAGAAAAGTTTCTCTGTTGGAGATTTATATTACTGCCCTAAAAAAGTCTAATCAGTCGCTTTCACGCAGTAGTTTCCTGTTACTTTATGCAAGTCATGTACTTGTGCAAAAAAAATAAAGCAACATATCAGATCAGTGCTGTAAGGTTTTGAGTGAGCCACTGCAGGTCTAAAGAAGATTCTGGAAATAGCTCCTTAAGCCCATTATGAAGGGAGAGTGGTCACTCAGATAGGCTTTCTCATTGGTTTAACTGGAAGTCTTAATTTCTCTTTTGTTAATCCACCCGTTTAAAGCCTGATGAAGCATTTAGTTGATACAATAGGATTCCATAAACTGGGCATGAAAAATACTTTAATTAATCTTAATGTTAATTTAAGAATATATTAAAACATTGTTACAATTCAAGAAAACATAATGTTTTTATTCAACAGTTGTTCTCTTCTGTGTCAGTCTTCGCTGCACGTTCATGAGTTCCATGACACATTCTGTCATCTTTCTTTAAAGCCAAATCAATTTGTGAAATAACACCACGTTTAGAAAGAATAGTAGTACTCAAATATACAACAAGAACAAAACAGGGACCAGAATAGAGCCCTGAGGCACTCCTTAATCCAAAACAGATAAAGAAAACCCATCAAGACAAACAAATTAACCAGTTAAGAGCACAAGCTTCCATACCCACACATTGTTCAAGTCGTGAGATGAAAAATTCTGTGGTCCACCATTGAAATCTAATAGTAAGAGTATCACAGAATCCTGAGTCAACCGATAACAAAACAGGTGCCGCGAGAAATCGGCTGCCGCTTTACAAACCAATGCATTCTGGTAAGATCATTTGTCTGCAGCTGCCTTTCGATCACATGTGCCATCAAAGTACCGTGAGAGCTAAACGAAAGCAGTCGCACAGGTCAGCCGCTGCTTTATATCATTAATGATGAAAATGAAGATTAGGCGATATGCTAAATATAGATTTTAATTGTATAGGAGTTAATGACGTTGATTCAGGATACCTGACGGCCGTCTCTTTACTCCTCCCTCGACTGCAAGGGGCTGCTCTCGCCAGCCGGTGGCAGGCTAGTGTAGTGCATCTCGAACGCACCTAATATCATTAAACACTTTTAATAATATTAATAAAATGTTTTGCCATTTGTCAAATACTCTTGACTCTCTGTTTGTGCTTGAGTGCTTGAAACACTCATCTGTTTCTGTGTTCTCTGAATTAGAATTCAGCAGGAAGTGCCCAGTCAGGAAGTTCTAGAACAGGAAATGATGTGGATGAAGGAACACCTGTCTCAGCTGGGCTCTCCTGTAGTGCTCTGTCACAATGACCTGCTCTGCAAGAACATCATTCACAATGCAAAGGAAGGTGAGTTCTGCTGGTGTACTCAACAGAACTTCATTGGTGTACTTCAGAATCTTGCTCTGCCTCTGAAACACCTTTCTTCTTGTGTAACCAAAGTCATGTGGGAGGGGAGTATAATATCAATATATCATAGCCCACTTTTCATGTTCAATTCATAGATTTTTTTAAGTGTCTGTTATGCTTTGTTTAAGTTTATTAATGGTATTGTATATGTCATAGTACAAGTTAAATGCATCATGAATGTGTTTTCTGTTGTTTTAAAATGCTTCAGTGTGTTACAGAATAGCAAATATATTGACTGCTGCCAGGCTTCACAAACACTACTGACCACTTGCTCTGGTGTTTCCATGCTGCCTGTGTTTTATTGTTTAGGCAAACATGAAATCCTTTATTTGGTTGAGCCAGAGGTTCGGGCTGCTCAAACAAAGAAATATTAACAACACCACAGAGCCGAACACTTTTCACCTAATGCATTACATTTTGAGATTGTTTTACTTACCACAAATCAACCCTTTTGCATTTTTCAGGTCACGTTCGGTTTATCGATTATGAATATTCAAGTTACAACTACCAAGCCTTTGACATTGGAAACCATTTCAATGAATTTGCAGGTGAGCAGCATTAAAATGTCATTCATAAAGGTAATTTTGTTTTGCATTAAGTTCATTATGCGTTTTTGTGTGTGTTTATCAGGCATGAGTGAACCCGACTATAACCTTTATCCCAGTCGAGAAATGCAGCTGGACTGGTTGCACACTTATTTGCAGGCCTACAAGCTCTTTACCAAGAAAGGTGAAGAGGTGAGTCAGCATGAACTGGAGACGCTCTTCGTACAGGTCAACAAATTTGCTCTGGTGAGTGTGCAGAGGATCGGTGTTTTCGTAAATTTGGAATTTATTTGGATTACAAGCTTTTTGCATGTTGATTGGTGTCAGAGATGCATCTGTGTATGGACTGAGCTAGGAGGCTTTGGCCTAAAGTTTGTTCTTCCGCTTTGGCAGGCTTCACATTTCTTCTGGGGCTTCTGGGCCCTGATCCAAGCCAAGTACTCCACCATCGAGTTTGACTTCCTCGGGTAAGCAGCATACCCAGCTCAGCAAACCTTTCATCTCCGTGATGGGGGAGGATTTATTTACAGGCATAAAGATCATTATCAACTCTAACTGTGTTAAGAGAAATGGGTTTTACTTTCAGATGAAGAATAAACAGTAAGTGATATGAAAGTGACAGTAAGTGGTGGAAACACATTTTAGTTGCTGAAGATACCTATAATATTGTATACTGGGAATAAGTCCAATTTCAATATTTATTACAAATGTAGAAATTAAATTAGAAAAAATGCTAAGAGTATGTATATCAAAATATAAATTATATTAATAACATGAAAATAAATAAAATTGTACTAAATAAATAAATTAGATTTGAATGTAGAAGAACGTTAGACCTCTCGGCTAAAACAATGTCCCAATACATTGTCCATGTTCTTGAAAAATACATTAGACCATGCAGATTACATTAGATTAATGAAAGCCTCAGTTGGAGGTGAACGTCTAATATGAAGCTCTCCCACATGCTGCAGAATGAATGGGTACAGATTGTTGTGTTACCTATAGAAACCAGTCAGCGGTGTTTGATTTCCAGATGTGGAAAAAAAGTAGATTTGACTGCAACAAGTGAGTTACAGCCTGCTAGCCTCTGAGACTTTGGCCCTTGACCTGAACTCCACTTGAAATCTACAGTGTTGTGTATCTGTAGCACAATGAAACTTTACCCATGTCACTCTAGGTTTTTTTTTTGTGGTTATGTCATCCGTAGGCTGAGGATATTTTTGTAGGAATCGTGGCTCAGTTTTATTAAACTGGCTCAAGTAATATATTCTGTAAACTTCCTACATCGCCAGTTTCCAAGCAACAGATCATGGTTCCACTCAGGCTGCACCTTTTAACAACAAATCACTGCCTGCGCAGAGAGATCAGGAGGGATCCTACCGTCTGTTTATGCCTCGTTGCCTGTAGGAAAAGGTTAAAAACATTCAACAAATCACCAGGTCTTAAGACAAAATGCCAATGATGCCTTTTTTAAATGTATTCAATATATATTTTATAATGTAATATATAATCTAACACAGGGCCCATAATTATATATAATGTGCTTTAAATACCATTTTTTATGCTGTTTTGTATTTAATACATTTATTTGTAATTTGCTATATTACAGCAGTGCTACAAATATAAAAAATATAGCATCTATAAACAATTTTCTTTTATTATTATGATTACATAGATATAACAGCCAAAATTGGTTAACATTTCTATAATTTTTTTTAATAAGTGATATGTTTTTGTTTATAAAAAAATATCTTCTTTTAAAAATATTACCTAAAATGTATAAACAATTGTTTTTTTTACTTAATTTCTAATTTTGAAGTTAATTTCTGACAATATTAGGGCTGTTCAAGTAATCAAATTTGTTTCGATTTCTGCCTCCGATGATTACGAAAATATTTTGCCCCCTTTCCAGCCGTGTGCTTTCACGGCTAAATCAGTCAAATCATGTGACTTGACTTTAGCTTGAGTTATTAAAGTTGATTACATTTATTAATGCCATCTTTTAGCTGAAGGTATGCGCCTAAATGGTCAAATATCCACACCATCTAGTGTCATAATGCGGCCGTTATTGATTATTCATGATTATTTCTTGTTGGTTATGTACTAAATGAACGGAAACAGATGAGAATGAACGGTAAATAAGATCCGTGCGGCTCTTAAAGTGACTACTATTCCTATGGGCTTAATATTAAACGATAAAAAACCAAGACAGAAATCCCACACTGCTCTTCACAGAAGTTGTTTTATAGCTTTACAGTGCTGTTTAATGTGACGCTCTACTCTTCTCCTAGGTATGCCGTGCTCCGTTTCAATCAGTACTTCGAGACCAAACCTGCTGTAATGGCTCTGGAGATCCACAAATGAGACGTCAGGATGAGAGGACAGTGCTGGTATCTGTTGACTGTTTGACTATGGAGTCAGAGGCCATTTCAGTCAAGGAAGGGTACGGGGTGCAGCAGGGGTGAGCACTGGGACCTCTTATGATTGGTTGACAGCTTGTCTGCCAAGTCTTATTTCCACAAATTCATGATTCCTTTTTCAAACACCAAATTTCTCTTTGGGACTCAACTATCAGTTGATCAAGTTGATATGAGTGTGTTTTTGTTATGTTTCAAATACAGTTTATTTATGAATTATTATTGGGCACTTGTTTTGCACCAAAGTAGTCCTTGCGCGACTTTGCTTTGACTTCTTGTTATGGGTTTTGCAGTGTGAAGAACCATAGCAAACGTCTGCAGAATTTGCTGTGAAGGAGGCCTGTAGTGATGTTTAGCAAGGGGATATTTTGATACTGCGGGCATTTCCCAAACACCCAAGCCTTGCGGCTTCATAATGCTTCTGTCGAACGGATGTGGCCCACCGTTGTTTATTTGCGATGACAAATGCAAGATTTGAAAAATTCAAATTCGTCTTACTGTGCAGATATGTGTTAAAAATCCGAGCTGGTAATACAACCAGAACCAAAAAGGGAACTAAATAGTTACCAAGGTCAAAATCCTGCCCTGTTCTGCACTATTACGCACTTGAGCAAATGACTTAAACCCTGCAATTAGTCCCCTGTAAGTCACTTTGAAAGAATGGCGTCAGCTAAAAGCCAAGTAACCAAGTAACCACTGAAGTCAACGAAACCTCAATCCAGACATTCCCAACAAGTCAGGGCCATGAGACCCTTCTTCGTCTTTTATGGTAGCTTTTATGGTTGTGAGGAGTTCTGTTGAATTTTCCACTCGTCCTCAGTCCCTCTCTGTCCTAAATGCGTTTGCATCACCTGGCAGAGCTCAAACCCAGATTTGAAAGTCATTACCTGCTCAATGATTACTAAGCTCATTCCTAATAAATGGTTTTCCAAAACTGGAAAAGGGGGCAGTGTTTATGTAACAGTGTTTTGTGGATTGATTCAGGTCACCATCTGTGAGGACTCGATGTCCTGGAGTGAAAAGGACAAGATTATTTAAAAATAAGTTTAGGACTGTCTTGTATGTGGTTTTTATTTTTAACTTCACTGCTGTTCATCTAAACTTCTCTCACCTACAGGATCATAACTTCACATTTCCAAGTCTTCTGCTTGATTGAATTCATGAAATATTTTGCTTTCGCTGTCAAATGTCAGTTTCTGTCCAAGTAAAAGATTTCAGTAGAAACGTGCTAAAGCCCGTGCATATTGAAAATGCTCCACTTCAGCTGTAATATTGTACTGTAAATTAGATATTTGTGAGAATCTGTCAAGAACATGTCAGGCCATATGCTATATAATATATACAATCAATTTAAAAAGGTAAAATTCTAATTACCGTATTACATTATTGAGAATCCTGTGAAACCAAAAAAAAATGTGTAGGCATTAAAAAAAACGTGGGGAGAGAAATCAGCTAACGTGTTTTTGTGAGATGCATCCATTTTCAGCATCGCTGGAAGCTTTTTTTTTGTTTTTTTGACTGACCAGATCAGTCCCTGAGCAATTAGCACAGCAGTCATTTTCAGTCCATCTTGAAACTAGATGTTGCATTTGAGCGGCGAGGTCACGGTGAAGTCTCTGAGGTGTCTCTGGCTCGGTGTCAGGAGCAGGTTAATAATGAAACGCTTTGAGCCGGCGGCGACGACTGAAAGCAAGAGGCCCTTTAACAAAATCATGAATAATTTTGCAGCCAGTGTTTCTCTGATGAGTTGGAACTGCCTGATGGCTCTGTGCTAATATACCATGTTCAGGTTGCGTTCACTGCTCAGATCTAAAATTAGAGATTCATCTTCAGAAAACATTTCCAGGTCAAATTTCACCAGACAGATTCAAGTATACGTTGCATACAGAAAATGCAAAAACCTTGCCATTTGTGTGGAAAAATCAATTAATAAATGCGTTATTTATTCATTAAATCTTTTGAATTTAAATGCAAAATACTGTAAATCTGCTGTAATGCGGTAAGCTACTGGGATTAATTTTTTCATAATGATTCAAACGACACTTCCACAAAATTTTACTTTTAAGGCCAGCCCATGTATTTTTTCATCTTTGTGCTCCACTGATAACTGAAAAAGTGGAAAACATTTATATAGCTTACATATTCCTTTCATGCATGAAGAATGTTATGAATTTGAACAATATGAATGTTCATATAACAGGAGTGCAATTGCGAGATGTGTGTAGATGTACATATGTGAATGTGTCTACCAGAAGAACATTAGTTGCTTGATATGAAGGCCATTTTTTTAATGTGAAGGGGGAAACGTTTACAAACACCATTCCCGAGTCCTGGAAAGTTTATTTTATTGAGCTGAGATTATATTTTTTTCACTTTAATATCATTTTCCTGATGTGGCTAGAGCTGTTTGTTCTCTGTGGGATTGAGATGGTGGATCCTAGACCTTTCATAGCACGTATATAAAATTAGATATCATCTCTATTAATCGAAATGACCTTGTAAATATCCCTTTGTAAACCTCTGCTCTTAAAAGGGATGTTTACAGGAAGCATCTGTGTTGGGGTTTTGTTTTGTCGGCTTCACAGCGTGCGCTTTATTTGAGATCTGTTCTTTTGTGAATGTACTGAAGAAATGTACAGATTATGTTTCATTTATACTTGCAACTTTAGCATTTCTAATTGTTTTGTATATTTAACTGAAATGGGAGTGTACTGGATTGTTAGGTTGGCATGGACCCAAGTGTGTGTGTGTGTGTGTGTGTGTGTGTCAGCAGGCGGCGCTATTATAACGCGGCGAGGCTTTCGGCACTGATAAGGATTCTGTAAATACTGTGAAATATTGTGAAAAATACTGTACAATGTTTTCGCTTCTATTCAACTGTGAGAATAATTTTATAATTATTCAGATTTTCCATTAAAATGTCAAGAGTTGGATCTAATTGTGTGCCAATGTGCTTTTTTCACTTTGTGATAATAGAAGTCTGTAATATGCATTAAATGCACGCTCTGTGTGAATGAAAACGGCCTCTGGTAACCCAAAGTGTCCTCTGTGTCACACCCGGTCAAACACTTTAGTTTCCTCATTGAACTTTTGCCTGTCTCCTGTGGACGGTGACCTGCATTTTGCCCCGGTAAGCACAGGAAGACTACTATTGAGGATATCCCGAATCAAACAAGCACAATGCATTTACACACATGCAAGACAACATCCTCAGTGCTAATGTGCAGGAACTAGTTCTGTTTGGTTTGTTTTTTTCCTCAGAGATTCAGTCATTTGAATGCATTTTCTCTTGGTAAATATTCAAAGGTTATGAAATATAATATTTGCGATTATGTCTATTAATCCTTATGATTATAACGTAGTTATTTTAGTGACTTGAATTAATAATAAGCGCTTCCAGCTGCAAAAATATGAAAAAATAATCTGAACCACATCAAGTAAACATGACATTTTATTTATGCTTCAAAAACAAACCACAAAAACTTGCCTGGAAAAATGCAACATACAGAAAAAAATACATGTACACCTTTAAATTATACACTTTTATAAACAAAATAAAGTCTATATCTATATTTTACAACAGCTGGTTTTGCAAGAGTTGTCCAGATTGCAAATCATTGTTTTTCCCCACAATGGGTTCTTTCTAGATAAAATACGAACTGTATTTCTGTGTCCAGCTATATCAGGGTATCCGCGGGGTTTTAAAAAGTATTAAAAAGTGATAAATCAAAATTGTCAAATTTAAGGCCATTAAAAG
>JAUCMT010000013.1:5820273-5838619 GCA_032357475.1 Enteromius thamalakanensis
TATACATATATATATATATATATACACACACACACACACACACACACACACACGTATATATATATTTTTTTTTTTCCCCTTTCTATTCTTTTTGCAAACTAATCAAAAGGTAATAGTGAAGGATATTATTATCTCTCTTTTTACCACAAATACCTATTTAATGTGCGATTCGAAATGGTGTATAACAAGATCAAGAAAAAGTTCTAAAGACTTCAACCTGAATTTATTTCTCAGAGCTGAAAATTCAAGCAAACACCTTGCAAGCCTCAACATAACTGTCATTAAGCGAGTTCCCCACTGCAATCTGTGGACTGTTTGTTTGAACGGGAATTAATGTATAACAATCCTTGATTAATTTGTAAAGAAACAAATCATGAGGCTACGGCGGTCTATTAAAATATCAACCCGCAGGAACACTACGCAGTGTTTTCAAAAGTCACAGCGGAGACCAGTGGAGTTCATGCAAATAACTGCGAGACTTATTTCCTGGTCATATTCATTACAACTGAAAGCGGCCTTACTGTATTAGAATGACAGTTTATCCGACTGTGAGTGAACATAGCAAGGCATTTGTATTTTTACACATGACAAACAAACAAATGAAGCCCACACAAATCTGTTGACAATATTTGCACTGACGTTATTATTCAGATAAAATGTAAATTATTAGACGGAACAGAATATCGCGTTTAGTGTGGCTTTCTTTAATTATAGTGCAGAGACATTATATTAAAATTTATTTATTTAAATAATTCGGAAGGAGAAAATATTTAATATAGTGATAAGGTATAACAATTAATAAAAACAGTTGTTTTTTTTACACTTCATTTCTAAAGTAAATGATTTTAAAATATTATTTATTGCTTGGTATAATAAACCCGAATTAGCCGAAAGACGATTTCTGAATGACTTTTTAGTATATTTTTCAGATTCTAGAACCTATAAAGCAGACCCATGAGAACATTTCTATTAGCTGAAAAGATCTGAATAGTGTTGTTTGTTTGCCTTTCTTTGTCTCCATTCATTTTTTTTTTCCATTCAGTACAATTCTTCCCCTAATTTAAACAATTATACATTCAGGGCATAAATCCACCCTGCAATTTGCCCCTGAAACTTTTATGTGAAAACCTTTGTTTAAGCTCACACCCAAACCAGCATATTGAGTCAAAATCAAAGTCATGTTGAAGCTTGCATCAAATGAAACTTTACCTTTTGCCCATCACACAAACTTTAATAAACCCGAGAACATGGTGCGGAACAAACACTCATGCTAAATAAATAAATTCAAAAGTCCAGTCACAGCATGAAGAATCAAACCTGTTTGGTCGTTACTTAATTCAAAAATATATGATTTTTAATGCTTAAATATAATAGGTTCAAAATAACGCTGCAGCATAAATGTGCCGCCTAAATTCAAATTAAGACGTATAGAAAATATTGTTTTACCATTGCATAAATGATTATAATTTGCAATGTAACAATTAAAAAGCATGAAAAAAAGCATGAAAAAAAAGTAAAGCAAAACAACTGAACACGAAGTGCGTAAAGTTGCAAAGCAAGTCTTACCTAAAGTGGCTGAGTCGACTTGTGACAACAGAAAGAGAGTGATGCTCGTTTTGATGGGCGGCTGTCAGATTGTGTGCTCAAACTTTGTCTGTTCTAATGTTCTAATGGAGGACTTTCTAATTTCCGCTGTGGGTCTGAGCTCAGCTCATGGTAAAGAGGGTAGGTGGAACAAAACCTGGAGGTTTTTGGGAACGTGTAGGCGAAGAGTGAAAGTCTTACGGCATTTTCCAGTTGCCACCTCTCACGTGCGGAAAGCCATTTTACCAAAGATAACTTGCCATTAAGCATTATTTATAGAACGTTGCTGTATTCTCATGTGCTGGAATGCAAAAAAATGTGTGTGATGTAATAAGGCACACCAAAACCACTTTTGCCTTATGGTTTGCCTCTTCTTCTTCTTCTAACAAGATGCTGTTAGGGGTTTTTTACAGCAAGTCTACAAAACTTGTTCCAAAGAGAGTTACAATGCAATCTTTACAGACAAAAATAACATGTCATATTTCTGACAGGGCCCCAGTGCTCTTTGACTCCACGCACAAGCGACTGAACAGAACACACTCAAAGCGTGAAGATGATTTGATGGACAGCCGCAGTGATTGAACGCATTTATCAGTGCCAGCTTCTCTGGCCTGCTCTGTTTGATTTCATTGATGTTGTGGCGAGCCCTGAAAAACTCACTTAACAAGCTATTGTTGTCCCTCTCTCATCAGACCCCGGCTCAATAGGACGTATGAAACAATGCAGACCCGAACAGAAGAGGTCGAAGTTTGAATAACAGAAAGAATGGACTTTTGTTTATTCGCCTGCCCTAGCTAAACTCTCTAGCTTATGGGAAATAATGTCACGAGTCTGTCCATCCATCAGTGCTGCAGACTTGCAGCACAACTTTTCCTGCATTGTGTGACTGATAGATGTAGAATAAAGTCAATAGAATTATCCAGGTATATGACAGATGGCCTAAGATACAAGCGTATACTTGGCTTCTTTAAAACAACCTTGATTTGTACTGTTAATGAAAGTGCTGCTTCATCCTGGCATTAACTGAAAAATGCCAAGAGGCTTTGTCAGTGAATAAGTATTTAAATTCATGTACAATAAGTGTTCTTTTTCATCTCTTTTCTTGTCACTCTTCCGTCAAAGTTAGGATAATTATGCCATATGTTGATCTAGATATGAGTGATTGGAAAACCCCTTTCAGAGGACCACCAGAAAAGTAAAAGAACTACTAAACAACCCGTTTACAGTATGTTTGCCCTCCAAAGTGCTCTAATAGCAATTTCAGAAATGGCTGTCAGATAAGAGCACCACAGAGTTTGTATAAATCAGCATGTGAAGGGTTCAAGACTTTGGAGAGACCGGATGCATAGACACGCCGACAGCTAAAGAGAACCACCACTGGTTTCCTGACCTCTTAAACGGAGTCAAAGACGGGGGAAAAAATGGAGCTGAACCAGAGAAGGAAAACAAGGCATAGCGTAAACAAGGGGGATAGAAACAAGGGGGGAAAGCAAAAGGTCAGAGACTCCCTACAGACAGGCATCTTTGTGTGCAGTCACCCACTGTGAAGCCAAACCCTCGCGACCACTTCGCCAACTTCCCCTTTAATGATCCGTCGACATGCCCGCTCACAATAAAGGTGCAAAATCAGGTGCTGGATGCTCTTGGTGGGATAAAAGCAGGATATGCTGCCTGCACTGCCTGCACGACGTGCTTATTTAATGATGCAGAGGGAAAATAAAACGTCTACTTAGAGCTTGTTATCAAAAGTTTAACACCTATTCAGCAATTGCGCCACAGTCGGTCTGCCCTGAGGTGCTCTGCTTTCTGGTTATTCCGGAAGGCTGATATTCTACAACAGAGAGAGATCAACAGTTCTCTTCACACAGAAAATCTGCCAGACCTGTCAGCTGCCTGAAGAGCAGTTCTTAGCAGGTCCCCAAATAAAAAAAATGTTCACATGCAATAAAAACAGGGTTGAGTGCGATCCATTGATATTCAGCCAACTTCAACTACCGATGTCCAGTGAGACAGATTTAATATTTACATATAAATTGTATGTAATATTATATATTTACAGATTTGTGTGTGTGCAATGTATAATATAAAGTCTTTGAATATAAACTAAATCAATACAATACTGCATATAAATTTGAATTATATATAAAATAAAATTATATATTTTTTTATATATATACAATATACATAGTGTGTGTGTTTTTGCCTTTTTACATATATATGTAAAAAAGAAAAAAAGAAAATAGCATAATATTACATATTGCCACTGACATTGGCTAATGTAAGCTAATTTCTTATTTTTAAAAGGGCCTAAAATAACTACAAGTTATTAATGTTATGCATGCACTTATCCACAAGAAGGGTCATATTAGACCCAGTAATCGGTTCAATTGAACAAATGAGTGATTAAACAATCCAAACAGGGCAATTTGAGCAGACAAAAACATGAACTAAAAATGTATACAGTTGTCATTTAAAAAGTTTGCAAGCATTCGTTCACCTCATAAAGATAAAAGATAAAACAAACCTTTCTGAAAACGCTTGCATAAAAATGCTTCTTTTCCTTTTTGAATAATACGCGTAAAAGTTCATATCACCTGAAATAGAAATCGCTTCTTCATTTACAATCAACTGCTGCAATGGCCTTGAGAGGACACTGCATACACTTTCAGCTCACATCAATAATAATTGACTGAGTACGCACTGAAAGCAGGTTGTCATTTCCTATCCAAACACGTTGTACAGACACACACAACAGAACACGTTCAGGTGAGAAACGAGTTCGTTTTATTCAAAGCACATAGTCAAAGTGAGTTTTGTTTACTCTTTAGGTTCATAAAACCGGGGTATTTTGACTGTGCGGACGCGTAAAACGCTCGCTTCGGTGATTCAGGTAGATAATAGTGGATCAAAATCCTCGTCTCGTTGACCTACCTCAAAAGGTTTGTTATATCTCTCACTACAGACAGAAAAACGTGCCAAACACTCGTGCGTAAAGTTTCAAAGAAAGCGCCATTTGCTCACTTACCAACTCCAAAAGAACTGTGCTCCACAAACTTTATTCCTTCAGTCTTTCCGTAGTCTCTGGGCCCGCGGAATCGATAACGCCGCATGCAAAATGTGGTTTCCCCTCGTGTCAATGAATAATACGCGTCTGTCTATTAACTGCTTAAAGCACAACCTGAGACTCCAAGCGCACAGCTGATGAATACGTCGCGCTCCAGCCTCCCTTCACTCCAGAATGACTTTCTGGTGTTCAGTTTCCAACATTCTCGGTCCTGCTGCCTGTCATTCACCTCCCTCTTAAAGGGAAAGCTCTTCTTTCTGGGTTTCCCTTGGCAAAAGGAAAAATGCTAGGATCCTTGAAGGGAGGGGAAAGGGAGATGCTCTGTTCATGAGTACCTGCTGTTTCAAGTTCAGCTTTAATGTCTTTTTATCCTTAATGCAGCTCTAATGCATCCAAAATTGGGAAAAGTGCACAAAAACATGCATTTGTTTACCTTCTATTTAGAGAATAAATGCTTTCCAACTTAAAATCTCAGTTTAACTCTGGCACACATCTATAATACGGCTGATCTATATTAAATAAATAAATAAATAATCTATAGCCTCATACAATGATCTCGAAAATAGGCTTAGCCTAGTTTTTAATGAAACTTTAGTGCTTTCTTGCATGCTGTTTCAAGTTCAGCAATACAGTTTATGTTCAAATGTGTTTTAAAATGTAGTTTTAATGCACATAGTTAAAAAAGTTTCATATTTATATTTTGTTTTTACAAAAAATATTGAATTTCAATTTGACGAATTGCAGTTTTAGTGTTACCCTGTCATAAAACTATGATCTGGAATGTGTCTTATGGACTTTTATGAAATTGTTTTGAAGCTAAAAGTAACTGATTTGCAATGAAATTGTGACTTTTGCAGTTTATTTACTCCCATTTATGTACATATGTTGCATGTCATCAAAAAAAAAAGCGAGGGAAAAAAACATTGAATTCATTTCAGTGACAACAAAGTGAATACTAAATACTAAAAAGTAGTATTTATTTTTTTTAATCAAGTGTGAAACGTGCTATGACAGAAAAATATCAGTGTGCCATACGCATGCTTGCCAAACCTGACACGCAACACTTAAACATTTTGAGCAAACCCTCAATTAAGACCTTTCCAACAGCAGCGTCATTGTATTAAAGTTCTCTGTAACGAGGGGCTCCATCACAGTCACCCCGTGTGACATTTGCACGGGGGCCCGTTAGCCGATCCGAATCATCAGAGTCCTTTAAAGCGCTCCAAACCTGCGTTTTTATGTCTCTTTCTGTCTCTTTTTCCCTCAGCGCACGCACAACTAGCCATCGCTGCGCAGGGGTGAGAGCGCAAAGCCGATGTGCCATTTCTAATCCCCTCTGTTCCTGCCTTTGTGTAGTGGCCCAGCAGGAAGTAGGAGCTGGGCAGACAACAATTAACAAAAGAGCTGTGAAGAATACAATTAGCCATCAATAGGAAACCACAGGCCTTTGTGCCTGTTTCCATGGAGATGCTTGACTACCACTATTCCAGGATTACAGAACCTTACCCCCCCTTCCACAACACCACCACTTCTTCTGTGTTTTTTTCCACTTCGTCTTTCTTTAACCCTCTCCATCCTTCTTTTTTTCGTCCGTCTTTTATATCCACCTCTCTTTCTTTATTTCCATGTCACTCTCTTGTCACTAAGTAACTCTGGGGGCTTTAGACGAGCGCTCGCACCTTTGTTCTGCTCCGAGCTTTTCAAGTCTTCTACCTTTGTGTCCCCCGCTGGGCTGAGGTGAAGGTGCCGACTTTTTTTTTCATTACTCGCTCCCATTTTCTTCATTTGTCCAAAGGATTACCCAGACTGGAGCTTTGTAAGGGTTTGAGAAAGACCTGAGCTGATATAACGCCAATAGTGTTTTAGCTCTACTGAAAAAAGGTTCATGAAAAAGAAGTCTTTATTGTCCATCTGCATGGGCTTGCACCCTTTATCCTGGAGCTCCGTAGAGTTTACAAGTGCTTCAAGCTGTTGTTTAATGCAGATAATGAGGTTTTTGTTCTAAAAACGTGTTACAATGATTCTATTTTCGCTGTGGGAGCGGTAAACGAATGTTCTAAACACATTTATTTAAATTTCACTACATTTTTCAAAAGTGTTAACCTTAAAATGTTTTTGAGAACTGTTCGAAAGGAATATGAGGGTTATGAGGAATATGAGGAAGTTGCACACTTTTTTAGGCCTTATAAATACTCTAAGAAAATACCTGAGCATAAATGCTTCTATGCAAATTTGATTTCTCCTATGCAAATGTGTCAAAATGCTATTAGTAATCAGCTACACATTGCTAGAAAGCACTAGAGGGTATGCAATATGTAGCCTATACTGTCGTCGAGTATAGTTGAGAATGGAACAAACTAAATTTTTATGTTTTTATGTTATAACACAAGAATTTGGAGGTATCTCTATCGCCCCCTTGAGGGTTCATCACTGTACAGTCACTGTAACGCACTAGGAATGTAAATATGTACATTAGTGCTGTCAAATGCATAATCACGATTAATCGCAATTTTATTATGTATATATAAATAAACACAGTATATATTTTACAAATGTTTACATGTTTATACATTTATATATTTATATTATTATATTTTATACTACATATGTAAAATATAAACAACATATTTTTTCTTAAATATATACATGTATGTGTTTGTATTTTTAAATACAAAATAAAAATACACAGTATACACACATATTATTATGTCAACAAATCTTATTTTGGATGAGTTTAATCGTGATTAATCTTCTGACATCACTAATAAATGTATATTACACATGGGGCACTATTCATTAAACTATAGCAGATTTCTAATGATCATAAAACGATTAAAAACAAATTAGTAAATCAAATGATTTTTAAAAGTTGTTATGTGGGTGACCTAAAGTAAAACGATAATTAAAAATTAAAATATATTGATTGTTGTCAAACAGGTTTCCCCTCAAAAAACCAGGGTGCTCAAACAAACAATGTGTCAGTGTTTATGCTTTTTCGGAGGGATCGGCCTTTGAATGGTTTGCTTGTGAACTTGCACAGAGTATGTTTCTGGCCTCAGATGGTGCTGTTGGAACGTTCCCTGTGAGCTCCCGATTTCAGGACAGGCCTTTGTCCGTCAAGAGAGTGGCGAACCCAAACACTCTACGTCTTTCTGCAGAACCGTGGCATTTACAAATGCAAATGACTCCATAGAATGAAGACGTTAATTCAGTCTTTTGGAATACAACCAAGCGTTCTTTAGACCCCTTGTCTTCATTATAACACAGCCAGCCTGTCAGGCCTGTAAGAATCACTCTGTATTCTCTGCACTACACACTATGCCAATTAGGCAATCATTGTGACTAATAAGAATAATCTTACATTGTGGTTGCAAAAAATGGCTCATATTATAAAAAGAACTTTGGGAGCGGATACGTCTGTGTTCTCTCTTCCTGTTTGCTTGTGTGTCGATATGCTGTTTCCCCCCTAACTCGTCTATTAAAGATCTTTATCAGCACATGCAAATGCATCTCATTAAAAGCATTATTATTGATGATTAATTTCATGTTTTCCCATTGCAGCGAATGAATCTGATTATCTATATGCAGATAGTTTAAGGCTTGCTTCAATACGTGAGAACGATAAGCTGATTAGTAGCGGCAGCTGTAGTTAGTACTCTGTGTTTTACCACAGTATTTCAGTGATGCTATCAGGTAAGTGCTGGGAACGTTCAGAATTCACATCAAAATTGCTTTTGTTGAAAACATTTCATTTCGCTTCCCAATAAGTGATTTATTTTTGAACCTTTGACATTTCATTGATTAACTAGGCTGTTAAACCAACCGTGCTTGTGTGGAATTGTGGGAGAATGGCCTAAACCACCATGAAATCATTATTTTCCCTTGCAACTGCTATCTGCGCTGCTTACTCTCCAAACAAACTGCCATTTTTGTCTATGTAGGCACTTCACAAAAACCAATGTGTCCTCATAAAAAAAAAGTGCAAAAAATGTTGATGGGGTAATAATACTGAGCCAGTTGCTCAAACCGCATTGGGAGGGAACCGGGCTGATATAGAACAGCAAACATGACAGATATTTGCCCAAAAACACATATGCGATAAGGTCAAGCGCATTATTTCTGAGAATTATCGGAAAGCCGCAACCTGTTCCGATTTCTGTTCCGTTGATTTCAAGCAACAAACGTGTTTGTTTGTGAGAAACGTTTGACGAAAAACATTCCTTTTCCACCGCAAACGCTCAGCGAAATCATAAGAATCAGGTCTGCACAACCTAATTGAGGTAAAAGCAATAGCGAAAAAGCAGCAGGTGGTTTGAGTGGCAAGTTGGGCTTCGTTTATTTTTCGGGCCAATTGCAAGCTTTTTGTGCAACTTGGCTTTCATCAAATATCTGCTACCTGAACAAAATGGGTTGAGAGGCTCCAAACGAGTTTATCTGATGGTGCTTTCAGGCTTTCGGCATTTCGGTGTGCCAGAATTCTCTCTCCGAACTGGAGGAAACGGGCGAAGGGCATTAACCTCGACTGTTTCATGTCTGCTGGTTTGGAACTCACATTGCGGAATGAAAAACTCTACAGAAACAAACATCACAGCTCTGTTAGAGCACTACAACAGAATATACAATCAATTATATAAAAGAAGGAGTACAGTACGTATGATAGAAAAAATATTGCATGTGTTAAAATGGAGTTGAATGCCAATGCCTCTACCAATAATGCAAACAAGCTGCATAGAAGCCCTTGCCAAAATACTTTGCATACTCAATTTTATAGGAATAGTTAAGCCACAAATGAGAATTCTTTCATTATTTATCACCATCATGCTGTTGCATACCTGTATTATTTTTTTATCATTGTCAAATCTGCTATGGTGTTTCTACACAGCTATTATAGACCTTAAGATTTGAGATGTTTTACAGAAGTCAAATGGACTTTATTTGATATTCTTGACATACATTTATGCATTTGGTTGAAGTAACTGATATTTTGTTCAAGCATTTCTCTTTTCTTTCCAGTTCATTCATTCCCTGTGAATCAAACACGTAACCCTGTTTGAGCTACAACTAAATATTTTTAAACTGGCATGCTTGCATATGTCATCACATGTGATCTGTTTTCCTCACTAAGGGTTCAGAAGACCTGTGATGCCGTGCATAAGTCGCACAGACGGCTTTTTTGACAGACATTAACATGCATTCACGTGTTCAAGCATTGCCTGGAATCAATCCCATAACCTTACTGTCGTTCTCACCATGCTCTATTGTTAAACTACCGAAACGCAGGAGAAATGTAGCCACACTACTAACGTAAAACTTCTAAACTGGAATGTTTGCATATGGAAACAATCATGTCAAACTTGCTATAGTTCGTCAGAATTGTTCTGATCCGTGATATGGACTCAGAAGTTTTGAAATTCAGCAAACAAATCCTTTGGACTGCATTTATAGTGTTTTTCAGAGATTGACAGATGTACATTTATGCATTTGGTAGACACATTTTAAAAAAATATACATGTTAGACAAACTAAAACATGTTTGAACTAGTCGAACGATGGACAGATGTTGTCACATTATCACCTAAAACCGTATTTTGAAAAAAAACTCAATCTTGCATCCTTGCAAGCTTCAAATTTGGTCTGTGTTTCCACATAAAGCTTCCAAAAACAGTGGAATCAAGTTGGATGGGTACTTTTACAACATCTTTTTGAACATTTGGTAATCAAAGCAATTGCATTCAAGCATTTATTATGCATTCTGCAGGAATCTAACCCATTGGCATTGTTACAGCCATTCCCTGCTGTTTGTGCTGTGAACAGAGGACAGTCGTGGTCTCACAAAACTCAATCTTTTAATCTGGCATGCTTGCGTTCAGTATCAATCTTGTCAGTGGCTTCAGAAACACCTGCATGGGAATCAAACCCATGACCTTGACGCTGCCGTTAGTGCCATGCTCTAGAATGAGCCGATACTGGTTTAAACACCATGTGAATTTGCATTACAAGCCACAATACATAATCAAACCATCCTAGATGAAGACCACGATGCCCACCAGGCCACCAAACTGCATGCACAAACTCACATGCAGTGCATGTCAAATTGGCGTAGCATTCAAGTCTGCCAAGAGATTCCAGCTCTTGCTATTTTCAATTTGCCGTGGTAAACCCAGGTGACAAGGCACAAGTTATGCCCCACTCCCCCTTTTTTCTCCTTTCAGAGGCCTGTCTGGTCCAAAACCACCCACATTTCTACTTTAGCGCTTGTGCAAAAAAAAAAACAAACAGTAGCGAGAATAAAGGGCCGGCTCACGGCAGGGGCTGAAGGGAATATTGGCAGTGCCGCACACAAAGGCGGCCCTGAAAATAGCCCCCTAGCACAATGAAACCTGCCACTCTGTCTATGAGATAATGTCTAATTGAAAACAGTGCCGCCATTGTGCCGCTGTCACCGGCCTATTGTCCAAAGCCTACCCCCCCTCTCCACACACACTTTTTTTTCCATTGACGCGGCGCGATTGTTCCCTGCCATTGTGGCACCCGCACCCCTCACTCTCTCTCTGTATTGTTATAATTTCATTACTCGTTTGTTTTTTGTTCCACATCTCCTTTTGCTCCCCTGCAGGTCTTTTGTTCGGTACATTTAGGCACTTCATATTGAATTGCCAACACATTGTGTGTGTGTTCGCATATGTGTGTGTGTGTGTGTGTCTAAATCGCAGACAAAAAAAAAACTTCCATGAAAGGTGCAAAAGTGACCAATTTTAGCAAACGTAAGTGAGAAGTTTAGAGTGTGAGTGTTTACCACAAAAAGAGCATCAACAAATTCTATTCCAAAATGCACTAAATTGCATAAGTGTCACTTTGTAGACTGTTTGTTTAGGGTCAATTTAAAACTCGTGCCTTTTGGGTCCCTCATTAACATATGCACGAATAATGACTTTAACAATGAAAGGCTGATGCCAACTTTCACTATGTGTTATTGACAGCATCAAAACAATTATTTATTTTTTGTTTCGCAATTTTTTTTTAGACAAAAAACATACACATAAAAGCAAGCATTAACTCATTTATATCCTTATTTATTATATCCAATTAATATATTATCCAAATAACATAATAAAATAATAAAAAATTATGCATATATATATATATATATTAGTGGTGGGCCGTTATCGGCGTTAACGCGCTGCGTTAACGCGAGACTCTTATCGCGCNNNAATTTGAAAATTAATCTAGATTAATCTAGATTAAAAAAATTAATCTATGCCCACCCCTAATATATATATATATACTTTTCATTTAATATAAAAATGGATAAAATATTATATATTTAAATATCTTAAAATGTCAACTTTAATTACGTAATTTGGTATAGTAACATCAAATTTTCTTATAAAGCATACCTTGCATTAATGTTAATAATAATAAACTGTAATTAAACCCCAAAATTGTCTGTTTCCTTCAAGAAGGTATAATTATTACACGTATTAAAGTAATACAGCACAATGCATAAAACTTATGCATTTCACCGAATGCTGTAAAAAGAGAAAAGGAGGCGTTTTCATTGAATCACCATTAGTACTAAGAACATGCGATTGCTTTCATGTTATCCGCTTTACAGTTGTATACTGCTGAAAAGATTACATAGAAAAGTACACCCATTGGCCAGCAGTCCCTTGATACCCTCTATCATCACTGATCATCTGATGATGCTGAAACATGGAAATGTCTGAAGCTTGTTCATTATTTATTTGCACAAAGCCTGGCCTGATTTGGACCCTCTTTCGCTTACACTCAGAGTCTGGATCTTTGCCCAACGGTGCCATGTCCATTTCAGCCGAAGTGAGTCACAATGAAAAATGCTATGAATGTTTCCTTGGGTGAAAATGAGAAACAAAAGCCCTTATCGGACTTGCATATTATTGTATGTGTTAATAGGAGAAAAATGGAGGTATTATGTATTACAACCAGACTGTTAAAACAAGATAAGCAACATGTTCACAGGTCACTGCCTGTGCGCACAGAACGCTTTGGTGGAGTGTCACCTACGTGTAAACAGCATTTGCAGCGTTTGTGCTTTTTTTTGCACCTTCAGTGAGGAAAGTGTTTTTCAACCTTCTGGAGGTTCTACATAAACCACCCTGGGTCTTTAATAAACAATGAAAAATAATAAAAATAAACAATTAAAAAAAATTTAAGTATTAAGAAAAAAAAACTACCTTGACACAGTTTTATATATACATTTTTCTCCTTATTTGTAAAAGGCTTTCATTTGGATGAAAGCCACTAATTTCTCCCCAAATTTTTTTTATAATAGTAATAATGAAAGCAGTGTTTCACTGACTATAATTATAATTTTTTAGCATTATTATTATATTAAATAACAGACTTCCTATAGTTTTTATTACATACCCTTTTTTGTGCGACAGCCATTCTTTAAATATTTATTTTTTAATATTAATACACTTTCAATAATTTTTTCAAAATATATTTTTAAATAGTATTATTATTATTATTATTATTAAGATTATTATTTATTATTTTAAAAATGTTTCCAACCAAATAAAATTATATTGTTATAAATGATATAAATGTGTGTGTATATGTATATATATATATATATATATATATATATATTTAGGAAATAAATAATATATATATATATCTATATATATATTACTTATTATTATTAACAATATATTATTAAATGTTATTAAGGTCTCCAGCCTTGAAGTAATTATCTTTTTTTCTTTTTCCAGAAGTGTAAGTGTCACTTCTCACACATCGTTTCACTAAGACATGACAAAAGAGTCATATCCAAAGAACTGACACTGGAAAGATGTTCAATGTCTTTTCTGGAGCTCTTTGAGTACCTATATTAAGTATTTTAGTCCTCAGTTCGGAACAATGAAAACAAACAGACCATCATTCTTTCCAGACAGAGAGGATGGCAGCCAGATAAATTGCCTGAAGTCTTTTAAAATCCATATTTAATGTGAAATCATCTCCTGTTTGGATACGCACATGCTATTCTTAAAGTGAACAAAAACATCATCAGCGTCCAACACGTGTGAGTGATGCAGACAGCCAGGGTTCAGTGGATGGTGTGGATGTCGAGGGCACTGCAGGCGTACAGACTGAACCTGTCCGGTCGGAGCCGAGGTAGGAGACGGGTCGGGTCGGGTCGGGTCGGGGGGAGGGAGAACAAAGGACACGCTCACAACAATCACACCCGCAGGAACAGGAAGGCCCCTCGGGAGCTCCCGGATGGCAATCTGACCTGGGCAGTGTTTCCGACGGCTAAACCCAGCAAGAGCTGACCTGCCTCCAAAGCGTTTGCTTGGTTTCCCACAGCCTGGTCATGGCAGAAATGCACTGTCTCTTTGGTTTTTTGACTGGGGTGAGAGGAACGGAAGAGCTGGGTCCTACTGAAGGATGGGATTTGCGTAACACAAGGAAACCGAGTGAAGAAGTGTGCGTGGAAGAGTATTACTGAAAAACCACAGCATCTGCATCAAGTCAACAGAAATAAAACCTGTCCAAAAGGAAATAAGGGCCTAACATTAAAGTCTATTATTATTTAAAATAAATAAATAAAACTACTCACATATGTATGGGTTTTTCCACGTCTATCTAGTTTTATTAATTTTAGTGGTGGGCAACAATTAATCACAGATGATTGCGTACAAAATAAAAGATATTGTGTACATAATATGTGTTTGTTGAGTATAAAACGGTTAGTTACATTCCTCGATTCTGATTGGTCAGCAGCTGTGCTTTATTCACGATATAGCACACTTCATTGTTATTGCTTACATACACACCTATGCATACATTTAAAAAAATATATATTTTTATTATATAATTTATATTATTATGAATATATACATGTAAATACTTTCAAAATATTTATAACATATTGTTTATGTCTTTTTATTTAATATATGTAATACATACATTTATATTAAATTTTTATTTATATATTTTGGAAGGGATTAATCACGATTAATCGCTGCCCAGCACTAATTTATTTTATTTATTTATTATTTATTTAGATTACATTGCTATCACATGACCCTATCAAAGAACATGTGACTGGAATCCAGTTCTTAAATAATTGACACAATTGTGTAGCAGTTTTTAAATTCAATTAGACATTTAAAAAATAATTCAAAAACACTTTTTAGTGTACTTTGGTAGGGTTCTTTTTATTTTGTTTTGCGAACTGGGCACATTGCATTGTGGGATTGTAGTGGGACAGTTATTTTAGCATTACTGAGATATGCTTTGGACAATATTTTTACTTTGCTTCAAAATTAAGTTTTAATAAAGTTTTTAATTTTATTGTTTTTTTAAATAACTATATACTTTTTGCCAAGTTATTTCTACAGTTTTAGTTAGATCTTTTTCAATATTTTACTTTGTCAAGCAAGAGAAAATTTATTTGAGAAATAAAATTAGTTTATTTTTTTAATAACGGTTAAAGTTTATTTTATTAGTAACACTTTACAATAATAATAAAAAAACATTTTTAAAAATAAAAGTATAAAGGAAAAAAAAACTACCATGACACAGTTTTGACACATATAAATAAATTCTATATAGCATCTGTTAAATATATTTATATATATATCCATATTTTTTCCCTTATTTGTAAAAGGCTTTCATTTGGATGACAGACATTAATTTCTCCCAAAATAAAAAGCAGTGTTTCACTGACTTTAATTATTATTTTTTAGAATTATTTTTATACTTTTGATACTATTATATATACATGTATATATACATGTATATATATATATATATATTTTACTTTTTATAATATTATTTTTTTACTATAAGACTTCCTATAGTTTTTATTACATACCCTTTTTTGTACGATATGTACTATACATTTTTTTGCTAATATTAATATTTTAGTACGTCAATCAAGAGAACAATTTAAGAAATAAAATCTTTTCATTTTTTAATAACGATTAACGTTTATTTTATTAGTAACACTTTACAATAAGGTTAATTAGTTAACAACCTAAGAGTGAACAATACTTCTACAGCATTTATTAATCTTAGTTAATGGTAATTACAGCTTTCAATGCTTTATTAAAATGTAAGTTTTCTTTAACATTAGTTTAACACTAACATGAACAAACAATGAATAAACGACTGTATTTTTATTAGCTAACAGTAGTGTAATAGCCTGGATGTACAGTAGTTAATTGTTCATCCATGTTATTTATAACATTAATAGCATCTTACTGTAAACTTACCATTTTATTTACAATAGCTGATTTTTATCAGTCATAACAACACTGTACTACACATTTTAGTAAATCTATCTTTCAGATGTATTCCATAAGCACCAAAATTATGCATATAGCCAATGCAAATAATAATAAGAACAAAATGCATGGTTGTCACCTGCATGTAAAAAAGCAGCGATTTTGAGCATTAAAAGCCCGCAGCAAAAATGCACACCGATTGAATACTGAAAGATTCACAAGGGGATAGACTTTATGCAACATTACTGTGGTTGAAGCCACAGTGAACGACTAAAAGCGTGTGGTCGCAGTTATAAAGTAAGCTTTAACTTTCTGGAGTCAGCAACTGACTTCCTCCCGACGAGCTTCACAGCTACATCTGGTTCTCCGGCTTGCATATTACACACACGCAGTGCTCATACTCGTGATTTAGATACCGCTTCCTCCACAGGTTAGCAGTCAGTCCCTATCTAGAGACTCACCAACCACTGCTTTCGACTTCAAAGGCACAGCTCTCCTGTTCTTTGGCAAACTCATCTGAGCTCTGCTGACATGCTGCTGTTTTCATATTTCCAGATTTTTATCAAACTTCCCCTTGAGGAAAACGACCGTTATTGAAATCTAAAGCTTTAAGCTTAAAATTAGTTGTTGGGGGATTTGAAACTAATACCACAAACTGAAGCATGCAATAACGTTCAGATAAAGAACTATGCAGATGTGTGCATTCATCTCTTGAACAATCAGTACATACTGATTCAAAATCACCTAAGTGCTCATTTTTCTTTACGCTTGCAACTGGGTTGTTTTAAACATTGCTGACCACGAAACTAGACATACAGGGTACATTTTTGGAAATTGGGATTTATATGAGCTGAAATTCATTAGCTTTCCAATAATGTATAAGACAATATTTGGCTGAGAAACAACAGTTTGTTTATCTGTAATCGAGTGCTCAAAACAAAACCCAATTTTTTTTTTTTTTTTTATATCGACATAATTTTACCTAATGTTCTTTTGGCATAAAAGAAAAAGCATGCAATGCATTGCTGGCTATTGATACAAACATACCCGTGCAACAAATTTTTTTTTTTTTTGGTATAATTGTTTAGAAACTTGAAGGTCAATGTGGTAGTTTTCATTATTAAAACATTATAGTTTGTTTCGTTTTTAAAATAATTAATTAGTAAATAATCTTCCTTTCAATTAATAAGGATTAGAAGAGTTCAACAGGTTATTAAATCATGTGCTGTATATGTGATGGCTGTTTTGGTTAAAAGCATCTGTTAACCTATTTAACTCTAACATTTGTGGCTCAAAACTAAATTTTGAGTTTGAAAGGTCAAAAACGGTTAAAGTAATATATAAATATATAACATAAACGATAAAAATAAAATAATTTAGAAAAAAATGAATTAAAGGTACCAATTTAAGAAAAGTTGCGTGGTTTGTTTCATTGGGTTATTTGAGTAAAACGCACTTACACAATACATTGGGGAAAGGATAAAAATAGAATAGAAAACATACTTTTTTCATTTTTAAAAAAGGTAAATAAAAAGTCACACCATGTAACAGCTTTCAAAACCACATGCCACTATTACACTACAAAGACAAACTAGTGTATTGCCCTCTAGTGGTTACACAGTCAGCTGCAGACAGGTGTCAAACAAAGCACTTCCAACTACGATTAAAATATTTTTCTAAACAACTTAAGAAAAAAGGACAAAGTCGATGAGAAGTATTGCTTGGTTGCACAAAAACACGCACTACGTATTGGTTCAGCACCATTTTTTTCCAGCAAGGAAGCATTGAATTGTTTCTGGGACATTACTGGGACAGTAATGACATTTATAATGCTACAACTAAATTTAGATTTCAAATAAATGCTATATATATATATTTTTTTTTACAAATTAATATTAAACAAAGAAAAGGCTATAATCTTTTATAAAAGTAATGGAATCTTAAGTTTTGGCTTCAAAGAAATAAAAGACATTTTAAAATATATTACATAAAAGTAATAAAACTAGCAATGATGATGAGATTTTACTATAGTTTTAACTAGAATGCACCATTTGTATTTCAAAAACAATACAAATCTAAAATTTAGTAAAAGATTTGACCTATCTTTTTTTAAAAGATGTGAACAATTCAATGTGTGTGTTTTTTTTTGGAAAAACAACTTTTTAAAAATCATGTTTTTCATTGTGCCTTCTTAATAATCTCAAACTGCAGGTTATTTTGATTAGGTCAAAAAATAAGTAAAACACAGCAAACTAACACAATGCAATATTTAAAATATATAAACATTTTTAAAAAATGTAAAATTGCCACTTTGAAAAAAAAAACATTTATTTTTGAGATTTAGAAAACAAACCAAAGGTTTTAACAATTTGAAACATGGGTCAAAATACCAAATATTGACAAATCAAAACAAAGTAAAACCAACA
>JAUCMT010000013.1:5839827-5854538 GCA_032357475.1 Enteromius thamalakanensis
AAACCAAAGGTTTTAACAATTTGAAACATGGGTCAAAATACCAAATATTGACAAATCAAAACAAAGTAAAACCAACATTCTGACAGCAAAAAACAATATCCCAATGAACTCCTAACAGACAATCAATTGGATACACTCTGCAGCAATGTGATGTTGTCTCCTTTCAACATAATCCGCCCTATAGGAGAAATAAAATATGTTTAAATCATATCGCACTTACATCAAACAAAAGTGATTTCTCAGAAACCAGTATCGCAAACTTCACACTTACCCAGTGGCTTCCTGTTCTTGGTCTTCATGTGAACCTCCTCTGCATCGTCCAAAACCAAGTTCATATATTCATCAAATCCCTTGAAACATAAACTAAATCAATAACATGCATGCATGATATTGTTCACAATATTATCTATAAAGATGAAAATGAGCTGTGTGCAAAGAGTGAAGTGTGCTGACGTCACGTTTGAGGCTCGCTGTGTTTACTCACAATGATACAGCCTTCTATCCGCATGTTGACCTGTTCATACAGCCAAACCTGGATTCGAGAACGCTGCACAAAAAGAAAAACAATATTAGCTACTGGTCATTCACATTTGTGTTTTGAACTTTTTAATTTAATTTTTTAATGAGGAGGATGCTGTTCTTGAAATGTATAAGAAAAGCTAATAATAAAAATAATAATAAATATATAAATGAATATATGGGACATATTAAACAGGGACATATTAAACATATGTGCCTTATATATATATATACACACACATATATATATATATATATATATATACACACACACACATATATATATATATATATATATACGCGCATGTATGTTTGATATTACTAATAAAACACATAATAAAATTATTAACTTACATTCTGTAGATACCTGAAAATAAGGTTCTGAAGGTGTAGTGTAATTAAGGAAACAAACAAATATTAACAAAAACATACCGTTTTCAAATATATCCCATGAATAAAATTCAATAAGCATTTTGCAGTCACTGGTAAGCAACCGATCAGCAGGACACAAACAAACCTGATGCACAAATCTCATATGTCGATCAAACATATAATTAAACAAAAAATCCTAATTCCCATCACAATACGTAATACAATATAACATTATTAATATTGCGAAACCAAAGCATATCAATACAATGGGAAAAGGCCAATACAGCTGCGAGTTCTGAAGAGGATACAATGGGCTGCACCATGACCTTCTGAACCTTCTGTCCTTGTCCTCTGTACGCCATCCTTCCAAGCAATATTCAGATATTTTTAGAAGAAAGTGGTCGTTGTAAAATCAAATACAATAATTATTAGCGCGGCAACGAAAATCTCACGTTGGTTGCGGCTGTTTCAATGGCGGCGCAATTCCGGAAGCAGAATGACGCAGGCAAAACGACGGGTTGATTACATGTAACGCCTCTTGTGGCCGGGAGACTTACACAGATTTTTATTGCACGGAACGGTGCATAACAGACGACTGTAAAACAGTTATTTGTGTATTTATTGTATATTTCCAATTATATGTGATTGTCCAATAATTTTCACTACTTTAAATCAGCGTTTGCTGACACAAGTTCATTATGAATGTGGTGGTACATTTGTAAAACTTAAATATTAGGAATATTTTTAATTTATATTATTAAATTTGACGTCTACAACTTGTGTAGTTTTCAGCACGCGTTACATAGAGTGTGTGACGTAATACGCACGTTTCTGCTCGGTCAGTGTGTCAATTGTTGTTTTAGGAGCGTACACTGGTGAGTGACTTAGCATCGGGCCAGCTGCAAACTACGAGTGATTTCTATCTATTAAGACTATATTTTCGTATATCTTAACAGGATGTTTTATAGTGAAGGAACTGTTTAAATTTGAGGTTATATAGTTATATATTTGCTTTGCTTTTGTATCGTTATCTTTAGCCTTGCTAACAGTTAGCCTAGCTTAGATTGTTGTTAACATTGTCTTTTATATTATTAAACATTCAATACTTTTGCTTAGATTGAAAAAAATATGTTCAGAATTTTTTTTTTTTATTTAATAGTTATATATGCATTTATTGCGACTATTTTGTTAAGCTGTAAAGCCTTTGTTTTGTTATTTTCTTTTTTAAGTGTTCGGTTAATCTATATCTAACGTTAGTCATATAGGAGTATCATATTCTTTGTTTCTTTCTTGATTTTTTTTATGTTTAGTTATTCATGTAACTGTTGCAGTGTAAATAGGTGTGCATTCAATTGTTATTTAAAAGAAATTGCCATTGCTTTATATTGATGATTTGTAAAATAATTTTATTGTTGCATATGTCCTTGTTTAAATACAAAATGTACTATGACTTTAGCTGATGCTGTGTGCACCTGTTCTGTGTTCAGAACTGAACAGGTACAGGATGCTGCGTCTGCGTTGCAAAGCCAAGAACGGGACCCATCTGATGCAGGGCCTTACACATCAATCATGTGTCCAGGAGCTTAAAGATAAGGTTGAGGAGCTAACAGGAATACCATGTGATGTACAGAAGATCATGGTAGGCTATCCACCGTCCAGCCTTGATCTACGCAATGGTGAAGCACACCTCAAAGACTACCCTATCAAATCAGGTTTGACTTTACACTTGATGTATTTGCCATGTTCTACAGGAATAGTTGACCCAAAATAGAAAATTAGCCAAAAACGTACTCGCCCCCCCAGGCCATCCAAAATTAAGATGAGTTTGTTTTACGTCAGAACAGAGTTGGGGGAATTTAGCACTAGATTCTCTGCGGTGAATGAGGGTCCAAACAGCTGATAAAACATCACAATAATATACAACTCAATCCTAACAGTACATTCCATCAATTAATGTCTACTTGAAAAGTTAGTCCATAATAATTCATCTAACGAAAAAGTCCATCAACTGTTGTCCTCTCCTACGAACATATTAGACTAGGACTGTTTTCACTTGTAAGTAGTGATCTGTGCATATTGCTGATTCTGATTTAGATGATTTAGAAACAGTATTGTGGACAACGGGGTCAAACAACTTGTTACAGTTTGAGAAAAAAAGTTTAAATAAAATATTTAAAAATTATCTCATTAAACTAAAAGGAAAAAGTCATCAGTTTAAAAAAAAAATTTGAGAATGAATTCATAAAATTACAAGAAAAAAGTTGTTAAATTTTGAGAAAAGCCAAATAAAATTTTGAGAATAAACTCATTACATTACGAGAAAAAAGTTGTCATGGTTCAGGAAAAAAATATTTAAAATTATTTTATTCACTACAATTATTAAATAAACAGTATAAAATTATTATATTTATAAATTTTCTTAAATACACACCTTTTTCATATAATTTAATGAAATTATTCTCATTATTTTCTTTAGACTTTTTTTCTGGTAATTAATTACTTTATATTTTATTTTAATTTTTAATTATATTTTTTAATTTTAGTTTAATGTCATATTAAAAATACTTAAGATGGTTTTATTTTTTATTATGGCTTGTCCCTTATCCTGTTCCTTACTTATTTTAGCCTTAAAGCTTTTAAAGCTAAAACATAGCTTCTTACTATAAAAACATAGTAGCAAAAAACTACTATGGAAGTCAATGATTACCCAAAACAGCCTGGTTACAAACTTCAAAAATATCTTCGTTTGTATTCGACAGAACAAAAACAATCATACAGACTTGGATCTACTTGAGTAGATGTTGACAGAATGTACATTTATGAGTGAACTATTCTTTTAAAGTTTCTCCAAATCTGCTCCAATGAAGAAACAAATCTACATCTTGAATGGCCTGGGTCTGTGGGTAAACTCTCAGCACATTTTCAATTTTAATTCTGCATTCGTAAAGCCATATTACCGAGCATCCTGTTTTGCTCATTGATCCGTTTTTTTTTGTCCCAGGAGACACGTTGATTGTAGAAGAGGAGAAGAACAAACCCAAACCCCAACCTCAATCACAAACGCCTGTGACCAAAGGGCCCAGTCTTAACCTGTCCCCAGTTCTAGAGCGCCACGTGGTTCCAGCCGACAACTCTTGTCTGTTTACCAGTGTGAACTACGTTATGGAAGGAGGCGTTTACGACCCAGGCTGCGCTCCTGAAATGCGCGGGCTCATTGCGCAGATTGTAGCTAGCGACCCCGCCGCGTACTCAGAAGCAGTATTGGGTAAAACTAACGAGGAGTATTGCACCTGGATCCGTCGCGATGACACGTGGGGAGGCGCCATTGAGGTTTCGATCCTTTCAAAGTTCTACCAGTGTGAGATCTGCGTGGTTGACACTCAGACTGTGCGCGTGGACCGCTTCGGCGAGGATGCCGGTTACACCAAACGAGTGCTGCTAATTTACGACGGGATTCACTACGACCCACTCCAGAAGGTGGTGCCCAGTTCAGATGTTCCCGCACAGACTGTGTTTTCCACCATCGATGACATAATTTTGGCCCAAGCGCTAGAGCTGGCCGACGAGGCGCGGAGGAAACGTCAGTACACAGACGTCAACCGCTTTGCTCTGCGCTGCATGGTTTGCCAGACTGGCCTGGTGGGGCAGAAGGAAGCAAGGGAACACGCCAAGGAGACCGGCCACACCAACTTCGGGGAGGTGTGACGCTCTTCACTCTGTTTTTGAAAAATCACCCCCTCCTTTGCCGAGTCACTGCCACCCCACCTGACATGGTACCTGCTCTTTCTCTGCTGCCAGCTCGGTACAATCCTCTACCTCACATCTTCTAGCGGCTTAAGAAGACTCTCACGTGTCGAGTTCCCCCAAGAATTCAATGTTCTTTTAACTTTGGTTTACTCTTGAGGGTCGAAGTATTAAATGTTGCCAGTCAAAGCCGAATCTTCAAACCAAACTTTAAAGGGATTCTCTACTGACTACCTTATATATAACAATTACAATACTAGTATTAGGGTGAATTTCGAAAAAAACACAGCTGGATCATATTTAACTGCATTAAAGAAACACAGTGTATGAAGTCACAATTCAAAAACTTATTTGACAATCACGATTCAATAAATTTAATTGAACTTAGGGTTGGGGTCAGGCATTTGGATCATGATGCCCATTCTTACCATAATTCTGTATACAGTATGATATTGTAAATGAAGACGTTTTTATACATAGTAGTACTAACGTTGCTGCTTTTATATTTTATAGCACTCATTTAATTGGAAAATAAGTTACTGTGTTATCTAATAATTTAATTAAAGTCATAAATGATGTTATAAAATCTCAAATACAGCTTTTTTTCTTTTGCTGTTAAAAATGACCTAGACATGTTTTTCGTGAGATTCACCCAATACCTAATGTAAACACTTTTCTGTTCCCTGCAACTCAAAGGTGTGCAAGTAACAGCTTTTTTGACAGTGATGGGTAAACTTGATAATGAAACTTTTAACGAGTGATCGTGAAAGGCATAATTGTTTATTTTTAACAGATTAATCAAACGTCACACAAAGTGCTTCTGTGGCCAGAGTAGAATTGAGAAAAATGGTGGAGCACAGCTAAAATCATGCCTTTTAATGATATCTAATTTAATAATGGCATTACTTTATTTATTTTATTGTCTGTCTTTTAAGGTCATACGCACAGCTTCTGAACAATCGATGGCACTACATGAAGTCTTAAGCTCACTGGCTCCATTGTACCTGTTACTTGAAATAGTCGGAGTTCATATATGGACTCTGAATACTCAGTGTGGTTTTTACACATTTTCAGTAAGCTAGATCGCAAGAAAACATGGATTTTACGTTGAAGTGAACAACAATGGTGCTGACAGTAGAATCTCACTGAACTACTTTGTGAATTGTGTTTTTAGGGCACTTGTGTAATTTCTGCAGATGACCACACATGATTGTTTTATGCAAAACGCAATTATTCTCTCTCAAGTGACTGACATATTGTTAGGAAGAGTGATTGTAGTGACTTTCATTTTATATTTTTAAGTGATGAAATGTGTCATAATGAGCTTTTTCCTGCTTACAAGGTCGATATCGGAGGTTAAGTGTAGCAAAGTATCATAGAATTAGCATGTGGACGAATTTTAGAAAGAACACATCTTGTAAGGCCTGATGTACATTCTCAGTATTTTTCAGTCAGGTACTATCCGCACTGTTGTTTACTTGTTTGCAGCCATTTTGTTTTGAAGAAATGGTCCCATTGTAAGGCCAAAGGACTTTTTTTTTTCTTATTTTGCAGTGGTTTTTCTAAATGGCTGGGATCTAAGGTAATTTTGAGTGGGAAACTGCATGTACAGCACTCACTGCTACAAAATCACTGGTTATACTGGGTAACAATAAATAAACTTGAATTGATATATAAATATTCCTGTGAATTTATTTATTTTTGCCTAACTGTTAACTAATAAGACTAGTTTACCAAAGCAACAATTGCTAATTTTAGTTAATTTAATTTAATTTGTTCATAACGTATTGTTTTCCTTTAAGTGTATTTCTTAAACTAGCATCTATTTTGTTAAAAGTAATTTAGAAATACTAATAATGTGCCTCATTCACAACATAGCAATAGTGGATTTCTTATTAGTAGCATAAGAAGTACCATAAAACACTGAGAAATGAATGTTAAAAGTGTTGTGTGAAAACATAGCCTAATGAATCCCAGTTAGTGAAACAGGATCAAATCAGTTCCAGTTGACGGGGCTTAAACTAATGCTATTTTAAGAAACCCTTAATAACGCGATTAAGTCGGATTTGCGGGTGATCCTCTCTTGACACTTTCTGTCATCGTGTGTTTGGGGGCGTGCGAAAACAAGTAGTATGCGTAGTTAAGTATATATTTCATATGTATTTTACAGTCACTGAAGTAACGTCACTGTTTTTATACGAAGGCTCGGGTTTCTTTCTACATTCGGCGGTCTGTTCTCTGATTGGCTGCTGCAAAAGAGCGACGCGAATGATTGGTTGAAGATTTTCCTTACAGTACAGTACTGACACTTCACTGTACCTCACAGCACTGACACTGTAGAAGCACGTGAACCTGCTGGACTGCCATCTCCTTTCTGAGGTAAGCTTTTATTCAAACATGCTTCTGCATAGATATAAGTATTTTTTTAGGAATTTAAGAACAGAGATTAACCGAAAATAAATTGTATTTAAATAGATATGCATACTGTAATTTTTTAGATTGAATTTATATCTGAACACTGAATTTATTTCAAGTGTTGTCTGACAGGCTACTGATTTTCACATACCCTTAAAGTAGATGTGTGCTTTCTTGTGTAATACAGCTCATAGTGTTATTATGAAGTCATTTAAGTGTTATTATAATCATATTATGATGATTTCTGCATAAAAGATGTTAAGGTCTTTCAAAGTGCATGTTGGTGTTGCAATTACAAAAAGAACCAAACATAATTAAGATTAAATAAACTAGATAAAAAAGGCCAGTGGGTTTATTACGTCTATGAAAATGGACTTTGCTTTTACACTTATTGTGATATGGTTCACTGGTTACAGTTTAACTATGGCAGATCAACTTTTAAAATATGATGATAATTTGACAATTAAAAACCTTTTTTTATTCACCTGCAACTGCTTAATTCATCCATCCACAAAGAAAACCTGTTTGCTGTTTTGCATCGTATCACACAACCTAGTCACTAATATAAAAAAATGCGATATCATCATTCACGTCATATGCAAATTTATAACAGTGAAAGTCTATTACATGGTGACTAAAAAAGTTTATTTATATTGTTCTTGCTGATCTTTCATCAGGCGTGCATAGAAGAAATGAAACAATTTCAGTAGTACAACATATTAAAGAATTAGACTTAATGAGTAGAACTCATTTTTGTCTATTTAGCATTGTGTACTCTATATTGGAGGTCAACGTTTTGATTTAAACCAAACCGATGATTCACTATCTTCCATTCATGCTGGACTTGATCCAACTAAAGTAGCTCAGAGTAATGTCTGCTGTAATCTCATTCAATTCATCTGATCATTCAATATACCGTACACAAAAATACAAACAATTCCTGGCTAATTTAAATTCATGTGTTTACATTTTTAATTGTTTTCCAATATAACTGCAAATGCATACAGTATATACATTCTTTATATTCTCTCTTTTTTTTTTAAAGGGAAATGCAGTTTCTTCATAATTGTTAAGGAACTTTGAATTCATATCAGGGTGGAGGTTTCCATAATTTGCAAATGCAGATAAGGGACATGTGGCAAGATGGCAATGGCCTCGACACAATGGGCGAGATTGACAGTAATGGCAGCTGTGACAGCGTGGTCAGCTTCAATTCATGCTTTGTAAGACATACTTTTTTATGAAGACATATTGTACATATAATGTTAAAATACTCTTAAAAAGGGCTATACATAAAAGAGTTGCTTTGTGTTAGTTTGTTAGTTTAAATTCTGTCATTTCTGTTGTTCCAAACCATTCTTTCTTCTTTGGAAAACAAAAGAAGATATATATGTGTGTGTGTGTTTTTGACTGCATTGCCTATAAAACAAAAAGATTCTTCTTTTCAGTCATTCAGGTTTTTATCAAAATAAGGTTGAACCATCCCTTTAATAAACACACATTGTAACCCATCCCCAAATGCAAATAATTTATGTTTTAGAGTGATGAAAGTCTGGAGTATCTCTCTGCTGAGGAGAAAGCTTGTCTCATGTACCTAGAGGAGACCATTCAGTCACTAGATACGGAGGACGACAGTGGCCTGTCTAATGACGAGGCTGATCAGCTGCCAGCTCGAGGAAATGTGGCTAACAAAGCGGCCCGCCTCTCTTCGACAACGAGGCTCAGCAAGGCTCCTAGTCAAGGTGAGTATTTGCTTACATACTGTAACTACTACTGCCTATAATGCAGTGAAAGAATAATCTTCTTTTATTGTCTGTAGATGTACCCAAAAGCCAATTTGAAGGTCCATCTAGAAGCTTAGGGCAAAATGACATTCTGAATTATATGGTTCCTACTCCATTTGTCCTTGCAAACCGTAACTCTCAAATCCAGACCAGACCTGATATAACTGCATCCCAGAAAAAGATGGCACCCAAAGTGGTTTGTGAGCTAAATCAAGAAGCTCCACGAGTTACCTCTAAAGTCAATGTGGTAGTGATACCGCCTCAACATAAAATCAAAGACATAGAGGAAGAAGAACAGAATAAACATCAGCCAGAGAATGTTGCACGTAGAGGACCGCTCTCGTATGAGGCTCTGGTGCATCTGCGCAAGAGTGCGTCGGTGCAGAAAACCAAAGCTACTGAAGCCAAAACCAAAGATCAGCAGGTTTATACTAATAAAGATCATGAGGGAAGCTTCTCTGGATCCCAAGCTCTCACACAGGCCATGAAAAATAAGAGCTCCAAGCCCAATCCTCCACCTGTGGCCCCTAAACCTAAAATGAAAATGCCACCTAAAGACCCAGTGAACCAGGAAGACGCCTCCAACCCTAAGATCGACTCAACCATGCCTTGCTCAGGAGTATTGGCAGTGGATAAATTAATGAACCCAGAGAAAGTAAGAGTGGAGGCTCTCTGCAAGTTGGGTCTCCTCAAGGAGGATACAAAGAACCAAATCTGTAAACGACTAAAGCATTCAGAGTCCCCAGCAAACTTGGTGCAAATCCAGACCACAAAGGAATGTCTTACTCCAAGTGTTCCTGCAAGACCTGGAGAAAAACCAGTGGAAACTTGCAGTCCTCTCCACCAAAGGTCTGTAAGTGATCTTTCAGCAGCTTTTTCTTTTCCACAGCATTCCTGGATGACTTCAACCAGGAAATCTGCCACTTTGGAACGCACTGGGATGGGACTGTCAGGATCTAACATCACAGTCTTAAATGCAGTTTCTCAGAACCACCAGTCAAGTTCTTCTACAGGAGGAACCAAAAGCCACTTTATAGACACTCAAATGGATTCTAAAGAACCAGCATCCATAAAAGCAGAATTGCATGCATCATCTCGTTCCAAAGGCTTAACTGTCCCGGTTCCCAGCATCGGAAAGGATCGGAGAGAGGCATTACGCAAACTAGGATTGCTGAAAAACTGAGAATTTGTTGACTATTCTCTCCAGTCGTGATGCATAAAATAATTCTTGTGTGTCTACGTCTCTTTTCCGTTTTAAGTGAGAGTATATATGGGCACTGTTTATTCTCACATTGCAATATTTTAACATTTGCTAAAACAATCATCACTCTGTAGTCAACAAGGATTTTGGGTATTGAGGTAAAAATTAGGTTTATGATTTTCAGTAGTACGGTAGCACTGTATATTATCATTGTTAGTTGTTTACATTTGGCATCTGAAAAAGCGTTTGCACCATAGACAGAAACTGACACATGATGTCTGATTAACAACCAAATAATAAAAGTGGAGTGTGCAATTTCATAATGTTAAAAGCGAAGTTATTATAAAATATATCAAAGTTTATTATTTATAGCTCAACCAATGATCAATAGTTTTGCAATTCGTCAGTAGTTGCAGTTCACTTTTAACAATTTTACCTTTAGTCTATTAATTATTGATTCTAAATAGTGACTATAACACCTGGATGCCTTTGCCGATAATACAGTATATTTACTTTTTCTAGGTGATCCTAGTAATTAGACCTAAGTAAATACTCCAAAATTCAGCTCCAAATCATTCTTCATTAATCATACCTGTTTTTCTAATCAGTCGCTTCCTGTTCACTTCCTGTTTTTTTTTTTTTTTTTTTTCAAATACAATGGAGTATATCTGCTTCACCAGAGATTGCTGAACCTGAGGAAGCCAGGATTCCAAAGATCAGCTATCAGTCAAACTCCTCATTTTACACGCCGGTCAGTGAGATCTGACACAGCACTTCAGTAGATTAGCGCATTATCTGGAGTTACAACCAACAGACTGGTGTTCATGTTACCTGGCCTCTCAGATTCATCTGTCATTAAAGTTCTTTATCTCGCAATGTGACCTAGTTCATGACTTACACTGAGAATGGTTCCTTCTGTTTCTGTTTACTCAGTTAACAGTTGCCCTTTGTACATCTAACCAAATCCACACAGTAATGCACATGGAAAGCAGTCATAAATTACAATGTTTAACCAAAGAACACACAAAAATAAAGCAATAATTTCAGTTTACGTCTTACTTAGTTTCAAATTTGTCTGGTCGCTGTGCTGTATGATCAGATAGAAGAATATTATGATGTACTGTATCCAAGTGCAAGCACTGTCGTCTTCTTTACAATTTAACCAGTATGCTTGAGGTTGAAACCATGGTGAAAAATATAACTGGTTCAATCTTAATGCTATTAGATTAATAAAACACAAAAAGATGAATCAGTGATGCACTGCTTAAAAAATAAATGACTTTAACTGACAATGACTTGGATTAGCCCTCACAGTTCCAGAGCAAGCTGTTAAAAAAGATCTAAAGATGAAGCTCGGCTTGGGCTTAGTGTGATGGTGCTTTTCACTAAGTGGTTTTATTTACAGTGATTGCTGTCTGCTGGGCAAAGGTCAATATAACTGCTGTTTTTAATCAAGGCTACATCTACTTAACGCAGTTTTGTTTTTACGTTTAAATATAAAATTTCTAAATGTTTTTGTGGCAAACTGACTAATGATAAGAACAGCTTCTGTTTCTTTTGCAACTCCAACTCAACTCCAAAAACTGTACAAAAGTCTTTTTTTATGTTAAATGACGAATGGCAAATCCGCTTTGATGCATATCATGTGGGATAGAGTGTGGGGAAATGTTGAGGGCAAAAACAAAAAAAAAGTTATTTTTTAATTAATTCTGTGACTGTGAAGTATTTAAAATTATGTTAAACACTTTTGCATCATTTAATAGATTTATCAATGAAAATGTTATTTATATAAGAGCTATCCACTGTTTACATTTTACTATAGTGAATTCCACAGTAGGGGGCTTCAAAGTAGCACAAATACAGAAAAGCGAATGTGTATTTATTAATTGCCGTCAAGTTGGGACTACAATTTACCACACCTAGGCCTAATTGTTTTGAGGTTATCACGAAAATATACACTAGAGAGACATGACACACAATGGCTTTTGCAAATTGAAGACAGACAAGATTTGCAACCCATATGTTGATGTTAGTCAATAGGAACAAAAGTGAGACTTGATTTTATCCATTAGACATCCCAACCTGGAAAAACTCATTTCAGGGAGATGAGACACCCCTCTTGTGCACGCTCTTGCCCGCTTGGTCTAAATTCCAGGATATTTTATCCAATTCGCGGGCATCAGGGAAAATCTTAAAAAGGACAAACAATTCAGACTAGTTTAATTATGTAGACCGTAACAACAGACATTAAAATACCACAAAAGGTGGGTTTTCTGTGTTAAAACATCTTAGTGCAAAATAAAAACAAAGCAGCACATTAGGTAGCATTATTATTGTTCCTTAAGGTAGTGTTACTGTAATTACAATTTTGACATTTAGAATTAAAGGTTAGGTCACAAAATTACCCTGTTCATCAATCACTAATACAACAAAAATATGTTTTTTTTACAGTATATATCTACATATGACTTAAAAACAACTAAATCAGCTTAAAAAGAAGTTCTAAGCTCCCATACGAGATATTCGTCAAGCCATGTCTTGTCAGTTGCTTTCAGTTGTGATGAGCATCTTGCTCTTCTTGCGTTTTACTTTGCCATGTGCAGGTGGGACTCCGAGGGACTCCAAACGAAAGGGGCGTGGAAGGAGAGATTCCACGTTTAGAGGAGACAAACTGGACCCGCCAGAGGTCTGATGCACTGGACCATTACCGATTGAACCAGTATAATTTACTGTGAGAAAATAACCAACATTTATAAACATACAACAGTTGCATGAGTGAAACAAATGAATATGAAAACGTAATGGTTTATACAAAATCATTCCCTCACTTGTGTTTTTAATAGAGTCACCAGTCAACAGCTGACTGCTCCGCTTTGGCTTGAAGTAGTTAGTGGCGATATGCTCGCTATCACTGCGGTTGAGCATTTCCTTGTAGCGGTCCTCCTCCTCTTCCTGCTAAAAAAGGAATTTGGACTCATTCAGACATGAGTTTAAGCTAAGAATGTTTGTCCATGTTCTTTGGATCTAAAAGGCTTTTCAGAATATAATGTAACCCAGGGTTAAAATTTTACAAAATTTACTTAGTATTGTTAACCCTAGTGCATAAACAAGAGCTTTTGCAGTGCTAACATAATTTCACTACTTTTGTGCCCAACTCTCACTTCATTAAATATTTATGCACTTTGTACTGGTTACATATACAGGGTACTTCCAGCTAAGCAGTATAACATTTCAAACAGTGAAAGCAAACTGAAATAAAGAAATGTATTATTATTAGTATTAAATTTGCATACATCATAAAAATATGCATTAATGAAGGTAACACGGGATTGCTTTAATCCAAGATTAAAATGACAGCTATCTGTAAAACCCCTATAACTGAATGTGGCACATGAATCTGGTGTTGTTATATTTGTAGTGTACCTGTGTATAATTAAAGGTATAGTTCACCCCCAAATTAAAATTCTGTCACTAATTTCTCACCCTCATGTCGATTTAAACCTGTAAGACATTTGTTCATCTTCAGGACATAAACTAAGGTGTTTTTGATTAAATCTGACAGCTCTCTTACCCTGCATAGACAGCAATGCAACTGATAAGTTCAAGCCCCAGAAAGGCAGTAAGGACATTGTTAAAATAGTCTGTGTGAGAACATTGGTTCAACAGAATTTTCATATTTGTGTGAACTATCCCTTTAAATGTCAGAATAACTTGTCTGGTGTCTGAATACCACAAAAGGGTCAGCAAGGTCTGAGGCAGAATTCCTGCGTGCTGAAAGTCTGCCAGGGGCAATGGCACCTGAAGGAGGGACTGTAGAGTACAAAGAGAATATACCTTTAAATAACACAAGGAACCAACTGAAACAGATGTATTCACTTGTTGATTTTAATCACAAAACACTATAGCTACAGCTGACTTGATTGTTTTTAATCCGTTTTAGTGCAGAACTGACCTAGAACCCTAATTTCTTTTGTTTTTAACAGCAGAATTTAACACATAAAAGAATAAAAATGAACTGTAATTTTAAAAACGGACTGAACAAAGATCATAAAGATCTCTGGCATTCCTCAGCACTTCACCTGCAGGTAATGTCGTTTTCTGCACCACCACCTCTGGCAGTTTCCATGTCCCTCCCTCTTCATCCCACACCGCCTCCTTCCGCAGCCGATCCAGGTTGCTGTAGTTACAGTCCCTGCGCACCAGGGGTGCCATGCGCTCCAAAATTCCTTGAAAGAGCTGGCCTTCCCGCTCCAGACGGCGGATGGTGACCAGATAATCATCTCTCTCCATTTCAAACTCTGCCTGAAGATCTCTGATCTCCAACTTGGCAGCTTTTAGCTGTTCATCACATAAACAGATGGTTGGACATTTTGAGCCGGTTTTACAATCTGATCTTGTTATTGAACTAGAAATTTGAATAAAAATATACTTTTTATATGCTTTTTTTCGCTTGTAGCCCATAGCGTCTGTTCTTTGAGCTCATAATCAAATACTGTATAGTATGTAACTGTAAAATGTTCAGTATATACTAAACTCCTAAAGCACTTCTATATGCATGTGTCACCTTCTCCAAATTGTAATTTATGTCCAGAGGGGGCACTTGGTACATATTTACACTTTTTTTGGGAATGCTCCACACTTTCTCCTTTCTGGTCTCAGCTGGCTCAGGACATATC
>JAUCMT010000013.1:5880589-5906103 GCA_032357475.1 Enteromius thamalakanensis
GATCGGAAGAGCGATGTAAATGTATATGTATATTTCGTATTGTATATTTATATAAATAAATAAATGTATTTAAATGTATAAGGACTGTGCTCTTTTCTCTCTTTGTCTCATCTATCCACAGTCCATCTCCCAGATCAGCTTGAATTTGTTTGGAAGTTAATCTGGGTTCTTTATCCACCATTCAAACAATCCTTTGTTGTAATTTTTTATTAATTGTACTCTTCCATCCATGTCCAGGGAGGTTAGCTCAAGTGGCATGTGCTGTAAACATCTTGATGATATTCCACAAAATAGACACAGGAACATTAAGATCTATGAAGATGGATTTGTAGCCTTCAGATTGTCAATGTTTTTCCATATACTGTATATATATAAACAAATTGTATTCTATAATTTAATTTATATATATATATATATATAAACACACATACACACACACACACACACACACACACACACACACAGTCATGGCCATACATATCTAATATATATACTAATATAATTTTTATTAAATATAGAATAACACTTTGTATATAAATATATAACAGATTTTATTCTAGAATTTTATTGTATTTTAATATCGAAAAATATGTTCAAGTTATTTATTTTTCTTCCAACTGTCCCATTTAGCTTGCACAATAATTATTTTTTTTGTATAATTCGGTATTCTGCTTCAATTAAGAGATGCTTATTCTTGTAGCACTTTAAAAATACATAGGTTGGGATCTTATCCACGCAAAGAAATTAAATGCCACTTTTTCCATCATTAGATGCCGTCGAGAATCGATGCATTTTTCCAAGGCTGGATTCCACAGGACTCTGTAGTAGATCTAGGACACAAGCGCGTCCACGCCTCTCCCCCGCGCGCTCCCTTCTCTGCGCGTGCTCGGTCGGGCACTTCCGCTGGGCGCACGCGCGCGCGCTCCGCTCAGGATGCTTGATTGTAGGTGATGATGGCGGAAGAGGAGCTACGCTGAGTTTTCGCCCAGTTTTTTTTTTTTTAAATAGACCCCTACAAGACGCTCGTCAGCAGATCTCGTCTTTCTCCTTCGTCTCACTCAGAGGGACTATGGGGAATGAAGCGAGCCTCGAAGGAGAGGGCCAGCCGGGGCAACCGGGAGGCGCTGTTCCCGCGGCTGGAGCCCCGGCTTCCATTTCAGCACCAGCGGGCGGCGGACAGCTCCTCAAGCCGAGCAATGGAGCGCCTGCCGGGGGAACGGGCGCCGGACACGGCCCGGCGATGAACAGGTATGTCGAGTCATTTCAAACGCCTCCGAACCGCTGTATTTCTGGGAATTAAATGGACTTCTTTGTGCTGTCGATACGAGTCTGTGGGGTGTTAATATTGTGCTTTTACATTTAAAACAACTAGTCACTTTTAGCCATATTTAGAATCAATCATTTATGTTTTTAACACCTTCGTTTAGTTGCATTTCATACACGATGTTTTACACCCAGTGATATGCATTACCTAAACCTACTAAGCCAGTTGTCAGCTAAAAACCTCTATATGTGCATAAGATCAGGAATCAACTAACATATGCTGCACTCATCAGGTTATTTGATCTCTGGCATACTCGATACATAGATCTATTTACATATGAGCATGCATATGTATATAAGCAGCCATATGAGAATGATTTGTTTTGGTGTGTTGTCTTATTTAGTGTATATTTTTGTGACAGTCTGCACTGTTAGCCTTGCTCTGTCCCAAATCGAGCTACCGATGTTTCAGAGCTATAATAGACATAGGATATAGATGATCTCAATGCATGATTAATAAAATTACCACTGCACACGTTTTATCATATTTAGTGTTATATTTAATGAAGATGGGAATCTGGTGTCTGAGGGTACAGAGCAAGGCATGTTCTGAGATAATCTTATTTGTGTCACACTCTTATTTATTTATATAAACCTCAGTTTGCTTAGGTGTGATTTTTTTAATAACACTGACTACAGTCACATGATGTAAAATTCATTGCTTTGGCAGCCACGCCTAACAGTGCTGATATCAAAATGCACTGGTACTAAAATCTCACTGTAAAAGACACTTGAGGGATCCGAGAGTGCAAGCATGATAAAATGTTATAGCTTTAATAATTGATAAAATTTTGACGAGGATCCATGTGACTCATCTGTTACACGTGCAAGCAAACATCTTTCACTACCTCTCTCTCTCTCTATTCCTTCCCACCCCTCTCTCATCTCCCTCTACGATCTTTAAATAATGTAATGTGTGAATTTCCTTGTACTCAAAAGATTTAGAATAATTTAAACTGTTTGCAAATGTATTAATTTACTCTCTGTCTGGGTTCATGTTGTGTAGCAGTGATTCTCCAGTAGTTTTGCATCAGCACACAGATATTACACTGGACATAAAATAGCAACCCAGAGCAGTAGTAAAATTGTTTATTGTATAAGAAGTCTCTTGAATTATGATAGTTTGGTTCTCTTGGGAGCCAATAATTCATAGCACAAAGCACATTATGGTTGGCACAAACATTTATTGCTGTCTGTGTTGTATTGTGTAGTTTTCATCATACTTGAGGACTGGTCATGTATTTGTTGCACCAGCAATAAAACGTAAAGTGTTTGTCTTTCAACAGTTGAAATGGTTAGTTTATTGTTTTAAGCATTGTTTTATCCAGCAATGCACTGATTGAGAAGCACAATTATACTATAAGTTGATTATATAAAAAAATATTTTAGATTTATTATACAATACATGTTTATAGGATGTACAGCCTTTGATGTGTCTGTACTATAGAAACCCTTTCTCTTCCTTTGCAAAAGTTGATCATCTTCCAATCCTAAATGTGTCCTAATACTATTTATTGTCTCCAGTAACAGATGAGTTTGTACCAAAAGGCCTACTTTTGACATCAACAACAAAACATATAGGAAGTACTTCTCTTCCGGTTTTAAAGCCAACCTGGTCTCACAAAATCTACCTCTGTGCACTATTCATGTCCACATGAAACACATGTTCAATACATAAACCCTGGCATATTTTTATTATGATATATGATAAATTTACATATTGCTGTGTTTTTATTACGTTAAATATCTGGGGGCTGTCACTAAAAGTTAATGCTCTACCACGTTGTAAAAATGACCAACACCAAATCCAACCCTAAACCTGGATATCTGTGATTCTAACGTTCAAATGCATCAGTTTTCAAATCTCCCGCATATTAATTTAGTTTTGAAGCCGTGATATTCTTCAAGAAATTGTGCGAAAATGAGTTTTACTGCCTCTGGTGTTCTTTTCTTTTGGAAACTGCGGTGATATGTACTTATTGGTACATATTTTGTGTCTCGCAAAAAAATGGCACCCAGGAGCTTTATGTCTTGAGACCAGGAAGTTTACAGCTGATAAGCATATTTATTGTCTAATACTAAATATGTACAGTTACACAGTTAGTTGGATTTTTTCCACTGCAACTAATCCAACTGGTTGAGAATCACAGATAATGTAATATTACTGGGTAATAATAATGATTGGATACTTGCATCTACAGTACAGGATACATTTTTGTCAAAATAATGTAAATTTCGAATGAATGCACAACCCTTGACGTCAACAACAAAACATGAGAAAGATGTTTTCTCTTCCATCTTAAAAGCTGATTTTATTTGCTTTAAGCGTTGTTTTCCCCTGAAACTCGCTGGTTGCACCACTCTTGTAGATCTGAAAATATTATTATCTAACTTGTGTCTATTGTCACAGATGTGTCCAAATACTGTAAATGCACAACCTCTGACATCAACAACAAAACATGTTTTGCCTTTCATTGTAAAAGCTGATAACTCTCTTCAATACTTCAAAATTCATGATTATACAGTTGATTGCTTTATAGTTACTGATTTTAGCGCTGTTTTTCCTTGCAACCTACTGATTGAGAACTGTTGTTATACTAGATAATATGCTAGACGTCCTTGTCTCAGAAGTTAAGCTTGTTTTGCATCTTGCACAACTGCGTCTCAGTTGTTTTGAAGTGCAGATACACCGTGTATCCAACCTGAAACATTGATTTACAATGCAATGATGCAAATGAAATGTATTTGTTGCTGGTGGGTGACCTAGCTGTCGACTTGTTTGTAGTCGGGCCTCTCACAGTAAGACTATATTCATAATGTCAGTGTTTTACTATGGTCTGATTGGTTTGTTCGTGAGCTAAAGTTGAATCTGCTTGGACGTGTGAATTGCACAGATGCTTTGGTACAGCAGTAATATTCTAGCTGCACGTACTGGCTGTCTGTCTGTGTCTGACCGGCATCATTAAAACTGAACTGAACTGGGTGTGTAGTCTTATCCTTGCGTGAGTGTTTGAGGGAAAAACAAACCCATGGAGGATTTCACAACCTGGGCAGAGGAAACATTTGTTTTTGTGACTCTATTGTTTTTTTTTCTGCTTACAGTATGTTCGTCTCATGTTTTTATTGATGCACCGAAATGTCAAGATTTTTTCTGTACAATGTCATCCTGTCATACACGCACGCTCATGGTGTGGGAAATGGCTGCATCTCCCCTTTGTTTGACAGAGTGATGTTACGTCTTATGTACCATATCAAGGCACTTCATCATTCACTGGTAAAGTGCGTGAGATGCCTACAGATGAGGCAAGACCTTGTGCTAATATCCTCATGGATTTCTTTCAAAAAAACGTGATGCTGAACGAAACAAACTGTGATTGGTTGTTTGACATGTCGGTCAAATGGACTCATAGGCGGGCCTTGACCAAAGAAAGTGGCTATGAATTCCAGACCTTCAGCTGTCAGTTTGAAGGGTCTGGCTACGCGAGACTAGGGAGTAATTTACTAGAGATGGTAACATTGCTAACTTTTTAGTACTGTTTCGTAAGTAGTTTTTTTGTAACATAATGTATATTTCTAGTAACAAGCTGCCAATCAAATGTTTGCATGAATTGCCTGGGGTCTTAATTCGTTGTAGTCAGTCATTTAATTTGGATGATTCATTTGAATGAATTGGTTCAAAAGATGATTCATTTGAGTGAGTCAGTCAGGTTCCTGGAACTCCCTGTGCAACATTTATTTTTTGAGGGGGGGGGAATTAAATGTCTAGTTCAGTACTGTTGTTTAGCACTGCCAAAATTTTAAATGTTAAGATTATTATAATAAGAATATTTTATTTTGGGAAATATTAATGCAATCTAAAAAAAGAGTTTTGGAATTGGAATATATTTTAAGATTCGATTTATTCCGGTTATGGTAAAGATCAGTGTGTTATGATTTAGACTTCTGTAAGAAATACATAATTAATGTTTGTTAATCTCCTGTTCACTTTTACTTAGTTTGAATGTTCGCTGCTTCACGCAGTTGTCACCTGATCCTTGATCCGTCATTTTAATATGCTGATTTGCTACTCAGTTATGCTGACTAATATTTTGTGTAATCCGTGATCTATATATATATATATATACATATATATATATATATATGTGTGTATGTGTGTGTATATATATATAATATATATGACAATTAGACCATGTTTTACTCACCCTCAAAGCATCCTAGATGTATATGACTTTCTTCTATCAGATAAATCAAATTTATTTTAATTATATTATATTATCAGAATTATATTAAAATTGAAATTATATTAAAATTATATTAAAAATAAGTGTTAGAATGACAGTTTAATCCAATTTTTTATTTAACGTTGAGTAAAACATTATTATTGTGAGTAATTTAAATTTTAACCCTTTAACTACTGACTCTAAAGAATATTTTGAGTTTGAACTAGTATTCAGTTGAGTATCTTAAAGTTTCAGAGATCTACAATTTCATGCCTTGAGTTGTCTTTGTATTTAAGCTTTAAAATAAGAACGTTAAAATCAAATGATGTCGTTGTTCTGGATCCAGCCACACAGGGAAGCATGTGAAAGCAACAGCATGAAAGATTTTTCAGAATCGACATCTTTGAGAATTGTCATGGCACAAACTCAGTATGTGTTCTTTTGACTGACGGCCAAAATGAGGAACCAGAAGCTATTAGTGTGTTTGTATGGACTTATCTAGGGGAGTGTGTAGGTGCTGTTTGTGCTATTAGTGAAACATGGATAAAGAGAAAGACAGGAGGGATGAGAGAAATGGATGGAGAGACAGAACAGTATCCGGTGCCTTATTTCCCAGCAGATGGAATAGGAACATCGCTGTCTTAGCCGCCAAACATCACCCTCATAAAAGGGCCCTGAATTGTAATGACACAGAAATCTAATAAATGTTCTCCGTGAGCCTGTGGCATTCTTTTAGCGTTCTCTTTAAACTCCCTCTCAGTGTCTTTAAACCGTTCCATTTATTAAGGCTTGGAAGGAAACACAGATAGAATATAGCCATGCACCCCGGCCCACATGTCGAAAGGCCAATTTTTAAAAGGTTAATGCCAAATCTTTTAGTTTTAGACCTCTTTCATCATATGACACTTAATCTTTAGTTGTTCATTGTTCCCCTGGCCTTCAGACTCTACTGTTCCAGCACTACATCTTCATTGCAAGTCTCTATAGTAATAACAGCGATCTGTATCGCCGTACAGTGCAGTATACAGGGCATAAACATAGTGCTCAGTGCACTATATAGCACTTTAAGGAGTATTCCAGCTTCAGGTTAATCTCAGTAGACAGCTGTTGTCCCTGGTGAAAAATACATATAGAAAAATTAGCGCTGTCAAATGCATGCAGAATGATGCATGCATATGTATGATTAATATCAATCATATTAGAGTAAAGACATACATGTAGGTACATTGCCTTATGCATTATGTAAGCAAAACTTTTACTTTGATATTTTATCATTTGACAGCACTAATTAAAACATATTTAAAATCTATTTGTTTCATGCTAAGTATAGTACCGATACATTAAAGTATTTATGTTCTTAATAAAAATGCAATAATATTTTTAGTATATTTGAATGTGCTACAGTAGAATTATAGCAAATACACTTCAGATATGCCTTAAATATCTTGCATTTAACATGGATATTATTTACAGCTAATACAATCATCATCAATAATAACATTAAAACACATTTTAGGCTTAATATCCTAGAAATGTGTATTTTGCACAAGCAGTGCTCCAAATTAAGTTTAATTATTATTTTTTATGTCCGTAAGCCACATTTCAGTATCATACAATATGTTGATAGATTTGAACTATGAATAAATAAATGTATTTTAAGCATATAGGTGTGGGTTACAAATATATAAAATGTTTAAATCATTAATTTTTGGGTTTTGGTTCATGTTCATGAGTTTATATGACCATGGAGAATTAGATAACTTATGGTATATAAGATATAAATGTATTTTTGTGGCTTTTTAAAAGAAAAGGGACAAATGGAAATAAATTGTTTGGTAATCAACACAAGGTCCCAGATGATTCAGTAACTTACAGTAACTTGTAGGCTTTCATTCTTTAACACCATACAGTATAGGACTCTCTCCTCAAAGTGTGTAGTTATAGTATATAGTGCAGTTGTTCCTTACAGGACTGTATCTAGAGCGAGAGGAGACATGAATTCAGTTTGTCAGTCTTCACCCATGCCTGTTCTTCTCATGTGGAGCTGACTCCCACTGGTTTTGTACTCTCCTTCTGTCACTCTGTGACTCATCAGAGGTGTTAACACAGGCTCTGTGCAGTAGAGAGAGGAGTGAAGGGGACTGCTCAGCACTACAGATCCAAATTAATCTGATCCAGCAGACATGGCTGTCTAAGGCTGCTGTTAGCCCCTTTACGGAGTGCAGCATCACAGTATATGCTCACTTCTGTTCAGGAAACACTTAAAGCCTAGTTGTGCGTTATATTTAGAGCGCTAGGATAAATATATATTCTCACTGCACATAGATTTGATGATAATGAATAAAGAAAGCAACATTAGACAGCATATTAGACTAATTGCTGAAGGATCATGTGACATTGTGAACTGGAGTAATGATGCAAAAAAATTAGCTTTGCATCACAGGAAGGGATACAATTTTAAAATAGAAATTCTAGCTAATAGACAGTGTCGTTTAGATTCAGAAAAATGTTATTGTTTGATTGTAAAATGTCTAAATATCAGCATTTACCATGCATTTATGACCACAGGAAGTACAATGATTATCTGCATCGAGACACAGAGTAGAAATTGCTAATCATTGCTCCATTATGTTTTCTATGTTTTCTGCATTCAGGAATAATTACCTGAGCACTCGATGATTATAAGTACATGGTTCAGTTAATGAGACAATCAATCTTAGCAGACACAATAACTTCTTGATTAAGCGTGAGTTATGGTGTATCCAGTGTAACCATGGTCCTTTTGCTTAGTAACCAAGTTTATATTTGTAAACTAGTAAGGGTGTGAAACTGTTTGTATAGTGTGCTATGGGGTCTGTTAGAAGTTTGATAGAAGGTTATGTAGTTATAAGCTGTCCTGACTTTTGACTATAGACATTACAGTTAGCTTGGTTTAACATTAAACGAGTAGATCACCCAAAAATGAAAATTCATACATGTTTGGACTACTTGAGGGTGAGTAAATGCTGATAAAAAATGCATTTTTGGTTAAACATTTTTTTAAGAGCACTGAGGCCTGTAGCTGTTTAATTCACTTTTTATTGAGTGAACTATTGTGGTAGTGTAAAGCTTTCTCTATGCCTCAGGGTCTCAGCTCAGATAAGCTCAATGCATATTGATATTAGCAATACCTCAGTGTTTAGAAGCTGCTTATATTTTTTTTTGTAGAAAATAATGAAATGCAGAAAACAATCAATCATGTGATGAAAATTATTTGATGTCAGTGAGTTTATTTCAGCCACAAAGAATATCCTAATGTAAAGCATGTGTATACGATGTACAGTATGTTATTTAAAACCACTGTCTCAGTGTTTCTTCTAAACATCAGTGAGATTAAATAGACTTCAGCTGTGTAAGAAATTAACTGTTTTTATTTAATTTCATTTCATTTATTATTTCAGAAACCTCAATTTGAACTCAGATCTTTCTTATATAATTCTTCATAATCTTGCAGGTCAAAAATGTTTTATTATTTCTTTTCTCACAGAGAGTTTTGGTAGTAACTGCTGTAATTTTATTTACTTTTTTTTTCTCCAGAAATCTTAACATGCTCTCTTATTATTTCTTATTAAATACTTTATAAGAACAAATAAGACAAATTAGTTGTATCTCATCAGATTTCTTGCATGTCAATTTGTTTTTATGTTTGTCTCCCAAAGTCTTTTTGGTAGAAACATCTGAGACAAAAGCAGCTGTGAAGCAGCAACCTCTGAACAATATAATTGAGCCAAATAGTTCAAAGAAGGCCTTTTTGTCTTTCAAGTCATTCAATTCTTTATTTAGACAAACTCTTCATGATGCTTTTTAAAATTGAAATGGCTTGTCTTTAATGCCTGAAACAAAGCTAGTCAGTTGTTAGCAATTAGCACTGAGTGACTCTTGTGGGAAATATAAGTGTGGAGTAAATTCAACATAAGCCTGTTTTACTTTCGTAATCTGATGTGTTCCGCTTCTTCTACTTATATTTCACTACATATTGACCTGAGGTGGGAGAAAGCCTTTTAACAAAGGAAAAATTATGCCCTTTAAAGATGTTGATGATATTGTGCCAATAGATAGTAAGCCTTTCCACCTGAGCTGAACTATTGCAAAGTCAATACAGTGTGTAAATTAAATGTTGGGAAGGAACTTCGAAGCCGTAATTGGACTTAAATTTCTTCACAGATATAAAGCTGACACTAAAATAATGGACTTTTCTCTCGCTTTGGCACGCCTCGGTTGAGTCAGACCTTGGTAATGGCTTTAGATGAAGTGGCACAAGAAAGGCGGCCTGCTTTTCTGCTGCTGAAGTTTCACTTGAAGTTTTAGGGCCGCATATAATGAGGCACCAGGTGCTGGAAATATTCCTGGACAGACAACAGAGCGAGCCAAGCGCATCTCCTCACACACACACACACACACACACACACACAAGCAAGTCTCAGCCTGACTCCCTGTTACTGTGAAACCTGCTATTTTAGTTCTCACACACTTTTTCCCTTTCTGCTCAGCATCTGACAGAGGAAGTGTAAGCTTTTGAAGTGTCTTGCGTGTGCGTTTGAGGCTCTCTGTGTGTACCCCGCGCACTTGTGTTTGTCGGCTCTCTGGAGACTTTGTTATGACCATAGAGAAAGCTTAGAGTCCATTCTAATTGCTCACTAATCCCAGCGCCAGCCTTTGGAAGAAAGAAGAGAAAATCATCACTGCTGTTGACATGTGATAAACGACCTCCGAGTAACAGAAAGTCTGCACAAACCCCTTCGTGCCTTTATAGGCAACTTAGAAAAAACAGAGAAAAAGAGGCCAAGAAAGGGTTCGACGTAAGCTTAAGTGAAAATTCTGCACTGAGGCTTTGCGAGAAAGCAAAAAGTGAACAAACATGGGATTCGTAAAGTGTAATGGATGTTCATTATGTGTGCTGGTTTTGTTTTAAAGAAACAGTTGCAGCTGAATGAGATGATGCAGTTAACATACGCTGCTAGAATGCTCCTCTGTTGATTTGGTGGTTTTTCAGTCAAAAATAAGTAAGTTTTATTCATTTTACTGTAGCAAAAATATCTTTATATCCAAGTTTATTGGTTTAGAATATATAAATATTATATTATAAATGTCTAAAATATAAATTCAGTGTAGATACGTACTATTAGTAATTTGTTGCTTGTTGTGTAGTTAACTATTTAAAGAGTTATTACATTTATTAAAAATTGTGTTTCTGTTGTTAATTAATTACCCTCTTGTCATTCCAAAGATCTTCGTCTTCAGAACACAAATTAAGACATTTTTGATGAAATCTGAGAGCTTTCTGTCCCTGCATAGACAGCAATGCAACTGGTACATTCAAGGCCCAGAAAGTTCGTAAGGATATTGTTAAAATAGTCCACGTGACATCAGTGGTTCAACCTTAATTTTATGAAGCTGTAAGTAAATTTGATGTCTTTGACTTGTTTTTATTAGAGTACCACAAAAGTCATTGGATTTTATTCACTAATAATTGCGTATGTTTTTTTTGTATTTATACGCACATTTGCGAAAAAGTGCCACCTAACTTGCAACACGTGTGTACAGACATGAACTTGTTCTTAAATTCGTTCACCAGTCTTCTAAATGAGCGCTCGCTTGCACGAGGTTAGTCATTTGCATAATACATGCCCAAACCAGCTCCATAAGGGTTTCCACAAAGTGGCACTCATCCAGAGAACGACGATTATGGCAATGAAACAAAAGACAAAGAAAAATAACTTTAACGATAATGAATGTGAGGTTTTGCTGTCAGAGGTGGCCACAAGAAAAAAATGTCTCAGCAAACATATCTGTGCGCTCTCTTCTTAGACCTCTAATACTGTATTATCAATTTTTGATGTCTAGTTACTTTTCACCCACACTGTAAATAACATCTAATTATATGTAGGGTTCTTTATAGATGCTTATAAGACCCCGGGCCTACAGGATTATTGTGTACATGTGATATGAGTTGTTCTTTAATTTTTTTGTACCTTTAGAATACATTTTAGTACAAAACTTTTTGATGAATTATTATTTATTCATGAAGTCATCCATAATTTATTTATTTATTTTTTTTCAAGATTAATTTTTTGCCATTTTTTTGCCTTATTTATTAGGATAGATCAGTGTTGACAGGAAGTGAAGCGGTAGAGAGATAGGTGACGGGATCGTGAAATGTCTGGGAGCCGGGACGAACTTGTGGTGCACTGCCCGGGACCGGCCACATGAAATAAAAATTAATTAAAAATTAATACGCACCTATGCGTATGCATGTTTAATGAATGAGACCCCATTATTTTTTATGTCTTTGCACACAAAAATTGTTCTCGTAATTTTATGAATTAAAGGTTGAACTACTGATGTCACATATGGCGCTTTTCCACTGCGTGGTACAACTCGGCTCGGTTTGCGCTTCCACTGCAGTTTAGTACCGCTTTAGAGTGGTCAGGATTATTAACGTGTCGTTATAGTTGCGCCGCCTCTACTGCCGTGACATCATCATAAACGCACCACAAACAAACACACTACAATGGAGCATATCGATGGAATGGTGTTCTTCATTCTCGGCATGTGAATGTTTTTAACAGCAAGACGTTTGTACTTCCTCAATAGACCACGAAACAGCCATTTTTGGTTGATACAAAAAGGTGCATTTCTTCTAACAAAAAAGTTGCGTCCGATCCTTCGCTGACTGTGCTCATTTAAATCTAGCGGGTTTGTTGTGTCTCACGTGGCACGTTCAGTGAGTGAGTAGCAGAATTGTAATTTTTTGGGTGTCTATCTCTTTAAGGCAACTAAATCAAATGTCAGTTTTTTGTAGTAAGCTCAAGCTAAATGCATTGCTTGATTCATACTTGATCATAAGCTAGTAGACTAAAACAGTTCTGCAATCATAACAAGCTTCTTTATGACAGACTCCATGACTCGCATTTATATTAAAGCATTTCATCTTACAGGGCACACACTGAGCATTTCTTGCTTGGGTAGTTATATTGTTTTATAAAGGCATTTGGATGAAATCTGGTCATGTCAGCTCTAGAATTGCATAATATTTATTGATCATGGTTTGAAATGTACCATTGACAGTTCTTGTGAGTGACAAACAGTAAATAGCTCATTCGAGCACGTTGATTAAATGCTTAAATATAGTCACAGCTATTTTCAAAAGAAAAGTTCTCATAAAAAATACTTTCAGCATGATGTTGTACGGCAATATAAAGTGGCAGATGTTTTCGATTTTTGTGAAGGAAAGCGTGGTTGTGTTTGCAGTAAATGGCAGTTTCATTAAAAGGCTTCCTGTGAAAGGATTCAGTCACCTGTGAGATCTCCTTCATGGTCAATTTCTGCATCCACTCATTCAACTATTTTTCTTTTTTCCGAATCATGCCAAAACCTTTCCTTATGCACAGAGCACAGAACTTTTGGTTTCTTTCTGTTATCTGATATTTTAAAAGATTTGACAGATATTTATTTTGTAACCGATGCTGATACTCATTACTTTAATTATTTGAATGTTCCCGATCCAAAATGGGATAATCTACTGTAAAAAATATTTTTATTATTATTATTGTTATTATATACAAGATTGTATTGTATTGTAACTAATATATTGTGTATATACTGTAAAACATAACATTGTATGATTATGATTATTATTACAATATACAAAATAGTTTTATTTATTAATTATATAATATTACAATATACTGTAAACACATAAAATACTTTATGATTATTATTATATTAACAATATAACGTTTATTGTATTAATAACAACACACTGTACAAGTAATGCTTTATTATATCAATCTATATATGAAACTTTTTAATATTAATAGCTTTTATTTATAAACATTAATTAATAACATACACTGTAAAACATAATGTTTATTTTTATTGTTTTTATTATAGTTTACATAATTGTTATAATAATAACATTATTATTATTATTATACAAATTATGTAATTAGTAGTAGTAATAATAATAAATAATAAATACTGAGTGTATAATTGTTTTTATTGTTATTACTAAGGGTTTAGTGGCTTTGACAGTTACTGTAGTAGTGAGCTACTAGTAGTACTAGTACTAGTCTTACTAGTAGTAATAAGAGCAATAGTAGCGATGGTTGTCTTGATAAGCACCACTAATAAAAAATTCAGGCATAGCAGCTTTTTTTTATTAACATCCAAACTATTTATAATAGCTATGGATTTGTCAGTTTGCTACTAAACAGCATTTGCTCTATATCAAAGTTAAAGAATGACCATTTAAGACAATTAAATATGTTTAGCTGAAGAACCCCCTGTCATCATAGATAACATTTCCAGATTCTTTTGGAAAAGCATTAAAAGTCCTTTAAATTCTGTTTCCACCCCCAGAATTTGCCCCGCTGCATTGATTTATCTTTCTATTCTCATTCAAACTACTCAGGAAGCTGAGGCACAAAGCTCTTTAAATCTCCTCCTGTGAATCCCCTGGGCAGATGGATTCAACAAAGTGTTCATCTATCAGTGATTTCAAACATATGCCACACCACCCCTGCTTTAATTCACACACCAATGTCTTTTTTTGTCCCCCCCACAGTATCCAAGGCAAACCTAATCAGACAGACCCGAGCATGGGACCCAAACCTGGGGGTCCGCCGGGTCCGGGACCCGGTCCTGGGGCGCCTTCGCAGCCTCACGGACCCGGTCAGGGTCAAGCTGCACGGAGGAACCTCCAGGTGGACATTGGGAGCAGCAAAGGTGGACACCCTGTCTCGCCCGGAAGCAGCGCTCCCACCTCGCCCTATTCTTTGCCCCAGATTGCACCTATGCCCAGCAGCAAGCTCTGTCCGGTGTGCAAGACCGCAGATCTGACGGGCACCACAGACGGCCAGCCAAACTGCAATAAATGCACGCAGTGCCGCTCCATGGTGTGCAACCAGTGTGGATTCAACCCCAACCCTCACCTCACTGAGGTAAGCAGCCCAGGACATGCTCGTTCAGCACTGAATGTTGCACAGCACCATTCAAAAGTTTGTCAACAGAAAGATGAAGAAATAGCTTTATTGAGCGAGATTGGAATAAATGGATCAAAACTGACAGTAAAGACATTTCCAAATGCTGTTCTTTTGAACATGAACAATACCTATAATAAGCAATGTTTTCAATAAATTATTAAGCAGCAAATCAGCATATTAGAATGAAGACTGGAGTAATGATGCGGAATGGAATGTATTTTAAAATACATTCCAATTATTTTTGATAGATTATAATAAAGAAACACAAGTAAAATAAATAAACATTTATCATATTTATAATGAATAAAACCGTACAAACACACATGTGACCCTAGAGTCTTAAGTCGCTGGGGTATAATTGTAGTAATAACCAAAAATACATTGTATGGGTCAACATTATTGATTTTTCTTTTTTGCCAAAAATCCTTAGGATAGTAAGTAAAGATCATGCTCCATGAAGATATTTAGTCAATTTCTTACTAAAAATATATTAAAATGAAATTTTTGGTTAGTAATATGCATTGATAAGATCTTATTTGGACAAATCTAAAAGCAAATTTTACTTTCATCAATCATTTGACAGCACTGATTCAAATACTATACTAATACTATACTACTATAATAATAATAATTTAACTCCATGTATTTTTCCATTAAAATAAAAGTTTAGTGTTAAAATATTTTAAAATGTAGAAATACTGTGAAATAAAATAATAATATTTTTTTTAATGCTCAGTTTTTTTATTTTACAGTGAAATGCTACAATGGCAATATTGCTTATTTTGTTTTTATTTAGTAATTGGTATATTATTATAATTATTTTATAGCAAAATCGAGATATTATCACAACAAATCTGGATATTTCATCTGAAAACTTTTTAAAATTTTTTTCCCCAAATCTACAGCATTATTTATTTATTTATTTAGTAATTATTTTTTATTACTGAGTGCATTTTTTTTATTACATAAATGCAACCTTGTTGAATAGAGCATAACAGAATCCCCCCTCCCCCCAAAAACATAACAGTAATATGTGTGTGTATCAGCTTGACTTAAATCATATCGTAAGTTGCTTGCGAGAGCTATTCCTGTTTGAGTCTGAATATTCACCATCATAAACAACATTGTGATGTAACAACAGCAAAAGAGAGTGAACATTGCAGTCCAAATGGTGCTTTTCAAATAAAGTATGACCTTTACCGTTAGAATTCTAGAGGAGAGAAAGCGAGATGTGTTAAATAAAAAGCTCTTGGTAATGAATCCTACGCTAGGCCTCCATCTGGCTCGTACCCAGGACACACACTACACACAACCAGGAACTGTTCAGAAGAGAGTCCTCTGGGGCGAATGGGAATGTGTGCCTGCGTTTTCTCTGTGTTTTTGCATGTAGGATGCAGTGGAAAGACAGAGCCAATGTTCAGAGATGTGTGTGTGTGGGAGAGCGAGAGGGCGCACAGCTGAGCGTGTGAGGGTGAGATTGTTTGAGCGTGTTTGAGGATGTTGCTCAAAGGTGCAAATGGCTGGCGCTAAATCCTGCAAGTGTAAATTAGGCAATGGACAGGGATGGAGAGAAGCGGTTGTACAAGATCAGCACAGAGGGGGGCTCTAAAGTGATTTTTGGGGAGCTGCTCTCCAGCTTTTCAACAAAGCCATTAAAGGAATAGTTGACCTAAAAATTAAAATTACCCTATAATTTAATCATCTCCGAGCCATCCTAGGTGAATAGAAAGTTCTTCTTTCGGACAAACACAGTCTGAGGTTTTATATATATATATATTTTATGGCTTCAAAATAATAATAATACGCTTCAAAATAATGCTCACCATCCACCATCATTGCCAAGTTTGGAAAAGCCAAGATCCATTTTTAAAATGTGTTTGTCTGAAAGAAGAAAGTCCTATATACCTAGGATTGCTGAGTAAATTATGGGGTTATTAAAATTTTTTGGTGAACTATACCTTTAAGGAGGCAAGGGGAAATGTATTAACGGTTGAAGAATAGTTCAGACAGGCAATCACTGACTCAGAGAGCTGTGTTATAAGTAGATGCTTACTAGAGAAACCTCTTTCCAGCCACTTGAGACCGTTTATAGAAAATAAACTCTGACAATAAGACAGAAATGGTTGTGGTTATCAACACACTTTCAGTATTTAGTAACGTCACTCGTCCTGATAAATACCAGCATGTTTGGGGTCAGTTATTTTATCATTTTGAAAGAAATTCATAATTTTATTCAGCAAAGATGCATTCTTTAGATATGTATTTTAGCAGTATATAAGCTTTGGTGAGATTAGAGATTAATTTCAAAGACTTTCATAAAACGACACCAAACCTTCGATCATCAGTATGGAGTATCGACAACAAAAGTCATTAACATGCAAAAATCTTAAAGGGATAGTTCAGCCAAAAATGAGAAATTTAACTGTCAAGCTCCAAGATGATAAAACGGCAACACTGTATTACTTGTATTCAATTTCAAATCTTCTAAAGCCATTTTATAGCTTTGTGTGAGCTTATCGAAAGTCATTATTGACTAGAAAAATGGCACCATTTGTGGGAACAACAGTAAACACCATTAGTTCTTGTTCATCCCAAGAGCAAATGTCATTGATATCAGTGGCGCTGTATTTGATTTGAGAACAACAGACGATTATTGTTCCTCACACAAATCTATTATAGAACTTTAAAGTTCTGAAATATATACTTTTATAATATTTGATATGGTTTTGAAACTTGATACAAAGGAATATATTTTATATTTTCACATGAGATGTATTTCATATTACCCACATGAGGGTAAATAAGCAATGACAGAATTTTCATTTTCAGGTGAACTGTCGCCAAAACCTGTTAAAAGCTACCCACAGCATTTATTTTAGGAATACCACTCATTACAATGCCTCTACTACCTGGCAGATTGCACTGAAATAGATTTGTTTCCATAACAGCTCTGGGTTCTGAATCTGAATGCAGCTCGTGTGCTTTAGCCAGTCATAAAGATGCCTCGCTGTCAGTAATTTTGCATGTTAGCGTTGGCTGACATATCTTTCTAGGTAAAAGTGTTAGATTGAAAACATGGTCTTAACTAATGGTCCATCTAATTTAGCATAGGGGCTAATACACACTAACATTCAAACCTATTAAAGTAGAGTAAGATATTGTGTGTGATAATGTAAAAAATGGTTGCAATTTAAAATAACTTTTGTATTTAAAGTAAAGTATTTTAAGTATAGGTATTAAGTATAAGTATTTATAGAGTATATTATAGAGTATTTAGAGTATATATCTTGAAAATATTTATATCAATGTATGTACATTTATTCCTATTCTTATATTTTATTTTATATGTAAGTACACCGCACTCAAAAAGATAAAGGGAATACTTAAACAACAAAATGTAACTCCAAGTCTATCACACCTCTGTTAAATCAAACAAAATTAAATTATAGGCAATTAGCAAGACACCTCCAATAAAGGAGTGCTTCTGCAGGTGGTGACTACAGACATCTTCTCAGTTCCTATGTTTTCAGGCTGATGTTTTGGTCACTTTTGAATGCTGATGGTGCTTTCACTTTAGTGTTAGCATGAGACAGGGTCTACAACCCATACATGTGGCTCAGGTAGTGCAGCTCATCCAGGATGGCACATCAATGCGAGCTGTGGCAAAAAGATTTGCTGTGTCTGTCAGCGTAGTGTCCAGAGCATGGAGGCGCTACCAGGAGACAGGGCATTACATCAGGAGACGTGGAGGAGGCTGTAGGAGGACAAGAACCCAGCAGCAGGACTGCTACTGTAACTCCACCTTTGTGCAAGGAGGAACAGGAGGAGCACTGCCAGACCCCTCAAAATGACCTCCAGCAGGCCACAAATGTGCATGTGTCTGCTCAAACGGTCAGAAACAGACTCCATGAGGCTGGTATGAGGGCCTTACGTCCACAGGTGGGAGTTGTGCTTACAGCCCAACACCGTGCAGGACGTTTGACATTTGCCAGAGAACACTAAAATTGGCAAATTCACCACTGGCGCCCTGTGCTCTTCACAGATGACTGCCTTTAGGTGCCGAGATGAGATCCTCAGACCCCTTGTGAGACCATATGCCGGTGCACATCTGGGACATCATGTTTCGCTCTATCCACCAATGCCACGTTGCACCACAGGCTGTCCTGGAGTTGGCAGATGCTTTAGTCCAGGTCTTGGTGGAGATCCCTCAGGAGACCATCCGCCACCTCATCAAGAGCATGCCCAGGCATTGTAGGAAGGTCCTACAGGCACGTGGAGGGCACGCACACTACTGAGCCTCATTTTGCCTTTAGTGTGTTTTTCGGATGATCAAAATGCCACATCTTTAGAAATTTGATTTGGGGAGTTTTAGAGCCCTGCTGTGCTTTATAAAGACAGGATTGAATTAATTGGGCTCCCGTTGGAAGGTGGACACTACAAAGTGGCTCTGAGACAGTCTTGATTTATACTGATGCTGCAGCACATAGCATACAGCACTAACTCAGCGTTTTTAACAGCTCTGCTGTCAGTTCCAGCTGCATGTGACAAAATGATGGGGAATATGTCTTCTGGCGTGTAATTTCAGGGTTCAAGTGCAGGAAGAGCAAATGCTTTATGAGCATATGGTTTAAATTACTAGAGATCTCTGCAAAATAGAAATATGGCAATAATGGTTAAATCAGAGTTTTTGGGCATCGAGCCGGAGCCAAGCATAAATATATTAGTGAAACCTGAGATGTTGTGATATGACAGGCTATTAAATGTCGAGTAGGGGTGAGCAGTATACCAGTGGAAGCAATTCACTGGCTTATCCGAAGGGAACATGGAAGAAATTGTTAGAAATACGGTTCATGCTGTGTGATGTGGAATTGACACTTCGCTAAGACTTAACAGTCTCAAGCTTTCATGCTAGATCTTGTGCTGCGGCTGGAAGACATGCAGGCAAAAGCAAGCAGATTTAGTGTATTATCACAGGAATCATTAAATAACACCTGGATTGATTATGCATTTATCTAGTAATTATATCTGGTCACCCAAATGTCATCAATATATAATGACAGCTTACATCCAAAGTGTGAAGTTGTACAAAAGTGTGGGTAAAAAAAGAGCTATTTTTATAATAATTCAAAAGATATATAATGCTCATTTGTTTGATCAATAATACAGTGAAAACTGAAAAATTGTAAATCATTATTGCAATTTTAAGGCACTGCTTTCTGGTTTAATATTTTTATATGTAATTTATTCCTGTGATGGAACACTGAATCATCAGCATCATTAATCCAGTCTTCAGTATCACATGGTCCAATTCATTATAATATCATAATTCTCTGCTCAAGAAACATTTATTATCATCAGTACTGAAAACAGTTGTGCTGCTTAACATTTTTGTTGAAACCATTATTTTCTTTTCCATCTATGAAAATCATCTTAAAACCATATTCACTTGATCAGTGTCATTTGTCCTTGCTAAATAAAACTAATTAATTCTTTCTTGCACAAAGTCTAACGGGCCTACTGCAGTTTTTAAAACCACTATTTTCTCATGTTAAAGGAATAGTTCGCCCAAAAATGATAATTCTGTTATGAATTGCTCACCCTGTAAGACCTTCATTTATCTTTGGCGCACAAATGAAGACATTTTTCATTAATTCAGAGACCCTGCATAGACAGCAACAAAACCATGTACAGTACACATCCCAAAAAGCTAGTAAGGACATTGTTAAAATAGTCCATGTTGCATCATTTTCATTTTTGGGTGTACTATCCCTTTAAATCTGTTTAATCATGTTTAAATTATGTTTTCCCCAAACTCCTAAAAAGTTATTTAAAAACATGCCGCAAAATGTAAGAACTGTTTAAACTGGATAGTCTAAAATGAGTTTACTGCATGTTAAACAATGATTGTATGATTTATCCAATATTTATGATCACTTTGTTGGATGAGTAGCATGTGTTAACTCAGGTGTGAGTAGATGCATGTTTTTATGATCCAGTGAGTTACTACCTACTGTATATAGAGCGTTACAAATTGCTGACTCATGAGGCGTCATTTCGGTTAGTATGCTGCTTAGAAGAAAGCTGACTGTGTAGATAATGTTGAGTTGTCGCTTTATTTTGTGTTTATATTGAAGTACTCCAGTAGTGAAGGTTTGTTTCAGGCGTTTGGTCTATTGGTTTAAAGCTGAACTCTAAATGTCTCTTGGAGAACAAAGCAGAGAGAACATGAGACAAGAAGCAAGAACAGCTGGTGAAGAGGAAAAAGAGCGGCTATCTGATCACTATGCAACAGACACCTGGAGAAAGAGAGAGAGGCTTGACATGATGGCAACAGCACTGAGTGGGATGCAGGAACCAGGGATGTACGGACAGAGAAATAGCAGGGTGGGGATGGGGGAAGGAATGATAGAAGGAAAGAGAAAGTGGCGCTGACACACTCCAGTAGTCACCCACCAGCATACAGGAGGCGGTTCCACTCTGCCATTGGCTGATCCTCTATTTATAGATCCTGCTCTGTCTCTGCAATGATCTCGCATTCCTACTGCCAGAGAAAACCAGTGGAAGATCAGAGGAGAGAACGGGCTGGGGGACTGTGGGGAGATGTAAAAAAAAGAATCCAAATTGATCAGGCCGTTAAGGAAGCTAAAAATAATTGCGCTTGTTTGGCACACAAGCACTGTTCCCTCTGAAAACCCCACGGTAATGACGCTTCGAATATGAACATCATGAATTCTCCTCATGAGTTCTTTGGAAATCTGTGACTTGACTGGAACGCGAAACCTAATAGATCGGTCCTGCATTTTGGCGCTGAGTGTCTCACGTCTTCTGCTTTTCACGCTATCTAGTGGATTCATCATGAGAATAACAGCGGAAACTGAGGGCCATCTGGGCTACAACACACTCATCACAGCACAAACACAGCACCGCCACGGCCCTAGAGATTTCATGCTATTTTTCCACCATTACACAAATTTGCCCAGGCAGCATTTGCACGTTATTTGGGTTCCATATGTAATCCTAAATATATGCACCATATGTATTTTTTCCAGCACATGGATGATGGCTTTTATAATCTTCAGATGTTTGGATTTCATTCTGTTTTTCCATCATTACACAAATGTGCCTAGGCAGCATACATAATTTGGTTACCACACTAAATATATGCACCATATGCAGTTTAAGTGCATGGGTGGCATCTTTTGTAATTTTCATTATATATTATATTAGACATTTAGATGTATAAAGAAGTATATTGATATTTAGTAGTGCTTTCTACATCACATTTAGTAGATTTGAGGTTATATTTTCGATTTGAAGTATGTTTTTTAAATGGACCCATAAATTATTTTTATATTTTATTGATATTTATGCATAGTATTTATTAATAATAATATTTTATTTCTATGTTTATTTATTTTGTTTTTTTGTTTTTTTAATTAATTTTGTTTTTGTAAATTTTTATTCAGTATTATTTATTTTCTTGTATTTGTTTTTATTGTATTTGTGTTATTCATGTATTTGTTGTTGCTGTCAGACTTAGCAAATCAGCAATCAAACTTTTCATTTTAAATTATGACAAAACAGGAAAAATCCCTTAGGCTTATGCAGTTTTACACGAGCAGGCAGAATTTCCACAATTTCTTTTCTTCGGTTTGGTATTTTTATGCAGTATGATATATACAGAATATGTTGTTTTTGTGTTGATGCATACATTTTCACACAAATTGGCAAACCTGATAACACAAAAAACTGTATTATTTGGTCTTTTTCCTAAAAGAGGTAAAGAAATGGTCTTTTTCTGCTGACAAATGATGATATTAATCTGAATCAAATACTTTAATCACCTGTGGCTATCCCCTTTCTGCTTTTAGCAGAGTCATATCAGAAGAGCATGAGTTGATATTGAACCGATGTGTGAAATGGCTGCCGGTCTCTGAGGGCTGAGTAAGAATGCATCGCTCACCACGCAAACATGATTAATCAAACAATAGAGTACTGTGCTTTTCTTCTAAATGGCACAGTGTCTCGCTGCCTTTCTAAGACAATAGAATCTGTCATGCGTTAAAGTGACGGACGCCCCACTTTTGCCACTAATGCCCAAAATATGCATTCATGTGCAAACTGTGCAGTATAGAAATAGTTTCTGAGAAATAGGCCTTTTCCACACTAAATGTTGTTTCTGTGAGTTTGATAATAGGAAATCACACTTTGAATGTTTCACATAGCACAGATGTCTTTGCTAACTTTTCGCTTACCTCAAGGTTACATCTAGACCATGTGGAGTATTGTAGCATTTGCCGTCTAAGCTGCATTCACAACATTTCGGAAATTACCATAATTATGAGCTGACGACTCGTAGGGCTTTTTACGTCCTTGGATGCTGAATTGATTTGTTTCTATGGCGATGATCGTAACACAGAATAAGATATCATTATGTGGGCGGCTAGTCAACTGCTTTATGCTAGCTTTGTTAGCAGTTAAGCATAGTTTTATTATGAACAAAAAAAAGATGCAACTGTATGTAAATTTTCATACTGCAGCTAGTCAAACTGGTGGGAATGTGCAAGCAATGGACTGGAAAATTTAAACAAATCATCTACAAAGACATCACTTTAGTCACATCTGAATCTAAATGAGCTTGAAATTACTTCAATTCTGTGAATAAATTAAGGTTGCACTTACCACAATCAATACCGCATTTTCCCAATATAAAGTATTTAGTTTGTTTTCACAATTGCATACATTAAATAGCCAAAATGTGCTTTTTACTGATTTGTCTAACTTTTCAAAGAAAAAAAGTAATTACAAAACAAAAATGTAAAAATATTTTTAATATAATATATATATTTTTTTATATACTTATAATTATAACACCAACTAATAATAATAACAGTAATGGTTTTTAATCTATTACATTTATAATACACTATGTACATTTTGTGTGAATTATTTTTATTTAATGAATTTAATTTAATTATTTGATGCAATAATTTAATAATAATAATGATAATAATTTATTATTATTATTTTTATGACTACTATTAAATATAACTACTGATTTTATTATACTAGTCATATACACAGTTATACTAATTATACTAATCAAATACTTTGATATAAAACAACAACAACAACAACAACAATAATAATAATAATAGTTGTTGTTATCAAATTACTCAAGTGATGTAAAAAAAGTTAAACTTTTGATTTACTGTTAAATTATTTAGATCAATTATTATTTTATAATTTAATAATTAGGAAATGCAATAATTAATTAAAAATGTTATGATTTACTGCTACGTTCACAGTTGCTCAGTATTATTATTAAACTACTGATTTCATTATACTGAAGCAATGCATGAATTGTTTTGATTGAATGATTATTTAAAAATTAAAAAAATATTTATAATAACAGCTAATGCTGTTTATTATTACTAAATAATGCAGCACATTCAAAAAACATTTTAAATAAAGACTTTTTAAATGATTTATCACTATATATATGTCCTATAACATCAGAGCTATCATAAAATTGAACGTTTCAACTTGCAATTATGCATCCGTGAAAACCTTACAGCCACAAACTTGTAATTATGGTAATTCCAACATGATGAGTGCAGCTATAGCTTAGCATTTTGATTTCCTCCTTAATGGACAGTTCATTTTTCTCATTACTTTGTTATTATGATCATTATTACTCACAGGAACATTTCTTTTGCAACACGTCACATCCATTACAGCAAGCTGATGTAGTTTTAATCATCTTTAAACACCTTAATTTTAAGCTACCCATCAAGTTACGCTATGGTACTCAGAAAATAATGGTTGTACACCTTTAAAAATCCTCACCAGCGCATTTCCATTAATCGGCTTCGTTTGTGCTTCATATGCTCTGATAAGCTGTCAGTTTGGTCTAATGCTCGCAGAGAAGAATTAGTTTATGAATCTGGTGCCCGTTGAGGCTGTGTTGTGTTCTTGTGTGGTGTTTATAGAGATATTTAAAGTATTTGGGGGCCTTCAGAATGCTCTTTTGATGTGTCTCGTCCCAGTTTCGGCTCGGTGCTTCGCTGCTGTGGCTTGTTGTTAGGAAACTGCAGCATTCAGTCTGTGTCTCAACCGCTTTAGTCTGGAAACAGGCAGCAGTTCACCTCCTCTGTCTGTCTCTCTGCTCTTATGCCACAGAATGCTGTCGACGTGACTGTCTGAGCAGCTGATGTGTGTCTGTTTGTCGACATGACTCTTTGATTGTGACTCCATCTGCTTGTCTGTTTGCTTTTCACCTGTTCTCCATATCCATATCATTTTGTCTCTCGTTTTGTCTACCTCACCAGCTGCCTTCTGTTCTAGGTTTTTTAAATCAAGAAATTAATACATATGTTTTTTTTTTTTTTAATAGTATTATATGATTATTTCCTTCTTATATTATATACTATGCACAGGTAACTGTACTTGCCTTCATTTTGTTCCAAACCTGCAGGCTTATAGATATAGATATTGTAACTACTGTATTTTTTATGCTGTTCAATCTGGTACATCTTTAAAAGGTTCATACTCAGCTGAATGAAGACTTCTTAAGTCATGCAATAGATAAAAGTATGTTATTTCAAGAACTGCCATGTCTAGATCACTGAGTCAGTGAGCTGAATGAGTCATCCAGTGTGGTTTGTGATCAGTTACAGTAGTCAATTGACTAGAATCAACTCAAAAGTTAATGTTAACTCACTGAAGAGGATCATGTTTAAAGGGACAGTTCACCCAAAAATGAAAATTCTGTCTTTAATACTCTCTCTCATTCTCCATTCATTCATTTTCGGATAACAAACTAAGATATTTTTGATAAAAAATCTGAGAGCTCTGTGACCCTTAGAAATGAAAGGAAAGGAAAGGACGTGACTAGTGGCCAGGTATGGTTTCCCATACTAGGAATTTGTGCTCTGCATTTAACCCA
>JAUCMT010000013.1:5941490-5970988 GCA_032357475.1 Enteromius thamalakanensis
CAAAAACATTAATTTCTTTTCGACTGAAGAAAGAAAGACATGGACATCTAGGATGACATGGTGGTGAGTAAACTATCAGCAAAAGTTTTTCTGAAAGTGAACTTCTCCTTTAACAGCTTGGCTTTGGAGATTTTAATAGCATAACATGTATGAAGTTACAAGTTAAGACTTATTACTATTGCCATTACTTTGTAGAAGCCCAAAATAATTGTGTTTAACAGTTTTTGTCTTTTTCAAGTAAGCAATAACCTAGGAACATTAACAACTGCTCAGCAATGCCTTAGCACCCACCCAAAACACGTTTGGATGATTACTTCTGTTTTGGCCATAAGTTGACATAAGTGAGCAATATCTAATGCAGGTTTGTGTTTGCTTTCTGTACCAAAGATCAGCAAACACCCCATGGGATTCCCAACTACACTGATGCAACTGCTTGTACATCAGCCTGAGTCACCAAACCTCAGTCAATTAATAGAAACAAAACCCTGCAAACAAATACCTTAAAAAGGTATTCAGAAAGTATGTAAGTCTTTATGAAATTGATAACAATCTCTTATATATTTAAGACTAGTAAAACTATTAACTTTGATGCGGAAGGAATTACTGGCTCGATGCTTTAGTGTGTTTTACTATAAAAATGCTAAAGTTTTTTATTTTATAGCTCATCTAGCAACGCAGTTGGGTTTGACTGGTTTTATGAGATCATACTATCAGTGTCTATTATATATTTCTGGTGTGCTATTTTGTTATTTTATCTATCCATTAGATTATGCACTGCACAGCAAACAGAGTTTGACACGTGTTTCTAAGAATTCTTCTAGAAATCTAATATGTGATTGATCCCTTTTTTGTGAGCTCCTGATCCAAATTCAAAAGCAAAATTATTTCTTAGTGATCAGACATTTATAGTCTCACACTCCTAAAGCATTGAATTAAATGCTTTGTGATTTTGAATAAACCGGTGCCTCTTGCTGTGGACAGTATCGGTGTGTCTTACTGGATTTAACAGAGGCTAAATAATTTTGTGTGTTGAACACAGTGGCTTTGAAGAGAGTCAGCAAGGCCTCTGAGAAAAGGTCACAGTCTTGGCCAGGACCCAATTATGCTTGCTTGCTCAGCTTGACCAAATCCCTTTTGAATTACAAAAGTCGTGTGACAAAGGCAGCAAGAGCCTAAGAGAATGCCAGAGAGGGCAAGTGATGTGATAAATTACATGTAATCTGACTATTGATACTTTAACCTTGTCTACAGTTTTTTTTCCCCATTATATCTCTGTTGTTTCCTTCTACTTATTACATGTTTTCCTTTCATTTTCAGAAGAAAGAATGGCTGTGTTTGACATGCCAGACCCAGAGAGCAATGTCAGGGAGCTTAGGGGATATTCCTCCTCCTGTGCCATCATCCGTTGGATCTCCCCGACTACCAGGCCCAGCCAATCAACAACAGCAGCGAGGGCCCAGTCACCAAGCTGCGCTGAGACCTTCTGGCCCTCAGCAGCAAAAGCCACCTGGTGCCCAAGTAAGTGGTCCTTTTTCTCCGGTAAAGCAAGGGGCGCCACAATCCAAGGGCCCCTCTCAACAATTTCTTGCAACTAAGGCTGAGACAGAAAAACAAGATCAAGGCATTAACAAGAAACAAGCTATGTCCAAAACAGAAAAAGAGGGGGACATCAAAGCAACGCTAAAAAAGGGAACATCGGATAAAAAAGATGAGAAGAAAAGTAGTGGCATGCAGAAATCTAAACACGATGACGTGAGTGGCCCTCTGTGTCCTCATCATCACTGTCTTTGTCCTTCATAACAGATCACTTCAGCATTCTATGATGGGAATGTTATGTGTTAAATAATATAACCAATGTCATCTGTACTCACAACCGGTTTAGAAATTAACAGTCTCTAACAGTGGCTAATTACTATGTCCAGTGCCTGATGGTTACAAGAGGACAATGATAAGTCAACGCTTAATTTGTTAATTTGTACACTATAAGTATTTGAGAGATATCATGTGTTAACGTGCATGCCTTGTTTATTTACATCATTAACTAATATAATTTATAGCATACTATTACATTTACTACAGTGTTCAGGATTTTCAGGATTTAGATTTGCTTTTGACCCCATCCCCTCCAGGTTTTGCATGCTTGTCGAATGTGTGCCATTTGCATGGTTTAAATGTTGTGCTTAATAACCTTATTTTACTGTATATTACTTTGTAAAGCTTTCAGTATAACTAAAATGCAGTGTCCTTTCCATTTACAGGATTCCAACAAGTCTAGCACACAGAGCCTCAGTGATACAGGCTACTCCTCTGATGGTATATCCAGCTCCCAGAGTGAGATTACTGGCTTGATCCAAGAGGACTCTATGAAGCTCAGTGAGAGGGGGATTTCTGACCAACGCAGTCCCCCAAGTCCATCTGAACTAACAAAACTGGAAAGTTCAATGCGACCTCTGTTGGAGTCACATACAGCCACTGACCAAGGACAGCATCATGATGGAAGAGACACAGCAGAACAGCAGAGACCTCGATCTCTCTCTATAACACAAGATCAGGAATATGAGTCTGACGAGGAAGCATCGGATGATCTCAGTTGCAAATTACGACATGATTATGTGGAAGACAGTAGTGAAAGTGGCCTTTCTCCTTTACCACCTCGACAGAAGAAGTCACAGAAAAACTTGACTGATGAGGAGTTCATGAGGAGACAGATTCTGGAAATGAGTGCAGATGAGGAAGACACAGCAGATGTTGAGGGCCATGTGAAGGCAAAAAGGAGCCATAAACACAGTGGAGATCTAGGAAAAGAGAGACGTCGCCTTACACAGCAATCTAGCAGTTTTGAAGAAGACACTAAAAGCACTGATAGTTACAAATCAGGGGAAGCTGATGACATGATGGCCTCACAAGGTGGTCTGAGACGATTTAAAACTATTGAACTGAATAATACAAATAGCTATAATCGTGACATGGAACTCAGCACAGATCATGACCTCAGGGAGCCTGAGCTTGAGATGGAAAGCCTTACTGGGTCACCTGAAGAAAGGTCAAGGGGAGAATACTCATCAACCCTCCCTGCAACCACACCGAGTTATACCTCTGGAACTTCTCCAACCTCTGTGTCATCAATGGAAGATGATAGTGATAGCAGTCCTAGTAGACGACAAAGGCTTGAGGAAGCAAAGCAGCAAAGAAAAGCAAGGCATCGTTCCCATGGTCCATTACTGCCCACCATTGAGGACTCCTCAGAAGAAGATGAGTTGCGAGAAGAAGAGGAACTTCTGAGAGAGCAGGAGAAAATGAGAGACTTGGAGCAGCAAAGGATTCGAAGTACAGCCAGAAAAACTAAAAGGGACAAAGAGGAGCTGAGGGCACAGAGACGCAGAGAGAGATCGAAGACACCTCCTAGTAACCTTTCACCCATTGAAGATGCATCACCAACAGAGGAACTCAGACAAGCTGCTGAAATGGAAGAACTACATAGATCATCCTGCTCAGAATACTCTCCCTCAATGGATTCAGAAGCTGAAGGTTTTGAAATGGGTTCAAAGCTGTACAAGTCTGGCAGTGAATATAATCTACCCACATTTATGTCTTTGTACTCTCCAACAGAGAAAAATTCTGCTGTCTCCCCATCTGCAGCAGAGAAATCGTTAAAAAGTGCTGAAGAGGTTTATGAAGAAATGATGCGAAAAGCAGAGATGATGCAAAAGCAGCAGCAACGTACACCAGGAAGACAAGGACAACAAAACCAGGAAAGAGTCCTTCAAACTGACAAGAAACATCATTTAGATTCTGGAACAAGTTCTTTGAGTCCAGGTACAAGTCCTACCCAGATCTCAGCTCCAGTTTCATTCTCTGGAAATGATCCTTCAGGACGAGGGACGCAAAGAGTGCATGCTACACAACAAAGTCAAGTTAGAATGAGCAACCAAACTTCCAAAGGAAGCCATGTTACTGGCTCCCAACAGTCTCACGTAAGACAACCTGCTCCCACACAGCCTCAAGGAAGACCTGGTGTTCAGGGGAAAGTACAGGGTCAAGTGCCTGATACTGGAGCACCCTCCTTAACATCAAAGATGTTTTCATATCTTAAAGGCTCAAGTCCTTCCACATCCCCTTCCACTTCTCCCACCCAAAGTCCAACACGTGCCCCTGCTCCTTGTACAACTTCTACAGTGGCACCTATTCAGAGCTCTCAGATCCCTCATAGGGCTGGGGCACCACGTCTTTCAAGACAGCAGTCCTCCCAAGACTCCCCTGTTATGGTGATTACATTGGGATCAGGAACTAGCAGTCAAACCAAACCAGTGACAGTGAATTCGTCCACGTCACCTTTATCCTCACCAACAAAAGACAGTCAACAGACAATTTATCAGACTCAACATGCTACAAAGTCACCCACATCACCACAGAAATATCAAGCTCAAATATCACCTCAACATAGCTTGCAAAGGACACAGATATCAGAAAGAGTTAGTTTAGCTGTGAGCACTGCCACCTCTGCTGGTTCCCAAAGTAGTGGATCTCTTCCAGTGGGAAACATATCCTTGTGCAGAATCTCCACAGTACCTGGTACCTCAAGAGTTGTAGAGCAAGGCACAGTTGGTCCAGGTAATAATATAGTGGATCTTAGGGCACCAATGAAGCCTGCCCCAATTATCATGACAGACCAGGGTATGGACTTAACATCCCTAGCTTCTGATACACGTCGATACTCACTTGATGCAGAAACACCACCAAACCGTCATACTGCTGTACAACCTCTTATTATGAATCTAAATGCACAGGCACAACCTCAGGTGTCAACAACTACACCAACAACTGTAAGTGTGACTGTGGCAGCATCCATGTTCATATCACAGCCAAAACAGCCAGTTGTTTATGGAGATCCTTTACAAAATAGAGTCGATTTTGGTCAAGGAGTTGGATCTGCAGTCTGTCTGACCCAGACCAGGCCAATTATCACAGATCCATCCATTCCAAAAATTGACGCTTGTCTGGAAAATTTAGGCATTCAACAGCAGCAACTTCAGAAGCAGCAACAAAAGCTTCACCAGCAACAAGAGCTCCTCGAGCAACAGCTCCAGCAGCATCAACAAAATGCATCTTTTGCCCGGTATAACTTAGCTAATCAAGTGCAGCCAATATTATTAAAGAAAGACTTGGTGGTAAGCCAGAACACTGGTGGAGGAACCCAAACAGCAGTTAGCTCTATTCCCAAGATATCTCCGCTACCTCCACCAACATTATCTTGCTCTGGATCTACTACCCCTACACTTGGCCATGACATATATGGTGGGGTGGCTTTGGAACTAAAGAATAAGCCGGCTGTAATGAATCTCTCCACAGGAAAGCCCCAGGTAATGATGGTGCAGTTGGATGAGAATAGCATTCAAGGAGGTACAGTGACCCAACTTGTTAAAAGAGAGGAGCCTCCACCACCAGTAGAAGTTCTAGATCTCACTGGACAGATAAAACCAGAGAATCAGTTAGCTTGCTGTGACGTTGTTTACAATTTGCCATTTGCAGGTAGTTGCTCGGGCCCTTTTGCTCAGAGAGGTAAAACAGCACCATCAGATCCTTCTGCAGAGCCATCCCAAGCTCCTGGGCACCAAAGCCAACCTGGAAAAGATGGCTACCAAACAGTAAACATACAAGCATCTGCAGATGAGCGCAAATCTTTTACCTTGCCTCCTCCAGGACGACTTCCACCATCAATCTCAGACAACAATTTAGCAGGTTCTAGTGTCCAATATTATCAGAGGACTGACCCTGGGGACCTAGCAGTGGATTTAAGCACTATGAAGCAGGCCTATGAGGCAGGATATCTTGGAATGGGTGCCCAATATGGATCTTACACAGATCTGCGCCATCAAGGAGGTGATTCGGCTCCAGCATTACCTTTGCGAAGATATGGCTCAATGTCCAATATAAATGCAGAGTATAGTTATCTTTCACGTGATCTTGGTAGTTTTCAAGAATCTAATCTTGCACAGTATAGTGCCACTACAGCCAGAGAGATTAGCAGAATGTGTGCTGCTCTCAACTCTATGGAGCAGTTTGGTAGCCGATATACCAGTAATCCTGAGCTTCTGCAGTATGGTGCTGGGAGAGCAGGCCCTGCAGGAAGACTTAATCTTCAACAAGGTCTAGCGTCTATAAGAGCCAATCTCTTGTATGGTCCCGATGGCAGACCAACAGTACATGGTCAGACACTTACAAATTTAATCAATGCTAGACAAGCTAGCCTAAGGTCTTTGTATTCCCCAGCTGTAAGGACAGCTGATGGCATGATATATTCTACCATCAACACCCCAATAGCCTCCACCCTGCCAATCACCACCCAGCCTGCCCCTGTTCTCAATCCTATGTTAAGAGGAGCATATGGATCTTACCCTTCAGCCAGTGTAACTGCTGTTCCTCTGGCGAGCCTCACCAGGTTGCCTCAAGTCACCCCAAGAATGCCTCTTAATGCTCAAGGACCTTACAGATATCCTCCTCCAAATCGATTTTCAGTAACAGATCCAGATACTTCATCAGGAAGTGTGCCGTCTACTAGTACGTCCCAGGAAGCTCCAGTTTACCTGGGCAAACCTACAGTACCTGGCAGTATGTCAACAACTGCATCACCTAAAACTGGTCAACCTATTTTAAATTTGGGTATGCAAGGTGTACAACCAGCGCATACTAGCACAGTGCCAGTTCAATCAGTTGGAAATGAACAGGCTCCCTTGTCTCATATTTCAGTAGAAGGCACTACAGCACAACTCCCAATACAGCCCCAAACTCAACTACAGTCATTGGTCAAAGGTCAGGAACAAACTCAAACTCTAAGCCAGCCACAGACACAACCTCAAAAATTGACAGTGCCACAAAAACAGTCCCAGGCAATTACTAGAGTTTTTCCAGATGCATCTGCCAGTACCACTATAACTACATCTGCTAATATTGAGAGGGAAAAAGAAGAGGAGCGATTGCGACAACAACAGGAGCAGCTTTTGCAGCTAGAGCGAGAACGTGTTGAGTTAGAGAAACTGCGTCAGTTACGTTTACAAGAGGAGTTGGAGAGGGACCGCATGGAACTTCAGAGGCACCGAGAGAAAGAACATCTGCTCATGCAGCGGGAGATACAAGAGCTACATACCATCAAGCAGCAGGTTCTTCAGCAGCAACAAGCTGAAAGGGAAACCCAACTTGTGATGCAAAGAGAGCAGTTGGCACAGCAAAGGATGCAGCTAGACCATATTCAGTCCCTTCAGCAGCAACTCCAACAGCAGCTTGAAGACCAAAAGAGGCAGAAAACAGCAGCCATTGAAGCAGCAGCAGCAGCTGCAGCAGCAGAGGCAGCCGCTGCTTCTGCGGCTGCTGCTGCAGCAGCTACGACAGCTCAAGGGGCTATGCAAGGTGTAATGGTTGGTGGAACGACACCTCAAACCATTTCATTTATCTATGATCAGAGTGGTAGAATTATTCCACAAGAGGGACAGAGTGTGCAGATCTTACCATGTGCTGATGGGCAGGTGGTCCAGGCTGTGGTGTCCACTAGGCCTCTGCCCAGCTCTTCTTCAGAGATGTCACTTAAAAATAGTGAAGATCAAGGAGATATTCGGATTATGAAGAAACAAAACTCTATGCCTCGTTTAAGGAATGGCTCAGAGGATGAGACATGCAAAAGAATTGCAGATTGCAGTGTCCAAACTGATGATGAAGACACAGAGGATAAACTTATGTCTCGTCGTCGTAGAACTAGACGTATAGCAGACTGCAGTGTTCAGACAGATGAAGAAGACCAGGGTGAGTGGGACAGTCAGCCAATACGGCGCAGACGTTCAAGGTATTCCAAGCACTCTGAACCAACCGCAGAGACTAAGAGTGATGCATCTAAATCTAGCATTGCCATTCAGACCTCCAATGACTCTTCATGTCAGACTGAGTCAGACCAATTGGGTAGAATCTCTCCAGCCATCCACATTACCATGGCTGAAACATCAAAGGTTGAACTACTTCACTACATATCTGCTCCAGAAAGAACCCATAAGGGAGAGAGTTTAGCCTGTCAAACTGATCCAGAGGCACAATCCCAAGGAGTTGTTGCTCCTCAGCTTAGTGTTCCCACTACTGTTAGTCCCTATTCCACTAGTCTGCAATTAGTTGGTGCCATGCCAACCAAGTTTGAAAGGAGAAAGCCAGACCCATTAGATATTGGATACCAGCAAGCTCAGCAGCACAGTGAATCTCCTTCCCGTCAACCTCCCAAATCTCCACAAGTGCTGTACTCTCCTGTGTCTCCGTTGTCTCCCCATCGCATGTTGGAGACTACCTTTACTTCCAGTGAAAAGCTTAACAAGGCACATGTAACTCCCCAACAAAAAGCCTTCACTGCAGAGTCACCACAAAGGCATCAGACTATTCCGAGGCCCATAAAGAGTGTTCACCGGTCCATGTCAGATCCTAAGCCTCTCAGTCCAACATCAGAGGACCCAGCCAAGACCAAATTCTCCTTATACCAAAGTCAAACCAGCACAGCAAGCCAGGTATGGAATTATTTTATTACTTGCAAAAATTACTATACTTTTCTTTTGTTGACTACAAAACTACAGCTTGTAAATATTAATTTCAGACAATTCAATTCCCATTATTACAAAACTTATATGCAGTGATGTATAAGTGTATAAGGTTTTAATGCTCCTGACAAACATTTGTTTTGTTTAAATAAGGTGTAGGTTAGTCAGCATCAAACCTATTTGTTCACATGAAAAGCAATATAAACCAATTATTCTTAAATAAATATAGTTATTTAGTTATTTAAATATTTTTTAATTTGCCATTCATTCCCTGCTTTATCTTTACCTTTACACACGCACACACACACTGAAAAACTGCTATATCTGGCAAAGCCTCAGAAATGCTAGAGGGTGGCACAAAGTGTAGGCATACTGGGTCAGCCCTGCTGTCTTCCGGCTTGTCAGCAGCTGGTCAGAGAGGACTGAGTTTTGCATTCTCAGTTTGATTCCTGTCTAAGGAATGCTCAGGCTTGTGCATTTAAAGAACTGTACACCAGCTAAAAGGAAGCTATTTCTTCTGTCACTTCATCCAACTGAATTTCTTAAATGGATTATGTAACTTCACATTACCGTAGGTATACATATGTTTTTTTTCTTTTTTTGTGTGATATTTTAATGTTTATTTCTTGTAAACTAAAAACTCATTTTTGTGTTAACTAATATGCTAGGTACACCAAAATTGTTACAGCTAAATAGGACTGTAGCCATTTTTATACATGTATAATATATTGCCTAATTGATTCTGAAACCATTAGTCATTTATAAAATAATGGATCTATCATGGATATATTTATAACTGCTTTACAAAATAGATGTTTAGTTTTTGAGTCTGCTTGCAATATATTGTACAATAATGGTTTACACAGTGGTACACTGTGATACAACTGCGTCTGTATGCAGTATGTGCTTTTGACTGCTGCCATTTTAATTAATCTCTCAAATTTCTGCTTTCCAGATATCTGCCTTGCAGCAGCAGAATGCAATGATGAGAAAGGTGAAGAGAACTCTCCCCAGTCCCCCTCCAGATGAGACACCTTTACCGATTGTAACACCAGCTATTCCACATATATACACTTCTCCCGGAGCATCCCAGAGGGTTTTGCCACGTCCAGTACAAGGTGCAATCAAGGCAGGCTTGCTGAGTGAACTGAAAGCCGTAGAGCAAGAGTCCACCAAATTACGGAAACAACAGGCAGAGTTAGAGGAAGAGGAAAAGGAGATTGATGCTAAGTTGCGATGCTTGGAACTAGGCATCACTCAGCGCAAGGAAACCAGGTTTAAAGAGAGAGAGAGGCGCGAGTTTGCATACTTGCGATGCGTGGGGGATGCACGTGACTATATGTCAGACAGTGAGCTGAATAATTTGCGACTAGCCGGGGTAGCACCAGGCACCTATGAAGAAAATGGAATGTTGTCACGCCCAAGTACAGCACCTCTTAACCATTTTACTACTGATTTGAATGCATCTCAGTACCCTCCTACCTCCTCATATGTTCCATATCAGTATCCACAGGCCCAGCCCACACCCACACAACCACCCACTGCTGCCTATCAGCAGATTGGGTTTCAGACAACCCCATACCCAACCTCCTCACAGCCTCAGCCTGGAACCTTCCAACCTCATCCTCCTCAACCTTCATCCTATCAGACCCCAGGGCCATACCAAACTCATAGCTATGGTCAGCCCACTTATGAGTCTGATCTTGGTTTGCAGCAGCCCAGTCACCAGGGATTCCAACCACCCCCTGCACCTTTACCAGGACAGAACCTACCTTATCCTGCACAGAGCATGTCCTTCCAACCTCATGCAGACATGCTTTCTGCTCATCAAAGGCCAAGGCAAACCTCTCTTGCTGATCTTGAACAGAAGCTACCCACAAACTATGAAGTTATCAGTAATCCTTCAGTTCCAATAGCAACATCAGCTCAAGAAACTGGATTTAGTGGTGTCTATTCCTCACCCCTAAACAATGCTTATGGTCAGTATCGCCCCTCTGACCAACCTCTGACTGAACGTATTCCAAGTCCATCATCAGGATATGTAACAGATGGTGTCTATGCCACAAATCTAGAACAAAATATCCCCAGAAATTATGTCATGATTGATGATATCAGTGAACTTACAAAAGAAAACATGGGGTCCGCTGACATGTCACGGGTAGGTTATGGAAGTGAGAATGGCCCACGTGGACCAACTTATGGCAACGGCTCTGAGAATTTATATGGAAGATCTTCAAATACTTATCAAAGTGCAGTAGACAGCCATGGACATACAAGCACCACTGTAAGTGGTGGTACGGGCTATTATTATGATGACTATAAGCATTCATCCCGTAGCAGTGGGGGAATGGGAAGCCAGAAACACTCGTCCAAAAATCTGGCACCTGCTGTTTCATCCAAACGTAGCAAACACAGGAAGCAAGGCATGGAACAAAAGATATCCAAGTTCTCTCCAATCGAAGAAGCTCGAGATGTAGAGTCTGATCTAGCCTCCTACACTATGACAACATCAACAGGTGGTAGTTGCACTGTTGTGTCCAGGACTGGGGTGAAGAAGAATTATGATCAACATAAGTACTACGGATCAAGAGAGGCTTTGGAAGAGGATGATCGTCTTTATGGATCTGGACGATCAAGATCAACAGGTTATGGCATGGATAAAATTTCCTCCAGAGATTCAAGTGGCTATCGAAGTAAGTCTTATGAGAGGGATGCCATGGAAAGATCACAGAGGGGCACACATGGTCGTAGTGGCCGTCCTTCTATGCGTACACAGAACTCAGAGGAAGAGAGCCCTCTGAGTCCTGTTGGAAAGCCCATGGGAATTGATCGTGGCTCTGTGCCAGATCCGCATGATGTACGGAATCAGTATGGCTCCAGTCATTCCTTACCAGATGTACAGGACCACCATATAAGGGATATGCCTAAGAGTCATGTATATAAGCCAGATGACCCTTACCTTGCAGATGACATGCACTGCGCTGTCTCAGATAGTGAAGGTAACTGGTGCTAAATTTTTAAAACTGCTTGTTAAAATGCATCCAACAATTAAAAGCTTGCATGCCAATGATCTTGTTTTGAAGGCAGAGAGAACACAATATTGGACTACTGTTGTATGTGAATGCTGTAATCAGTGCATGAAACCATATATGCCTTTTTGCATGAACTGCATGGTATGATTTAGATGTCAGTACATTTTGTCTTTTTTTGGATATTTTTGTTGATGGCTGTTTTTCTTGGCTTGCTTTTCTTTTTCTTCAACAATTTTTTGGGGGATTTGAGCATTGCATGGCTTCATTGGGTTCGTATACAGTTTTTGCCACTGACATTTCCTATAGCGCAAAGTATTGACTTTCTCCCTTAATTTCCCAAAAAGCCTATCATTTGGGTCAGGAGGAGACAGACTGGTTTGAAAAACCACGTGAACAACGGTCAGATCGCTCTAGACACCATGGAAGTGGAAGTCACTCATCCTCTAGCAGGAGGGGCAATGTAAAGCACACTTACCATGATTATGATGAGCCTCCTGAAGAAGACTTGTGGCCTCAAGATGAGTACGGACATCAACGGCATTCCTCTTCCACCACATCTCGAGAACACCGTCACCATGGCAGCAGTTCAGGTAGACACTCTTCTTCCCGTCATTCATCAGATGATCCCAGGTCATCTCGTTCTTCACGATCACATCCAAAAGATCCTTCCACCCGCTCAGATTGCCGGGTCACTTCATCCTCCATACAGAAAAGATCTTCAGATCCACGATCTGCAAGCCACCGAGACTCAGGTGACTATTCCCGTGACCCATCAAGCCACCACCATGGCTCAAGTGGACAACGGGGGCAGAGACAGCCAGGCTCGTCGAGAAGGCAGGAGCCCTCTTCAGGTTCAAGGCCACAGCAGGGTCTTGGAGAGCAGCAGCCACAAGCGCAGCAAGGACAGCAGCGATCTACAGCAGGCCAGCAAATCTCTGCCAAGCAGACAGGGCCTCAGCCGCCTGAGACAGGACAGCAAGGACAGCAGCAACTGGGACAGACAACTCGAACACAGCAGCAGCCACCACCACAGCAGCAACCCGGGCAACAGCCAGCAACCACAATGGGAGCAACTCAGTCCACAACCACAGCTGCTAGCATGGGAACAGGTACAACTCAGCAACAATCTAAGCCAGGTCAGGCTCCAGCACAGGCAAGACAACAGCCAGGAGGACCATCCACTGCCCAGCCAGCTGCTGCTATGGTGAGTTTTCAAAAATTCTCTTGGTACCTGACCATTAATGCAATATTTAGTCTGTTCCTTTAGATATGTTTTCTTAATTTAAACTTTTACACATTTGGTTAAAAGTGTCATGTATAGCATTGCCTTTCAAATAAAGTATGACTGATAACTAAATTTTTTAAATTAGATTTAGCTTTCTTGTAACATTGCCTCCTCATGCCTCTATACAGACAAAACCTGACACAGCAGCACCTGCTCCTGCACCAACTCCTGCAGTTGCTATTGGATCAAAAGCTGTACCACAGGCTGCAAAAACACCCCAGATTCCTCCCACAGGAATTGGTAAATGGAAATAACTCTGCTAACTGCTAATTAAGAGTAATTAGTATAGCTTTATTTTTTTTTTAGCAAAATAGGGAACATTTATTACTTGTTTATGATTTAAGAACAAGATCCGTTGCTCTTTGTCTTTTTAGGTTCAAAGGCAGCACCCCGGCCAGGGGGTATAGGCAGTGCTGCACAGCAGCCTGCCGAAGGAGAAAATGTTCTTACAAAGATCCTGCAGGGAGGAGCAGCGGAACAAGCTGGAAAATTAGGAGATGGTATGGAACTGTAAATCATTACCAAACAATATTTTGGCAAAAGGTAGAGAGAGATGTTATGGAGTTTATGTGATGAAGTTATTAGTTGCCATTTAGCAGTTGCCTGTCTTTCACAACAGCATGCACAAAAGTATTATAAGTATTAGTATTATTACAAGGGTTTAAATGAAAAATGTTAAAGGCCTCGGAAGAATGGTGATCTTAGTAATTCTTCAATTCCTGATACTCCTATTTCGGGTTAAATCTATAGCCTCTGTGTTTGGATCCCAGTTTGTTTATGATATGCCACTGTAACTTTAATTGTGTTTTTACTTTGGTCATCTTTCATACAGCTGTATCTGCTCTCGGGAAGAAGTTTACTTCATTTTGGTGATCATCTGATAGGAAGGTGAGAAAACACTTTTTTTGAGTTAATCTGCTGAAAAGTTTTATGCTACAGTAGTTAGTGCTAGATTGGTTGCCATGTTGACAAAAAAAACCAAAACTTTTGATGCTGAGTCTTAAAGTTTTTTGTTTTCTGTTCCTCAGGCATTAGTTGGGGTGACTTGAAGTTAGAACTGGAAAAACCTATGAATCTGCTTCTGCAATTTAACATCTCTAGCTGAGGGCGGGGTACACCTGAGGACACTGGTGAGTATTTTATTCTAACTCACTTTACTTTAGAACTCAAAACAAGTATAAACATTCTAATCCCAAACTTAATTCTGTCTATTACCGTATAACACTATGACAAACTACCATTTCAACTTTGCTGTCAGTGTATGGTTTCATTGCTTTGTGGAAGAGAAACCAACTGATTCTTTAACAAATGTGCAATAACTACTGCTGTAAAAACTGCTGACCTGCTGAAAAAGGGGAGGACAGAGCACTTCCTCTCTTGATGGGTTTCAGTGGTCATGCACACACTGTAAAGTTTCATGTGAAATAGAACTAATTCTTTTAAAATTGTGATAATTGACACCTAATAGCAACCTTAGCAATGTTATGGTGACTTGAACGTATGGTATCTGCGTCTTTTGTTTAATGTTTATGTTACAGGGACCAAAGAGTTATGTTCACCATCAACAAAGCAATATTGCTTTGTTTATGTTCACGCTGTAGAAGGGTTGCCATGTCCACTTATAATAAGCAATGCTTAGCGTTAGCGAGTTAATTTGGTTGTAGAATGTGGTTGATACTGCCTTACATCACAACTGTGTGTGTTTGTGTGTGTGTACAGAAAAGGATTAAGCATTGAAAGGTAAACTGATGACCAAATTAAGCTGTATTGTGGACTTGAGGACAGTTATGCCACTTTCTCAATACTAATGTCAAAAGTTAGAGCACTGATAAGCTGACCCGATTAGCTGAAGCGCTCGGATCTAACTTTTTGCTCTTCAGCATGGTTGAATTGGGTCAGTTAAAATGGGCTATAATTAGCAGGCATTCGGGCAAAGCTCAGTCATCTTTGTGCTGAAAATATAATAATAGTATTAAAAATTGCACAACTTAAAAAATTACAGTAATTAGCCTTGTATTCAGCAATGTGATTTTGCAGAAAACTTGACTAAAATTGAACTACAGTACTTATTCTCTGCTGGAACATATCCAGTGAGACCATTGATTTACTTAATTTCCTGTAATTACCATATTTCACCAGCTTTTTAATGTACCTGTGGTGTGTCTCCTCCTCCTTATACTGTCACTGGTATAATATCATAGTGACTGTTGTGGTCTTTTACTGTCAGCAGGTGTGTTGCATGTGCAGATCCAGAGAAAGGATCTGGGATAAAACAGGTTTAGTGGCTCCTTAAATCAAGGCTAATCCGATTCAGCTCACAGTTTACTATCCAATCCAGTCCAAATCCTGCTCCATGCATTGGTTTGGTTCACTAATGCAGTTACAATTGAAGGTGTGGTTGTGTCATTCCAGTCACAACTCCCCACGCATCTCTCTAGATATGATTCTGCTACTTACTTCTCTCATTTTAAGTAGTGCACATGTCTTGCTGTAAAACATGCTATACATTACATGCATTTTCTGCTATAGTTTGAGCAAGTTTGTGCAAATGTATAGTGAAAATGTGACATTTGTTCTCAAACCTTGCCCTGAAGCCTGCAGATTTGAAAAATATCTGATTCTGATTTTTAGACTTTTTCTGGTGTTGCTATTCTGAGAAATTCGTCCTCTAGTGGCTAAGAAGTGTAGTGCATACTGCGTAACCCTCAACAATACAAGTAAACTGGGCCAGTGTTTTGATGGTTCAAAATGGATTTTGTGAATGTTTGACTAACTCTGCACTCTTAATACACAGTGAAAATACCAAATATTGTAATATTTCTTTCTTTCATCTCTTCTCCAGATGTATCATCCAACCTTGAAGTTTCAATGAAAACATTTCGACAGAATTCACAGGCACGGTCTATCTGAGGATATCTGCGTAACCAAACGAACATGGAGGCTAAAGCTTTTCCAGAGTGTTTCCATAGGTTGCTGTTGAAGCGATTACAATTCCCAAAATGCCAAACCGCCTGTTCCGTTTCAGGTTTTCACGTTTCAGGTTCCCTTGACATAATCTATGCTCAGGTGACCCTCCCTTATCTAAAAACAGCATGAAGATGTCAGGCAGCTGCAGTTCTTAGCTTTTTGCAGTCCTAATGAAGACTTCTATGCCCAGACTCGAAGAGACTGTAGCAGAGGAGAACCTTACAAAGGCTTCGAACAAACTCTGTTTAAAGCGTATGCCCGATTTCTAAGATCTTGACATTCCAATATGGCGATGATTGACCCTCTCTATGAATGTTTTTGTTTCTTCCTTAACCTTTTTGTCACGTGTGTAATGAATGCAAATGTGTAAACCGTGGACATGGAATGCACGCACAAAAAATATATATGTATACATATATGAGATATATATGAATCCATATCTAGACAACTTTCAGAGTCTCTAAGGGTGAAGCCATGTGCACCTTGTGTAAAAAGCTGGTTATTTAACGTAAAACTATCGGTCAAGTGCAGAGGTCAGTAATATCAGAATGTTAGCATAGTGTTGTTCGTCTTTTATCAACCATTAAGCCATTGCTACCCTATTACATATATTTTATTTTTATTTCATTTTATTTATTTGCTTTAGCTTGTTATCAGTTTTGCCTAATTTGATTTTAAATTACGAGCCTTACTAATATTTTTTACTTGTATACCTCACATATTTTTTTAAAAGTTCCATATCATCCTTACTTGATTTATTTTGCACAACTGTATACTGCTGAACATGTACATATCTCTCGTTAACACTGCTAATGTAAGATATTGATTTGTGTATTTATGGATTTATATTTCTGGTATTTCTTTGTTTAATGTTTGGTATTATTATTTATACCTTCACATATATTTTTCGGCATTATTGATAATCTAAACTGTTAATAATATACATAGTTGTTTTTTTCTCTCTGAAGCAATAGCATGCTAGTGCATACAGAGCACAATTTCTTTGCTGAAAGTGATCCGCAAGCATTCGAGTTTCTCATCACAGATCTGATTGTCGTACATAGACAGGTAAAAAAATACGTTTCTACGAACCCCAACCAACTACACCATCACCCTCGCGCATCCAGAAGTTCCCAAAAACACATTTACCGGTACGTAGATCCACCTCGGAATAAATTTTGAAACAATTTCAAATGTTCTATGCAATAATCCATGTAAAACCATTCCCACTTCAGCGTCCCTCACCACGATGGGTTCAAATACGACTAGGGACAGTTTGTATTTACCTTGTATGTATGAACATATCAAACTACGTTCTTTTTATTTTAACGGCATGTTTATGAAAGCCCTCGTCTTCCCTAGTTTTCAGGGAATCTGTTGCCAAAGGGTTAACTGTGTGGACTGTTTGGTCTTGGACATCCACCATCTCTGTTGCTTGCAGCATGATTCTGCTCAGCTCTCTTTGGCTCCTTGTAGTGCTGTGTTTCGGTCTTCGTGTCTGCAGTTTGATCAGGTGACAAGTCGGGCACACAGCTTATGCACTCGTTATTTCGTCTCCTTCAACAGGAAATGTCGTTTCACATCCGTGTTCGGTTGCAGATTTTATTGTGTCCACACTGAACTCACATAAAGTGCACAGTCAGGTCGTTGCGCATTGTATATCTGTGATGCTTGAGAAAACCGACAGATGCAGAACACAGAACACGTCGAGTAAAATCAATTTGATGATGTCTTCACAGTCAAAACTATGCTTCAGAGAAGATTCAAGTAAGCAGACTTGCCGTAAGCGTGATCAATGTACAGTATGTAGCATGAATTCATCTCCATGCCATTTATATGAAAATCAGGGCATGCACGTGGAAAGCACAAACTGTCCATCACCATTCGAGTTAGGTAGGATGCACTCGTTTGAATGTGCCACGAGGTGCGTTGATTAGAGGTGAATCTTTTCCTTTTGATACTGGAATGCTTTTTAGGCAATCACGACTGAAGAATAATAACTCTTCTACATCACTGTTACCATGGAGATATTCAATAACAAGTGCATGAGCCAAAGTTGCCCCCACAAAAGCCGGCCACAGTGATAGATAGAAGTACTCAAACATGGAAATATCCACACATACAGGCATGTGCACGCACACACACTCACACACACATAAACACACTGACAAACTGTCGCTGTAAATAATGACTTTGGTTATTTTGTACAGTGTTTAAATATCATGAGTAAAATGATGGCCGTCTTGTGCAACTTCACGCCGGCCTTGCTGCCAACCTTTTTGTGCTTTTGTGTATAAAAGAATAATGATGATTGTTGTTATTATTATGAGAAAAAAAATATATCATAGTATATGTTGCTGGCTCTCAATGACTGTTGACTACAGTGGAAAAAAATTCTAACTTACAATCTGAAATCATTTGGTCTGTGTAGGGATTCTATATTGTGTTTATTGAATTTAAATACAATGAAAAATATGTAAGTGGCTTCCATCATGACTGTGCCAGGATTCAGAGTGATTTAGCGGATGTGTTATAAATTTATTCGGGAATTGGGAAAAACAACATGAAAAAAAAGAAGAAAAACGTTCTTACAAATGAAAATTCACTCACTGTTGTAAGTGCAATGGGCTAAATGTGAGTCCAGTATTCATTGTGAAATATTGTGTTCTTTTCAATGTATTCCTGTTAAAAAGATAAATTTTGGTGCATCATGTCATGTAATGTGATTATGAAAATAATGAACCTGCAATTTGTTTCCAGACTGGAGAAGAATAAAAGACAAAAAATTAAAATTTACACTGTCGCTTTTATTGGTGTATATTTGGTGTCATCCTCTTTCTTATTTCAAGCTATTTTATTTTTTAATAGTGTCTGCAAGCATAAATATGTATTGTTCATACTTAGGGTTAAAGGAATAGTCAGGGACATCGTAGTTGTGTGACAAGTTATTTAAGTTGGGGAAGGGCCCCTGAGGAGTGAATTTTTATTGTCCATTAAATATAAATTTAAGATCACAATAAATGTTAACTAATGTAAATGCTAATATTTGGGGTAAATGCATCAGTTGATTGATGTATTAAATGGTGTCGTAGGTAGCTGTGAACCTCGAGCTTACAGGGGCACTTGGTCACTGCTTGTGCATAGGGCCCAGAATTTGGTGCTACGTCCCTGGGAATAGTTCTCATAGTAATTCAAATGACTTCCTAGACAGACTTCAGTTAACTGCTTGTGAAGTGCAAATGCAAATGCGGTGCAAAAGTCTATATATGATGGGGTTTTTTCTCCAGTGAAAAGCATTTTCACATGAATCAGGAGAGAAATATGCACAGATCAATTTCCATATAAAAGTGAATACAGTTTTAAACTAAAAAAACATGAATCTTATCACTTCATACGATGTGAAGTGAAGGACTGGAGTTGGTAGGTAGAATACTGTGATGTTTTTATCAGCTGTTTGGACTAATTCTGACTGCATCCATTCACTGCAGAGGATTCATTGGTGAGCAAGTACTTAATGTCTCCAAATCTGTTCTGATGAACAAAAAAATCCTGTATGGAGGGTGAGTGCATTTTCAGGAGGTTTTATTTTTGTGTGATCTATTCCTTTAAGAGTTTGTTTAAATGCCTAACCCTAAGTATTACACCATGGATGTGTAACTCCTCCCACACAATTTGTGCTACAAATCATTGTAAATGCAAATCATGTTTAATTTTCCTTATTTTCCTGATTAAATAACATTAGATATGGCCTGATCACATCTGATAGATGTTAAAAGCAATTGATCACAGTTTTGTTTTCAATTTGAAACGATGGAAAAAACATTTCCCTACTCACAATGTAAAAAATGTTTACTAATTTAATTTCGAAATAACATTATTTGGCAAAAGGAAGGGAAAAAACACTTGAAGATGCATCGATGCAATGTTTGACAAGACCTCAAGGTGTCATCAGAAGACCATTGTCTCAACGTGAGCTATAACGACGTGAAAATGAGATGACTATGAAATACAGAATAATTTTTTTAGTTTGAAATAGACTGTGGTTTGAATCAAAAAATCATAATCACTCACTCATAATCAATGTCTTGTGCTCTTGTAATTAAATAATTTCCCCAAAGGCCGCAAACACTGACAATTGATTTTGTTTGGCAATGTCCTCGGTGAAAAAATTGATGGGAAAGATAATGATTCTGTGGGAAGACGACGCAAAATTTACGAACAGAATTATATCTGCAAAAAACTACTTCATATCGTTGCATAAGATTAGTGGAACGTTTGGAAGAAACGTGCTAAACTAAAAAGAGAGATCAGACCTCGACTTGTTTCTGTTAATGGGCCTTATGATGTGCGTTTGTTTAACTGTGGAGACTACGTGTTTTCTTCACTGTCACGCACGCTTACCGTCAACATTCGCTAAATCCCTCCGCACCAGGACGGCTTGTAGCGCGGAAAGGCGCTGTGATGAACCATTACTCACATCACCGAGGGACTAACAGAGCTGGTAGGTAAGGCTGAGTCACGAATAGGCTAATCACATCACCACATTGAAATTAACATTAAGTTTTAAAAGAAACTGAAATAAATTTAAGCTACCTTATTCAGCATATATTTTATCAATACAATTCTGAACACTAGGCTGAATGGATTTAATGTCTTGCAATTCTGTTTTCAGAATTCTTAAAAAGGATCTTGCTCTAGCTCCTCTTGTATCGAGCTTCCTCTTTTAATGCATCGGTTCTCTTCTTTTTTTAATAGTCAAAGTCCATGTCATTGTATAGACAGAGCTCTGGCAGTCTCCACCCGTAAGCATCACGTCTAGAGTCAGAGCTGGAGGGGAAGTCTGTGACAGTCAGCCAATCAGAAATCACCAGAGGCATCAAAGCCAATTACAGCAGGGGTCACATGACCACACTTGGCCGGATATGATTGGCATGACCGCAGACGGTGAGTGGCTCATCCGTCAACTTCATGCAAACTTCGTAGATGTGACCTTCACAGAATTCATAATGAGAACAGCAGTTATTGTTAAGCACTCTTAACTTCTAAATGGTCTAAAAAAATTAAAAATATTCAATATAACAAGCAGAAGACAAATACTTGTAGGGGACAGAATAACAGATTACTAAACTACTAACAGGGACAGGACGACTGGTTGCAATCAAGGGAAAGATGAATGCGGTATCCTGGACGAAAACCTTCTGGAACTGGGCCGAAGATTTACCTTCCAACAAGACAATGACCCTAAGCAGACAGCTAAAATAACATAGGACTGTGACTGTTCTTGAATGGCCCAGCCCTGACTTAAACCCAATTGAACATCTCTGGAGAGACCTAAAAATGGCTGTCCATTAAACCTGACAGAACTGGAGAGGATCTGCAAGGAGGAATGTTAGAGGATCCCCAAATCCAGGAGTGAAAAACTTGTTGCATCTTTCCCAAAAAGACTGTATGCGATCAAAAGGGTGCTTCTACTAAATACTGAGCAAAGGGTCTAAATGCTGGCAAATGTGACATTTCAGTTTTAATTTTTAATAAACTTGCGAAAACATCAACAATTCTGTGTTTTTCCGCCAATATGGGGTGCCGAGTGTACATAAATTAGGGGGGAAAATGAACTTAAATGATTTTAGCAAATGACTGCAATATAACAAAGAGTGAAAATGTAAAGGGGTCTGAATACTTTCCGTACCCACTGTATATATACACACACACATAAAGGCATAAAGGCATTATTTTGTGGTAATAGTCTCTGTGTGTTGGGGCTGGAGGAGGTTATAACTTAATCTTGTTTTAACCCTTGGTTTAGATCTCTCTTTACAGGCAACACTGCCCTCAAACTAAGCTTAAGAACTGGTAATACCGTGCTATACAACACAGGCTACATACATTAATGACAACGCCTCATGTGGTCGACGCGTGTCTCGTCTCTATTTGTCCTGGCCCTTTAAATCTGAAGCTCATTTGTGAGTTCGGAGGCGGAGATTGTGCACGAGTGTCCAATAAACGAGCGGGATGCTGATGCTGGAGTGGATGCAGGACGCGGGACGCTGATGCTGGGTGACCAGCACAGTGATGGAGCGGCGACGACGCTGAAAAGGTAACGGAACGTAATCTAACGACACACTGGCATCCATTCACCCCAGCTAGGTGGGGTTTATATTAAAGGAGCAAAATTTAGGTCAGATTCATCGATTTGAGCTAATTATATTATTTTTGAGTGATGTGAAATGAGCTTAAATCCGCCGTAGTATGAACGAGATGAAGCGTCGCCCGATGCTGTTTCAGTAGCATTTGCTTTAGGATCAATGCATATAATGGATTTGGTTCAATATATGAACACTCGTTCACATTAGTGTTAATTTATCTGCATAAACGGTTGATATTTTCTGCGTGAACGTTTCTGTGTGTGTCTAAATGAGAATAATTCGATGTTAATGTTACAAATGCCACTTCTAAGCTTATTAATATTGAATACAACTATCGTTTTTATTTCAATTTAGGTGCATTACATTTTCAAATGTATATTGGATTTGGTGGGTTGTTTTTTTTCAATGATTGCTTCTCAATTAGGAAAAACATAGACATGTATTAGCTGTCAGCCTCTAGGAGTGATTTTTGGGGGATGATTGACATTGGTGAAAGCCAATCAGAAAACAGATGTTATCCGCACAGCCAGTGGCTGAAGGGTGAGGGAGGGCTTTAACATGCGGCTTCTATCTGATTTTCAGAAGATGAAGAATTTATTGGTGTTTAAACAGTGTTTCTGGCAACCCCTGTTACAAGGGGCACTGTGTAATATTTTATCACAGTATGACCCGGTGTCTATCTATTTGTGCTACCTTGTCCGATTTTACTTCCATTAATACAGTAGGTCTGGAAGCAATTGAATTGTATATTGTAAATTATCACCATTGCATTAAAATAATTTTATTTTGTATTTATTAAGATGTAGTTGAGAAGAGAAACATCAACTTGTTTTAAACTTGTAATTTGGTGGACTTTAAAAATGGGTCTAGAAATGTCATGGGAAAATCTTTGTAGCGAATATAAATTTTTATGGATATGCACAGATTTTTGTGTCTGCACTCTTTAAAAATGATTTTACATTGGCCTTAAAAATGTATCCTTCTACAAATGATTGACTTAAGCTGAATTGAATGTGTTTAAACCACTCACTTCATGGCTTGGTTAACTCGCATTCCATGCAACAAATGTATTGCTTGGCCAGTTTCTCTTTAACCAATGTGATGTTATTGAAGTCTGGGTAATTTGCCCTTTGTAGCTCTATGCACACTGTTTTCAGCATCAGAGTGGGTGGCAGAGAGAGAGTCAGTGGCTTGTGATATTCACCCTGCCACCTTGATTAAGCCATTTATGCCGGATAGCAGCTGGCTGCATATATTACTGACCAAAAAAAGCTCTTTCTGTCATTAATTTCATATTCAATAACATTAATTAGCTCACTCTCAGTTAGCTACTTCAGTTGAGACCAAAAGCAGCATTTGCTTGTTTCAAATATATGCTGTTGGCAGATACTTTCATTCAAAATGACTTGCAATGCATTCAAAGTTTATGTCTTATTATGTGTTCCCCGGAAAGCAAGCAAGTCCATGAACTTGGTGTCAGAACAGGAAATTAAGCTTCAGAAAGTGTAGTTTAATTAGTGGTGTTTCCTAAGGCAAACATCATATGATAAGTCATGCCAAGGTTTAGAGGTTTGAACTAAACTCTGGGCATAACTCATCCTTTGTGCTACAGGCGGGAGTGATACCTCAAATTGAGAAGCTTATATACTGTAGGAGAGGTGTTATTTTACATTGGAATTGACTTAGCCTACATCAACTCTGTAAAATTGTTTACGATTTTCACAGAGAAAATTTTTTAGAAAATGCTACAGTAGACACTTGTTTATCGATTGACTCTAAAGTGTCCTACCACATACGGTTGCATCAGATTGGTGTTTTACAGTAAAACACTCAGTTCCAAGTTAAAAAACATTAAAAACTGATTATATATTATTTACAGTAAAAGTACAGATCACAATACCATTGGGTACTGAAATGTAAAAAATGTCAATATCCCGCGGCGCTAACATTTGAACGCTGTTGAGCAGATCCCTAAACAGTGCTGATTGGTCATTGTGTTCACATGTTCAACTGTTATGATGGGCTACAATGATCATCACTTCAAGCTCTTCAACAGAAGGCCAATCGCTGACATAAGAAGGCCAAGCACATGAAAACGACATTCCCGCATATGATTATGTTACATAAAGTATAAATCATTTCTAACGCTGTGTTTTTTTTGTATGACCCTTCAAACTGTCTATATAAAAATATTGTTCATGTGTAATTGACTAGCCATTTGCTACGATTCAATATGTTGCTTACTACTGTATTTTTCTACCAGTGTTATTTTGGTTGTTACATTATAACGTAAAAACATTTGCTTGGTGATTAAGAATCCCATAATACCGGAAACATTACCACTATATTTTATATATTTATAACTATGAATTTTTGGCTGCTGTTTATTTAACAGGAGAGTTTTTGTGACTCATGACAGTAAGCAGCCATCCAGAAAACAGTGGGTTTTGCAATGGAAAGCACCAGAAAATGTACAAATCTTGGCATTCGGATGCAGCCCTTTCCCTTTTTTTCCCTGTTTGTCCAGTATGGCATGCTATATATGGTCTCCGTCCGGAAAGAGGAAGGCTGAGCGTGTCCTTTCTCTGGCATGGAAGTGCACAGATGACCAGGCCATCTGCAAGACCGGCTTCGTTTAATGTCAGCATAAATGTACATTTCTCACTCTCTCCCACTCCCTCACATGCCCATGAATGCCCACACATCCTCACTTTTCATACGAGTGAAAACAGGTGCGCTTTCCTCCATCATCTCAGTCACTGTTGCCATAGCAACCCTCTCTACAGCATCAGCGTCATCCCAGCGAGCAGCAAGTGGTCCCCACCTCTGAGAAAAACTGCGGGGCACTTTTCATTTTGACTCATCTTTCCGAAGAATAGACACCGGCGTTATCTTGAACCCACCTCAGGCAGAAATTTGAAGGAAGTTACGTTGTCTCTGAAATGAAAAAGCATACAATATCTCATTATGTTTCGCGACGGAACTTAATACGTCTTTGCATTTTGATAAGCTCTAGGCTGTTGTAAATGAAAGTGAAGAATTGTTCCAGAAAATACACAAAGCCACTTTGTTGCAGCCATTTTGAAGTGTTTGACTGCATTTTGAAGTGTGTGACTTCTCTCCTTTTTTCTAGGATGCAGTAAACACCCTTGTCGATCCGTGAAGGGGCTTTTCTTACAGACTCTCAGCGTTACAGAGCCTTGGGAGATGTATGGCAGCACGCGCGCCGTCGGCCACATTGAGGGCAGCCCTGCTCGCTCCCCACGGCTGCCCCGATCTCCTCGTTTGGGCCACCGTCGGGCCAACAGTGGCAGTTCGGGCGGCAAAACCTTATCCATGGAGAACATCCAGTCCCTCAACGCTGCCTACGCAACATCTGGCCCAATGTACTTGAGCGACCATGAAGGCGTCGGATCCACAGCTACTTACCCTAAAGGCACCATGACGCTCGGTCGGGCCGCGAGTCGAGCGATGTATGGCGGTCGGGTTTCAGGCATGGGCAGCACCCCTAATATCGCAACGGTGGGACTCCCGCACGCTGACCTGCTGTCTTACGGAGATCTGGGCTCGCTGTCTATGCTCCACCATCAGGGGACACCGTCGGCCCTGCTGCGGCAGGCGGTTAGGGGCAGTGGAGGTGAACTCTTGGAGCTCCAAGCTCAGATGCGGGACATGCAGAGGGAAAACGACTTGCTTCGGAGGGAGCTGGACCTGAAAGACAGCAAGCTGGGCTCTTCCACCAATAGCATCAAGAGCTTCTGGAGCCCCGAGCTGAAGAAAGAACGCGTGATGAGGAAAGAGGAGGCAGCTCGCACGTCAATCCTCAAAGAACAGATGCGAGTGACTCACGAGGAGAATCAGGTTAGGATGGTTACCTTACCTCACATGCAAAATGATAAGGAGTTATGCTTGAGTAAAAATAAGGGTTCTTTGGAGATTATTTGCAGTAAATCTTCTAGTTAAGTCCAGCTGTCTTGGCTTTTTGAGATGCTACTGTATATGGTATTTTGGAGAACATTATATGTTCTTCAGATCATTATTTGTCCTAGATATCAGCCATTCACAGAGGAAAAGCCCTCCTGGGATAACCTTCTTCTTAACCTTCTAGGAAATATAGAATTAAAAATGTTTTCTAATAATATCAAATTGTTCCGTGGAACCTTTATTTTTATTGAGATTTTTTTTTTTCTAAGATGTATAATACATTATGGCATTTATAGATCATTTATTGTCTACTCATGGCTTTTGATAAGCTTATGATGTACACTACTGTTCAAAAGAATCCTAAGAAAAAACTATCACCGTTTCCAGACAAATATTAAGCAGTTGTTTTCAACATTAATTATAAAAAGAAATGTTTCTTTAGCACCCAATCATCATATTAGAATGTTCCTGAAAATTAAACTTTTTTTCATAGAAATAAAATGTAAAATTTGTTCAAATAGACCTATAATAGAAATGTTATTTGCATAACAAAACCCCAAACTTTTGAACAGTAGAGTGTTATTGCATGTCACATACAAAAGATAGTTCACCTATAAATGAGAAATCTGTCGTTGATTATTCACCCTCATGTCATTTTAAACCCATAAGACCCTTTTTCATCAAAATAAAAATGCACATGCATTCTTGTTTTCTTTGCACAAAAAAGCATCCTTGTATGAAAAATTTAGATGATTTGTATGATAAAATTAAGTATGAATCACTATTTTAATGATGTCTTTACTACCTTTTTGGGCCTTGAAAGTGACTGTCTATGAAGGGTTACAAAAGCTCTCGGATTTCATCAGATTTGATCTTAGTTTGTGTTAGGAAGATGAGTGAAGGTCTTACGGGTTTGGGACGACATAAGGGCGAGTAACTGATGACAGAATAAAATGATTGGGTGAATTAAACCTTCAACCCAAAAAATGCAAAACTGTCATTGCTTGCTCACCCTCATATTAGTCAAATCTGTATGGTTTTCCTTTTGTTCAAGAAACATAAAGTTAATGACAAAATATTTGAAAATGTGAATTCTTACAACTTAAGAGCAGCATGAACATTGTTCAAAATGACACTTTTTATTCACGTCACACAGAAAGCCATACAGGTTTGAAACGACGAGATGAATAAATCATGACAGAACGTTCATTTTGGGTGAACTTTCTCTTCAAGACCAGTTTGTCAGCTGGCGATCAGTAAAAGTTGCCTGCTTGATCGATACACTTTGTCTATGAATTCTTGTGTTGCCAAGGTTGCTCTTCCTGCCTCCAGTTTTGGTGTCATCTGTGGGCTGTGTTCCTTTCTTCTCCTCTGTTTCTGTGTCTCACTCAACTGTGTAATCACGATCTCGCTCTCCCACCCACTCTCATGCTCTTTAAGTCTCTTCACAGCTGATTTCTTCTTTGGGTTGTCTGTCTTTTATGTGGCACTTCTGGAAAGAGGCTCTTATAATCATTAATATTTAATCATTTAATCGGATGTGGCTCTCTGTCAATGGACATGCCAAAACCACATATACTGAAACACATTTTAGACAGTTTTGGCTGAAAAGCCATTGCAGAATCGCATATATTTGCATACCTGTGACCGCACATGACATGAATTCTATATTTAATTTGTCAAATTGCTATAGCGTGCAACAGTACCAGCCCACTGTTCAGCAGCCTCAGTTCTGTAGATATTCTTTCCGTTCATTATTTCCAAAGGGAGTCTTCATTACAAAAGTTACAAGGCATGAACCAAGCCAACCAGCTACAAGGTTAATTAAAACACTACAAATTTTAATTCAAAGTGTTTGAAAATAGAGCAAAAAGACAGAGACTTTGTTCTGACTGGGCTTTAATGTGAGTTAGAATTCAGTTCCAAGAACTGCAAATAGCATAAAAATTATGGACATAACTATTTCTTTGAAGAAATAAACACCTCTCATACCTGTACCTTATTAATTAAATAAGAATGATTCAAGATCACTCTCATGCATTCAACAGCTGAAGACCGGAGACATTTGTTATGTCACAGTCTCACCTCGTCCTGTCTATCTGTGTTTCTGAGAGTAGGGCAGTGGCCTAGTTAAATCACACTCCGTCAGCACGCTGCACGAGGCCTGGAGATGCAGAAATGTCAAGGACAAATGCTTGTCTAAAAGACTGTTTTCTTTCATCTGATTCCTTGTCTTCTCTAACACTGCCTCTCCTTCTGTCTCTCATCCAGCTCTCGTTTTGGCTCCTTTCCTGTCACACATCCTCACTCTGTGCTTCTTCCTCTCTCCTCCTCACCCCAATGTCCTCTCCATTACTCTATCCACCCATCCTCTGAGGCACCATATGGCATTTTCTGTATATCGTAAATACCATATCATTTGCATTTGACTGAATTGTATTTCACATTGGAATTTAGCGGCATTTTATTACCACACGCTCGTGGCAAATTCACAGTCGTGTTGTGTTTCGCATTCATCTCACTAAACTACTCTCAGTTGAGTTTAACCAGGTGCCATGCATATTTAAATGAAATCATTGCCATTCATTTCAACACAAATAGTTCTCCTTTCTATGCAAATTAGGCTTATTGTGCTGTATGCACAAAAGTAAATTTGCCTACTGGAATTATTGGTGTGTTTTAATTAAAAGAGATGTTTGTGAACATTTTCTAGTGACCTTGGCAGCAGTTATTGATCTAAGGAAAGTTTAGAGGCCTATTTCCAAATGCACTTTATGCCGGTTCAGGTGTCTAGAACTACGTTGTGCACTGTTTTGACTATGTTTGTGCAGTTACCTGTTTTGCATAATTCCTTCAGCGATTTGAATGCAAAAACAGTGCAGATAATGCATGCAAATAAAAGAAACCTCATTCCTCCAAATGTCGTTATGTGCCGTTGCAGTTAGAAAACAAAAGTATAAAAAGCTGGAATGTGCCATTTACTAAAAGTTCTAGGATGCAGAAGTTTATTTGAATAAAAACCAATTTGGAGAGATAATTTCCTTGCAAATGACTACTGAATCATTTAAATTACTATCACATTTTCTAGAATTGTATTCAGGTTGTATGTCTGAAAGACATCGGTGGAGATGAAGACTACAAAATGCAGAAATTAGCAGTCGAGGGGTGAAAAGGGGTTTCTTAATGAAAATTTAAGAAAGAAGGGATGATGCAAAATACGGCGGAGTGTAGCTGAAGATTCTGTCTCAGGTCACTAGAAATTGAAGCTTGTGAGGAAGTTGATTATTAACAGGTCGGTTTTTACACACGAGGCCAATTTAACATTGGAGTGGCTTAATAAAAGTCCTGGGCAAAGAGAACTGTAATGAACAAATAACCTCAATGACCTGGAGCAAATACAGCCTGGAAGAACAGGACAAGATCACACTCATAGCTCAGGAGATTTACCTCTCACATATTCTTAAGCATACAGGTTCCTTAGGGTGCTTTCACATCTGTGGTTCGGTTCATTTGGTCCGGACCAAGGGCAACAAATGATACATTGTAGCATTTTTCTGCCGTTTTGGGTCCTTTTCACACC
>JAUCMT010000013.1:5976229-6007445 GCA_032357475.1 Enteromius thamalakanensis
GTAGTGACAGTGACACTGACAACGGGTAAATTAATCATTTTGTGTTGTAATAAAATATCGATATTGGCCGTTAGTGTCTCGATTATTTATTGCGACAGAGGGCACAACAATATATTGCAATATCGATTTTTTTTCCCACCCCTAGTAAAAAACCAACCTGGTCTCAAAGAATTATGTACCTCTGTGCACGTTTCGCCTCAGTTTCAAAGAAAAATATCCACTTAGTGGCGCTAAAACACAGGTTCAATACGTGAACCCTGGGATGTTTTTATTACGTTGATATAGGTGTGTATAGCGGCGGTTCAGCATTTAAATATTTATGGGCTGTTGCTAGAGGTTAATGCTCTGTCATGTTAGAAATAAGCCCTACAGCTGATAGTATTAACAAATGTAAAACTGATATAAAATGGCATTTGTTGATTCAATCGTGCCGTTTCAACATCCTTTTACGCAGATTTGTTGAACCGTAGTTACACGGAGCACCTCGCCTCTCAAGTACATCTCTGTACTCTGTGAGCTACCAAACAAACTCAGATATGTTAGATGCTAATGTTCAAAAGCATCAGTTTTTAAATATCCCAGCATATTAATATTGTTTTGAAGTCATAACATGATATTCTTCAAGTAATTGTGTAAGAAATGAGTTTTTCTGCCTCTAGTGTTCATTTCTTTTGGGAACTGCAGTGATATGTACTGGTTGGTACGAATTTTGTGTGTCTCGCTAAAAGTGCACATTTAGATAGATATAAACCTCTTAAAATGAAATGTGGTGCAAGATGATCAGACCTTAATTTAATTTAATTCCCTTTGTTAGCTACAGACGTAATAGATTTTGTTTGTTTGTGCAGGGGCGTTTTAGTCCAATTTAGTGCCACAGTCCTTGTGGCCAGCCTAAGCCTTTTATGGTTTCAGTTTTAGTTTACTATAATAACCCAGCACAGAGTGCATTTTCAGGGTTGCATGAAGCTATCTTGTACAATCTAGTTCATTTTGTAGTAATTAGAAGCTAACCTGACATTTCGTGCTGTTATAAATCATCTAGGGCGTAATCTAATGCTATACAACCAGAATATTAGCATTTAAATGAACATGCTCATTTCATCCACAGTGCTAGCGTGGGCATGTGCAGTAATTGAGACATGACTCTCCGCAGAGCTAGTCTTGGCATCTGATCCAGAGGTCTGTGAAAGCTAACAGCTCTCTGGGCTAGTTTAACATGCAACAGCTTTCAAACTCAACTATCCAACTGATGCATATAAGCCAAATCAGACTGTAGTGGTAATAAATATCACTGCCTGATCTTGTGATTGAATCATTGACAGTTGATGTCTGTAGCAAGGATGCATATTGATTAAAAGGGTCAGGTCTTCACTCAAATAAGCATATTAAAATGATTTCTGACTGGTAATGATGCTGAAAATTTAGATTTCCATCTCAGGAATAAATTACATTTTACAATGCATTCACTTAAAAGCTTAAAATTTTAAATTGTAGTAAAAATTCTCAATATTAAAATTTTTGCTGTATTTTTATTAAATAAATGAAACTTGGTGAGCAGAGGATGAACCCAAACTTATTGTAGCGTGTTAAAATTCCTGGAAATCATAGCTATTTAGTATTTTTTGTGCAAGCTGTTAGTATCTTATATAAAGAATAAAAGTTCAGGTGACCTTGGTACAGTTATATTTTATATCTATGCAGAAAAATGTGAGATTTGTCTTCCAGACTACAACAAATTAGCCTTTTCTTTAAATGTAATTGATCGTAAAATGGAATACATCCAGCTGAATATCTAAGTGAATCTTTCTCTACATTCACAGAAGAAGAAATTGTATTTCCTTAACCTCAAAACCTGCGTGATCTTGTACATTTTGCTTTATTTCAAATAAGATGCCTCCTAAAAGAAAGGCACATATTCCACATATTCATGTGGTGACGTATTTGTGATTTTTCTTATTTTTCAGTGAGAGATCTGTCCCTTTGTACTATTTCTGGCATGACTAAGCCAAAAGAAGGGAATCATGGGTAGCAGCGAGGGCTCTGTTCCCTGTTGTCATGGCTAACAAAGTAATGATCTTCGATCTCATTCTTTCCCTGTTCAAACTAATTGCTAAAACTAAATCCAAGGCACAGACACTGATTCTTTAATCAGTGATTTTTCGCATGCATTCCTCGCTATTACCAGTCTAAAGCGGTGGAGGAAACTAAATAGAGATGGATGGATTGGTGAAAAGCACATTTGCGAGGGGAAGTATTGGCCTGAGGGAATTAGAAGACAGATTAGCAAAACAACGCTCTTTGATGGACGAGTGAAGAACTGAAAGAGAGAAGAAATGCAGTTTTCTAGCCACTGATTTTTGTGAATAACATGACTATAAATACGTGTGTGTGTGTGTGTGTGGTGGGTGATTGTGGGGAAGAACATTAACTACAGTTGCTCAGGCGCAGATTGCAGTTATTGATCTTTAGCATGTACTGCTGAGCAATGGTGTGTGTGTGTTGTGTCCTAGCATGCAGCAGTGATCATCCCTGAGGTGTTTAGTGCCTTTGGCTATCTAAACATGAAATATTTCTTCTCTTTTTCTTTCTCACAGTGTGGTCCAGTCACATACATCATTTTTTTATATTGTTTACTTAGCTGTTTTGTGTGTGTGTGTGTGTGTGTGTGTGTGTGTGTGTGTGTGTTTCCATTGTGGTCTAGTCACATTTAAATGTATTTATTTAAATAAAATGTTCACATTTATATTTCACATGCTTTTGAGTGTGGTCCAGTCACAAATTTATCATTGATTATTTGATATTTAATAATATTGTCTCTCACATTTAATTAGATTTTTCACTTCCTTTTTATTGTTGTCCAATCACAAATGTGTTTTATTCATTCATTCTAGTATTTATTCTCTTTTTCACCTCCTTTAATTTGGTCCAGCCACATATTTATCTGTATTTATTTATTTATTCTGTCTGGATGATTTACAATTAGTTTCAAGTAAGCATGAAATCAAAATAAATGCTCTTACTCAAAATATGCATTACCAGACTTATTGTAAATTAATTTGTTCATTTTTCCTAAAAATTAGTTATTGTCGGTCTAGTCTTGTCAGAGCATAAACAGCTTAACATATGACCATGTACATTTATATATGAAGCTAATGATCCATCATCTTGAATAAAAGATACTGGTTAGCTAATCATCATAGAGATTAAAGGTACAGTAGGACAAACAAGTATAACACATCTGAATGTGTACGTTTGTACAGAGAGATAAATAAGCATGCACAGCTTTCTGGTTTATAACATCTTGACTAAAAACACAGGTATCTATCTATCTATCTATCTATCTATATATTATATACTATTATATAATAGTATATAATAGGTATCTACATATATATATATATATCAGCTGTTGTTTTGGCTTTTAGTGTTATCATTGGTTTATATATGCAGTAACATTTACTGTGGTGGTTGACAGCCAGATCCAAATATTTCCACATTTGGACAGAGCTGATGGATGTTGTGCAGAAAGATGAAGCATCTGTCATGGGGGTGGATGTAAAGGTGTGTGTGTGTGCATACGGACTATTGGTGTATGTCAGCTGTTGAATGTGTTTTCTGAAATTTGATCTGGCTAGCAACCAAAGATTTGGACATTCGGCTCGATTGTTCACTCCTTGAGACTCATTACAGTCTGTAATATAAAGATCAACAAGCATTGCACCACAAAAACTAGTGCAATACATTTTTTTTTCCCAAACCCTAAAACCATGTGTACATACAGTAAAACCGGCATGTTTAGTTCTGTCCCTTTAAGAACCGCACGCATCCGATATACTGGCACGTTTTTATCTTGATTGTTTACTTTCACTTTAGACACAAGCAACTGTGTTTAACGCTGTGTGTTTTTGACAATATTACCACAATCACATGTGATAAATATCTTCGTTCATTAAAAAAAATGTAAACAAAGCATAAAGATTCAATATGCAGAGAAATTAAATTTGTCCACAAAATGACAAATGGACATCTCTTGGATCCACAATGCTATAACATTTGTGATAATAATGGGGGGTAATGAGTAAGAAGCGAGAGAGGGAGTGATGCAGGCTTCCTCAGGGATGCTTCGGAATATTCCTGCTGCCAGCTCTCCTCCGTGTGATGCCTCCTCCCCCTTTATCATGCACTGCTGTATGGGATACATATTCATGGCTGCCTATGCTTCAGTGCGTCTGAGAGCTATTCACACACACACAACATGAAAGTTGAACACTTCTGAATGACTCAGCTAACTCTACTCAAACCTCATGCTCTTAAAGAGACAGTACACCCAAAAATATTAATTATTTTATTGTTCCAAGGGTGACATGAAGGTTAGTGACCGATGCTAGGATTTTTATTTTAGTGGGGGTGAGTGGTCCCTTTAACTGCACGGGAACGACAACCCCATATATCTCCAGTCGTAAGGAATGGAGTTTATTCTGGCCGCCGTTTTGCAACCCAGGGGATTGTGGCTCTTTGCAAACTGTTGTAATTATGCAAATGGAATAATTGGACCGTTTCCTTGCATTCTTTGGCAGCCAAGACAGATTATTGATCGGAGATGGAAAGAGAAGGAGGAGAGGATAAGGAATTGGGAAGGAGACAGATAGACAGAAGAGGGAAAAAAAGAGACAAATGTCCTGTGTCCTCAATAAACTTCCTGTCCTGAAGGAAACACAATCTATGCTGGGAAGAGTGAGAACAACAGAAATAGAGCTGTAGAAAATAGAGTTTATTTGGTCGACAAATTTAATTGAATACAGTCTCATCTCCTCTGTTTTCAATCGTTCCGTGCATATCTACACGTGCCTCCGTAGCATTTATCTGAGATAAACCAGTGCACATGTTTGATTTTATGTGTGTTTGCTTGAATGTATGTGTCTGTTTCCGGAGTCTGAATTAATTTGCTAATGTGCCTGCGGTAAACACAGACTCCCTACAGCTGCATTCGATTCTTTTAGAGGTAATGAGCGCAGACAGCAAGCACTATCAGCACTCATAAAAGCCTATTAGTTATTTTTTAAAGAGAGAATATTGGTACTGTAGTTATATTTATAAGGATGAGGGAATCTCAACACACCCAGGAGATGTTTGACCCCTAAATTAAAATAAAGAAATAAGAAATCATATTCTTGCTTAAATACAGTTTTTTAAGATCCCTAACAAAAAAAGGAAAAAATTAAGATAATTTAAACTCAAACATGAAAATTATGCATTACTGCATTACTATATATACATATATATATATGTATATATTTATTATGTATATGTAAATACAAACACATGCATGTGTATATTTAATAAATTAAATATATTTATGCATTATATATTATTTATATAATATATAAATGTATGCATGTAAATATTTTCAATATATATACTGCATGTGGGTGTATTTATGCATACATAATAAATATACACAAATGTACGTTATGTAAACAAAACCTTGCGATTAATTATTTGACAGCACTACTGTGTATATACAGTGTATATATATAGAGAGGGAGAGATAGAGAGAAAGGGAAATGCCTCCCCTGAGCCCACTGAGTTTTGACAGACCCCCTAAAGCCTGAGGGGAGTTTAGTGGGGAGTAATTGAGAAAGAACCGGGGAAAGTCAAGTGAGACGAGGCAATGCATTCATTGTTGTATGATTGGATATGACAGGTTATGATCAGCCTCAGATGTCAGGCCCATGAACACTGGCTAGACGTCTGATGGATACACAAACGTGGAAACACATCAGGAGTTTCGAAGTTGGTTAAATTATCATTGAATTATGTTTTACAACTGTGATGATAAGAGCTTTTCAGCATCAAATACATTTTCTAAACTATGAAAAAATTTAGTTTTGCAATCTTTAAAATTCTTCCTAGAGTTTTACACACCGCTTTGTTATTTTGAGGACATTTCCACGCCCTGAAACGTGACGCTGAATGAAACTGACTGTGATTGGTTTTTCGACTTGTCAGTCAAACAGCCTCATGGGTGGGCCTTGGCCAATGAAAGCTATCATAGATTCAATCTGAAGCTGTGCGAGACTAGATCTCTTGTGATTGGTTCATGCTATAAATCTCATCTCTTGTGTTTATGCACATTTGCAAATAAGTCTAAAAAGAACAATATAATGGCCTTAATGGGAAGACTAATTAAAATGGTTAAGTAAACAACTCACACACTAGATAATAACCTCCTTGTTAAGAGTAAACAGGTAAATCTGAAGTAAATATGTGACCAATATTTACAATTAAAATGAAATTGGGACATGAATTGATTTAAAAAAACCATTGTGCATTTTGTCTTCTCATTTCAAAACACCACCATATGCGTGCATGTATATGTGTATTATGTGTTACATTATCAAATATGAAACATACTAAAATGGTGTTGTTTTAGCAGTTTGCATGAGTTCTATGTGTGTGTTTGTCTCTGTGTGAAGAGAATGTATAATGGCAGAAGTGTACCAGCCCAAAACGGCATTTCTTACATAAGACTGAGTGCCCATTGATCTGGAACTAAGGCAGGCTGGCACAAGCCAGCTCACACTTCACTCCTGTGTCTGAAACAGCACTTCCCTTCCCCCTGCTGGTCAAAGGAAGGCATTACAAAGCCCCAACAGAAATAAATCACAGCACATTTATCCTGTTTAATAACTGACGTCTTTCCAGAATGATCATTCACATTATCTTTACGACTTCCTCTGGTTTTTAATTGTATTTCCCATTCTGTTATGGTTTTTCCATTAGCAATGTGTTTGCGTACAGTGTTCTGAATGTAAAATGCCTCATTATTCTTTGTAATTGAATCCTTTGAATAATGCTATCAGTTTGTTTTTGTTGTGTCATTGCTTAGTCCATCTCCTTTTGCACTCACTGCTGTGTTTCATTTCTGTTTTGTTGCACTCCACTATCATGCAGCACCTGTTGGACGCCAGGAGGACAAAGGTTTGTTGTCATGTTCACCACCACCAGCGTGTGAAGAACATGGTACCGCACGCTTGGCGTGAAATGTGTCCCTGATCTTTAAACAAAACCAGACTGTACCTTAAACCTGATTTCTTTGAGTGTTGTTCTTATCTATTAAGGATGCACAAAAACGGTGACCAGTTTTAGCCAATATTAGGATTTTTTGTTGTGTTGGTCTTATTTGGCCAATATTTTTATTGTATTTTATTTTATTTTATTTTATTTTATTTTATTTTATTTTATTTTATTTTATTTTTTATTTTTTTTTGATAACATATTAGTTTATTTTAAGTTTTAGCAATATTTAGCAATAAAAATGATTTTTACCTGCTTGTTTTTTAATAAAATATTTTAATGTAACTATTATTTTCAGTTGTTTTAGTAATTTAAAAAATTATGTATTATTTTGTGTTTATTAAAAAATATATTTTCAGTTAACTAAAATTATTTCAGAAGTTTTATTTTTCCCAGCATTGTTCGTTTTTTGTAACCTGCTTTGAAAAGTGGTACTGAATACAAATAAAAGTAAATTGAATTGACTGAATAAGAAAAAAAAATTAAAATAAAACAATCAAAACAGATTTCATTGGCACGTCAGCTAAAATTTTTATGTCAGTGCATCCCTACTAGCTTGATCTGAAACCATTGCTATTTTAATTATACTTTTAAATGGTTCAGATCATTATATAAGGACAGCCTCAATAAGGAACATTTCCCATATCTGCTCCTTCATGTTTCTTCAAGATATAAAGAAGCATATAGGCAGGCCTTAAATAGCTGATTCTTTTACTAAAATCCTAAGCAAAAGCATGCCTGTGATCCTCAACAGAACCTGTTCTTCTGTCAGAATTGTGTGCTCTGTTTGTGATTAGTGCAAGGATGTGCAATGCTCTAAATTTACTGAGATGAGTCTGGGTTATCTGATCCAGTTCTGGGCCCATATAATCTCTCATTCTGCCGAAGGCACCTCATGTGCCAAGTAGACCCAAAAACCCCATTAACTAGTGACTATTTGTAGCACAGTTTTTTGTCATTAACCTTATTTAAAGAGTTATTAGTTAGTGTTTTCTCAAGAGAAACCTTATCCTTCCCTGTTTCCTTTCCTAGAATAGATCTCACTGTGGTTTTCCCGCTGTATCCTTCATTTGGATTAATTTACAAAGATATACATCCAGATATTGCTAAATTGGTCAGTTTAGCTATTAAAGATTAAATTTGTAAATGAAAACAGACGTCATCGTAAATTATGAATAAAAAATTGAACCAGTTAATTTGTAATCTTTAAGCAGTGCAATCAATTCTAGCCCCGCCCACAGTGAAATTTCATTGGTATAAAATCAGTGCTTTTGTAGTATTAGCCTATATATGTGTAGTATATACTAGTATATACTTTTAATTAGCATTTATTTAAAAAGTTTCCTTTTAATTTTAGCTGAAGTTTTTTTGTTATAAATTTATATATTTTTATTTCAATTTTAGCTATTAAGTTTAGTACTTTATCTTATTTATTTTAGTTGACAAGGCAATATTTATAATTCATATTTTCAATCAATTAGCTTCTGATTGGTATTTGTCACTTTTCGGCTTTTGATCTTTCCTGAAGGACAGGAATTGTTACCCACATTTGTTGGAAATTTGTTGCCCCGCTCCTGATTAGGACAAATCAGGTGCTATGCATCACAGTGAGGTCTATTTAACATTTTCCCATATCTAACCTAAAATTTCTGATTTAAAAATATGGGTTTCTGAATGGGTCTGGTTGAGGATACCTTCTGATTATTGTCTACATGAGGCTTTCAGTGCCTGTTTTGTTGATTTCCTGTTTTGCTTGTATTATCTTCTCCAGCACCTCCAGCTGACCATCCAGGCCCTGCAGGATGAGTTGAGGACTCAACGCGACCTCAACCATCTTCTCCAGCAGGAGAGCGGGTCCCGGGGCAGTGGCGTCGAGCACTTCACTACCATCGAGCTGACCGAGGAAAACTTCCGTCGACTCCAGGCCGAACATGATCGTCAGGCCAAAGAGCTCTTCCTCTTGAGGAAGACACTGGAAGAGATGGAGCTGAGGATTGAGACGCAGAAACAGACACTAGGAGCCAGGGACGAGTCCATAAAGAAGCTGTTGGAGATGCTGCAGAGTAAAGGGCTTCCTCCAGCTTCAGGAAGAGCATCGGATGAGGAAGAGCAAGAGCGAGCCAGGCGTATCGCAGAGGCCGAAGCTCAGCTGGGACACCTAGAGGTGATATTAGACCAGAAGGAGAAGGAAAACATCCATCTGAGAGAGGTATCAGGTTCTGCTCTAACTTTTTGGTTGAAGGTGCAGCATGCTTGAAATTGGATTTAAGTAATGGTTGTAAACTTACTATAGGAATTGCTAAACTAAGGGTTTTCAAGCATGAATATGCAAAGCAGATCTTCAGTGCAGAAAAGTATAATAATTCAGGAACCGTCTCCATGGAGCAATCTGAGGTTAAGTGGTTTGCCATCGTAATAGTCAGACAGATAGTCAGATGCAACTAAGACAATAACAGCATATGGTCTCTGAGTCATCTAAACCCGAGAGAAAAACATGAGGAGATTCATGCCAGCACTGTTGCAACCACACAGATATTTCACTATGAGCTCAAAGAGTGATCAGAATGCAGATTTAAAGTGATATTTTTAGATGAAATGTTAACGGATTGACATATTTGCTCTATGATTTCTCTGGTGTAAGGTTAGGGCTACTGTATGTTATGGATCTTCAAGGAAAACTCCACCGTTTTTCCGTATTCCACTATGCCCTTCCCTCAGCTTAGATAAGTTAATAAGTACTTCTCCCGTCTTATGGTGCATTCACACCAGACACAGAGTCAATGCAAAAGACGCTATTAGACATCCAGCCGTCAATTCGTAAAGAACTAAGCGTTTCTGGCATTTGACTGGTGAATGCGCTTAATCGCTCTAGCGCACGACGCAACTATATTAGCGTTTAGCTTAGCTCCATTCATTCTTTATGATCCTAACAGGGATGAATTTAGAAACTACCAAACACTTCCACCTTTTCCGTTTAAAAACTGTTAAATGACTAGTTACACGAGTAAGTATGGTGACACAAAATAAAACGTTGTGATTGTTTAAGTGGATAAAAAAAGATAACTATAATGTATGGCGGAAGAGCACTTCAACCTAGTTCAAGTAATATCATCACTGTTAAAACTCCCTCCCCCTCTCACTTCCGTCAATACAACCAAGGAGTGATGATATTACTGCACCGAGGTCGAAGTGCTGCAACATTATAGTTATCTTTTTAGTTATCGGGTACTTCTCGCCTACTGAATTTCGAATGCTATGAATTCTGACATACTATTTGCCTCGCGTGCTGTTTTTCATGTACTATATGGTAGGGAAGTAAGCGATTTCGGGCGCAGCAACTGTTTTGTCAGTTGTGGGGCGGGGCTTGGTGTTTTAGTTACAACTAAACCACCCACACGCCCCCTTCAGCGACAACGATGTCATAGTCCATCACGATATTTTTACATTAGACATCGTACAATGCCAAATTGGTCGACTTCGCCCAACCCTAGTGCCGCGTGCTACAGCGATTAAGCGCATTCACTTATCAAATGCCCAAAACGCTCAATTCGCGCCGAATTGACCACAAGATGTCAAAGACGGGAGAAATACATATCATACATAAATAGATATCCAGTTGAGGGAAGAGCATAGTTTAATAAGGAAAACCTGTGCCAGTTTCCTCACTTAACAAGTAATAAGAAAAAAGTTGTAATAAACAAGACCACATTTATTCTAAAGTGTATAGCTCAGTTTTTGTGTTACATGTATATCATTTTGGTGATTTTTGTTTTTCTTTAGGAGCTTCATCGCAGAAACCAGCTTCACCCAGACCCTGGAAAAACTAAAGCTCTTCAGACTATCATAGAGATGAAGGTAAACGTCTGTGATTCTTTCTTATATAATAGAAGTTTGAGTTTTTTGTATTTTTTAGAATGCAATTAATTTATCAAAAGGCATTTATTATTCAGGCAACAGACATAATTTTTTATATATTTTTACTAGTGTGTGCTGAATGCTTTGTGTCTTTAATGCAAGTTAGGATAGCAAAATAAAGTGTGTCAGTTTATTACCAGTAAAGCTGATTTAAAAATGTGTGACCAGAACTCATCCAGACACTGACCTGATCATGTTTTGCTTTAATGTTTTTTCTTTAATTGCTAATGCGACATTTTAAACACCACAGACTGAACAAAATTAAGCATTGCTTGCATTGTTTGACCTCGATTGGTATTATCTGATTGGGTACTTACGCTTAACAACTGACAGCTATTCAATCTAATTCACATAAGTTACATTACACTAATTTGCATAAGCAGTGTTGGGCATGGTACTTGGGCATGAATATTAATCACGTAGTATGCATTCGCTCAAACTGATTTACTGCAATCAAAACAGGGACAATAATAGGTGAGCACCAGCCAATAAGATTGTCATTAGCGCATCAGTCTCGCCTACTACCGGAAAAACCGGCAGTTCTTGAAAGTAGAGGAATTCCAAATAAAATCCGTTATATTGACAGAAAAAAAAATTAATAATATCGTTGACATGTAGTACGTCAAGTCTTCATGTTATGAAAGACTCTCTTGCTCTTTATCTTTCTTTGTGTGAATGAGACAAGGTGATGGCGACCCGTGCATTTATGGTACGTCAAATACAGCTACACTGCGCATCCACTGAGATGGGCTGAAAAATAAAAATGCTAATAATATAATAAATTATAGTAACAACACATTTTCTTGTAATGGGGGAAACGCCGTTTATTTATAACGCCGTTATTCCCATCACTGTACATAAGTTATCTGAAATTATCAAGATGGATTTGTTGACACCGTTTAACTCTGAGGTCTCATCATGTTTATTAATATTACAGCAAATAACTGCATAAAATGCTGAATAAAAATTTTTGGTTTGACTGTATAATGTTACAAAAGATACCTCTTTCAAGTAAATGCTGCTCATGTGTTGCATCATGGATGGTTTCCAAAAATATTAAGCCACTTTTTTAACATTGCTAATAAGAAGTGTTTCTTGAGTAGCAGATTTAGAATGATTTCTAAAGGATCGTGTGACGGTAAAGACTAGGTTTATAGATGTTATGTTATAACAGGAATAAAAGTAATCTATTTTTAGTCCTATTTCACAACAAGACTGCTTTTATTGTAGTTTTGGCCAAATAAATGCAGCCTTGCTGAGCACAAAAGACTTGCTTAACAAATAATTATTATTGCCATCAGAGAGAGTAGTAGTATTTGGCACACTCTGGTTAAACAATAGGCAAGCAGAAATGGTCCAGAAAGACAAAGAGAAATGTCTGATGGCAAAAGCCACTGCAGCATGCTGCTTAATGGCTGAATGAAACAGTAAGTGGGTTCGTGCGCTCACAGGCAGAGCAACTCCTGCCAGCAGAAGCATTACACACCGCTCTAAAAATAAAGCATGACCTCATGCAAGGCACGCACACACCCCTTGGGTCCACTCTGATTGGAGCTAAATATTACCCAGAATTCACCACTGCATCCATGTGACACGAAAAGCAAAGTGTTAGACTCCTATTCCAAGTGCAACTTCACTAATTCGAGTGATGGTTTTTTTCTTAAATCAAAAACTACAAACCCACTCCACCTGCTCTTTTAACCTTTAGCATCACTGGTAGTGTTCTCTCGCCCTATTGGCTGAGCAGGGATGCTGATTCTGGTGCCATGGGAACAGGTGGAGTTGTTTACAACACATAGAGCATGAATGCAGGCGTGGGAGAGGATGACAGAAAAGAGAGCAATGTGATCTGTTTGCTTATGTTCTGAAGATGGATATCATCTTTCGTACCGCCACAAGGTATAACCTTACATTGCATTCAAATAACGAAGGATTTAGCATTCAGAGCCTGCTTAATATTGACGATAAGCCTCGCGTTTTACCTAAGGAGTCGACTCTCTGTGTGTAATATGCTGAAAAAAGGGATGTTGGTTTTCAAAGGCCTCGTGTGATTGATGTCTGTGAAAACAAAAAGATGAGAGAATGAGTGAGAAAGAGAGAGAGAGAGAGAGAGCGGACAGGAAGGGCGGGTTACCGGAGAGAGCATGCGAGAAGGAACAGCAAACGTTCTCTCATGTCTGAACGGGAGATGGACCATAGCTAATGCCAAAGACGTTGTATTATTTATTTAAAAAGCCGAAGGAGCTGCAACGCTGCAACTCTGTCTCACAGTCCAAAGAGGCACAAGCGCAGCTGGCTTTCCCCGAGCATCTCTCTCCGCCCAGGCTGGATGTGCGCTTACTACTACCAAATGGTGATTACATGCTGATCCATTAGCATGAGAGAGACAGATTCTGCTTTGGCTATGCAGCAGTACTGCAGCTACTCACTGGCGATGATGCAAGACGTTAGAGTTTCTCATATCCCCGTCTTCCTCTTGTTTTGATCCCATCTGTTGGGAATCGGGTTTGGCATGCTTCCGTCCGTAGAATCGCACCAAAGTTGTCATACTAGCTTAAGACGATGGAACACAGCGTCGCTAATTTTTCCACTAAATTGTTTATCCAGGACACCAAAATCGCATCTCTGGAACGCAACATTCGGGACCTGGAGGATGAGATACAGATGTTAAAGGCGAATGGATTGCTGAACACAGAGGATCGAGAGGAGGAGATCAAACAGATGGAGGTCTACAAAAACCACTCCAAGTTCATGAAGACCAAGGTAAACTTTTTCTTCAAGGAGTTTAGCCTGTAAACCGCTATAGATGTGAAGAAACCGGTGTGTTTGGTTAACTGATGGAGTGAAAATGCATCATTTGTATTGTTATCTGTTAAAGCGATACTCTCATGTTGTTGTAAACCTCATGTTGCTATGATTGAAATTGTTGAGTGGAAAGTCTTCTGAAAGCCCATGCATCATACATACCAAAATGTATGTTATTTGAGCAATTTTGGTGGGTAAACTGTTTCTGTAGATGTAGATTTTGGCTTGAAGATAGTAATTTTACACCAAATGAACAAGATTTCTTCTTTAAAGTACATATTACCCTACTTAAACATTCCTAATTATGTTTTGGATCATTTGTTTTTTATTTTAAATGTAAAAACTTGCTTTGTCACTGAAATAACTGTCCTGTTCAGCTTTTTCAACCCCTTCAAGTGTCACTTGGCACAATCCAATCAATTCTTGGTGGAGAAATGTTACACTGTTTAGTTTTGTTTTATGTTATGCTTCTTGTTAACCAAAGGAAATTGGTTGTTTTATATTTACTTCAACAGTAAAAGTTTTTTTAAATCAGCTATCATTGATATAATTCAAAATTCCACTATCAAATCAATTATTTCAGATCAATAATTGGGTTGTTTAGATGCAGTGAAGGGTCTCCAGTGTCAGAGAAGTGGCAGAGAGAGAGCATCCTTGCGGATGTCTTGTGGAATTGTAATGATCGGTTTGCTGAGTAATGCTAGAAACAGCAGTATTAAAATAGAGTCTGTAGGATCTGCGTAAATATTTCTCACGGCTGTGCTGACAGTGTTTCCTGTCAAAACTCTTCAGTGTGTTTGCTGTAGGTTTATTAGTATTTCTTCCCTTTACAAACTGTGGCTGAATCACAGTTCCACAGTGCCAGTAAATCTAACCCTTTGCGTTGGGACTGTGTCTAGAATCATCTCAAAATAATACATTGCATAAGAGGTTGTGGGTAGTTTTAGCCAAAAAAGCATGCGTTTTTTTACAATTATACAATTATAATGAGATATGAATTAAAACTAAACCAAAATATTTAAAGTATAAAAACTTAAAGTATAATTAAAAAGAAAAAACGAAAAAAAAAAAAGCTAATTCTTATTAATAAATTTGTTATATTTATTAATTACTGTGAATTAAAAAGTAAATGCAATGCATGCATATAAAAATACAAAATTAACACTGCCATCCTGGACACTTTAACAAACAATGTACAAAAGTTTGGATATTTACTAATCTTACAATTGCACACAAAATATGATGGATCTGGGATTCGAACTTTATTCTTTTTAATTGATACGATATTGTGATCCTGAGCTCTGATTGGTTTGTTGGATTTGCACCACCCAGTTTTTAACTGGTTTGTTTCCTGACAGAAAAATCTCATTGGTTAGTGGATTTTTGTGCACGTGTGCGTGGGTATTATTTTGTGTGATGTCTTCGCTGTATCTAACATGCTCGTGAATGAGCTGGATATTTTGTTGTGATATTTATAGAACGCATTTCATCAATTATTGATATGGCTGATGTATATTAAATGGGGATTGCGTTCTGAAATCCATCTTTTATGTGAGGAGAGTACAGAGCAGAAAACTCCAATAGCCTTCCTATTAAAAAAACATAGCTGATTAACACGTTTTATGACATGATTCATTAAAAATATCAGCTGTGTAGATACGCATATGTACTAAATGATTTCCATGTCCTATAAATAACAGATTTTCTTTCTGTGTGCCTGCCTTTTCGATCTCTTACAGATTGACCAGCTCAAGCAGGAGCTCTCAAAAAAAGAGTCTGAGCTTTTAGCTCTCCAAACAAAACTGGAAACTCTGAATAATCAGAATTCAGACTGCAAACAGCATATTGAAGTGCTCAAAGAGTCCCTCACTGCCAAAGAGCAACGCGCTGCCATCCTACAAACAGAGGTTCAAATTATTATTTAATTTAAAAATTGTATTTTTAAATTAAGTTTTGACATTTACTTTGGTGCAACTCATTTTACTTTATTTTTTAAAAGGATTTATATATATATATATATATATATATATATATTAATACGCACTTAAAGACACATCTCACCAGCTTTACATGAACTCTATGCTCATGGTGTGTTGTTTAGGTGGACGCTCTTAGATTGCGTCTAGAGGAGAAGGAATCTTTCCTTAATAAGAAGACGAAGCAACTGCAAGACTTGACAGAGGAGAAGGGAACACTGGCCGGGGAGATCAGAGACATGAAAGACATGCTGGAAGTCAAAGAGCGCAAGATAAATGTCCTGCAGAAGAAGGTAAATCTCACTCGATCTATAGAGTGTAATTTTGAAAGCCTGTATCAATAACAGATTTAACGTATCGCACACTTCTATAGTGTTTTTGGCGAGATATTTCAGAAAATGTAAATATAATAAAGAGAAAGCTCTGTTTTTAAAACCTAGTGAGCTGAATTATGAGCAAAAAATTGGGATCACGTGTTCTTCACAGGCAAAGCATTCCTAGTAAAATGCATTGTAACAGAGCCACAGAGCATTAGACTTTCTACCTTCATCTCCATCGAACTGCTTTTCTTCTTTGCCCTCTCCTTACCTTACCACCGCATGCTTTTCTGGGTCCTTTTTCATGTTGTTCAGACACCAGAAACATCTGTGGAAAGTCCAAAAAGCCCAGATTCTGATGGATGAAGGAAGTGAAATCTAACCTATTATCTCATCAGACATAAATATTCCCTTAAGATGCCGCCTAAACCATTAGAGACCAACCACTATGGTTCATAGTCAGCAGTAGACATTGTGGGCTGAAACATCTTTAGGCTTCCTTTAACACAAACCGTTTCAAATGGAAAACAAGGTCAAAGATGAACCAAAAGACCATATAAGTTACTCGGGTGCTGGGTCTGTTACATTAGGTTATCCATCTTTGTAAGATGGCCTTGAGTACATAGAGTTTGTTTGTAAGATAGCCTCTGTAAACACAGTATCCATCCGTTCATGTCAGTAAACACTGACTTACTAATGTTTTTCAATGTCAGTGTCATTTGTTATTTGACGTTATTTTGACAATGCTTGTTCACCTTTTACAGATTAAAATGATGTTTTTGTGACCAGTGCAGCTTCCAGTGTGGGTATAATTGTAACTTTATTAGCTCATAGTGCTTTTACAACTAATCGTTTCATATTAAAAAGCGTTTGATAACTATTTAGCAGGGCTCTTACAGCAACATGACCAAGTCCAATTTAAAGGAATAGTTCACCCCAAAATTAAAATTACCCCATGATTTACTCTTAAGTCATTGTAAGGTGTATGACTTTTTTTTCTTACAGATGAATATAGTCAAAGTTGTATAAAAAATGTTATGGCTCTTGTGATCTTTATAATGGCATTGAATAGGTGCTGCTATTCAATAGTCCAACAGACGTCCAATAACAGATTTTCCTTCATCTGGGGCATTAATAAAGGCCTCCTGAAATGAATTTGGTGCATTTGTATAAAAAACAAAAAACAAAACAATATTTAAAAATTCGTAATCTCTAGCTACGCCTATAGGATGGCTTAAGTGTGGGGTAATTTTCGTTTTTGGTGAACTATCCCTTTATACACCCTTTCCATGTAATTTTAGCACCCCTAGTGGTACCAAGTTGAACTGCAGTTCTTCAGTGTTTGAATGAACAGGTTTCGCAATACAGAAGCAGGAATGAGTCTTAAAATCCGGAAATGAGTTCCACCGTTCCAAATCATTTTTCTTTTTTTTCTTTTGTACAGCTTTTTTATTAAATGCGTGAAATAAAGCCTGTAGTTAAAACAAGCCCAATATATTCAATATTTAATTCACTTTTTACAGCCTCATTATTTTTATATGTGTGTGTTTTTACAAACTATTCTAACTTTAACTTTCAAACAATATTTTAAATAAATATTTAAACAGTTAACGGAATCTTAGTAGCTGTGGTGTTATTAGTTTATAGCTTTTTTACTCCGGGCGATTGTATTTAGCCTTCAGAATTCTTAATTTGTGAAGATTACCAAAACGTGTAAGAATCCTCATAATCTTCTGTTGGTGAGCTTCAGAGCTTATTTTCTGCCATAATCCAAAAGTCAATGGAAAAAATCCCATAGTTTTTTTATTTTTTATTTGATGTTTGCTAAATGCACACTCGTTTTCTCTTCCTCCTCGCTCTCAGATTGAGAACCTTCAGGAGCAGCTGAGGGATAAAGATAAACAGCTCGGGAATCTAAAGGACAGAGTGAAGTCTCTCCAGACGGACTCCAGCAACACTGATACTGCCCTCGCCACGCTCGAGGAAGCCCTGTCTGAGAAGGTACCAGAAACGCTCCTGAACATCCCAAGAGGGAATTAAAATATAGAGCAGAAGCAAATAAAATCAGAGCTGTCCCATATATGCTGATTTAAGTGTTTGGAGAATATAAAATGAAGTTCAAGAAATTGCTTTGGACAAATTACTGTGCATGACATATTCATACAGTACTTTAAATAAAATACTTTTGAAATAAAGCATGATAGCATTGTTTAGATGCTCAAAGACTACCATGATCTGGAAAACTTTAATACAACATTTTAGTGAATGTATGGTAATCTGTGAGAAATGAACACATTTATTGATAAACCTCGAGTGTTAGGGAAGTGGAAATTGTTTTAGCTTGCTCGGTTAGCCGTGAGTTCAGGAGAAATGTGTTTTCGTCACAGGAGCGAATTATTGAGCGCCTGAAAGAGCAAAGGGAGAGGGAAGACCGAGAGAGACTGGAGGAGGTGGACTCATATAAAAAAGAGAATAAAGACCTGAAAGAGAAGGTGAACTCTTTACAAGTGGAGCTAACAGAGAAAGAGGTACGTCAGTGATTGCACCTGCGTCCGTTTCAGTTGTGTTTCTGTGAGTTTTTGGTGGGACTGTCAGCTCTCGTCTCGTCTTGCTTTTGCTCCAGTCGAGTCTCATAGATTTAAAAGAGCACGCCTCCTCGCTGGCCTCATCAGGACTCAAGAAAGACTCCAAACTCAAGTCCCTTGAGATCGCAATCGAGCAAAAGAAAGAGGAATGCAGTAAACTGGAGACACAGCTGCAGAAGGTATGATTTTCTTTCTGACATCTTGATCATTTTTGGATGATCAAAAATGGATAATCAGTAGTTTCCCTGTTTGTCATCTTTAGAATCTCCCAGCAGTTTTGGTTATTAAATATTCTGTATTAGGTCTAATTAGGCTTGATTATGTTATTATTTAATTTGAGCAATTTATATATTTTTAACTTTTTTATTGATGTTATTTATTTATAATAGACACTAGCTTTAGGTTTAGGGTCAGTGAGTTTAAATTAAATAATACTTTTATTCACCATAAGCCACTAAATAGATCAAAAGTGATGATAACATTTTTTACCTTGTGCTTAAAGATTATTTTTATTTTTTAAATGCATCACAATTTCCCCTAAAATATATTACAACTGATTTTAACATTGATGATAATAAGAACCAAGAATCATGTGACACTGACTACTATTACAGGATTACAGTTTAAAAATATATTTAAATCTAAACATATTGTAATAAAATTTCACAATATTACATTACACAATATCACAATATTAAACTATGTACAGACCCCAGAACAGTACAGTATGTAATTTTAAGCATAACAATCTTTTTGTAAAGTATTTAATATTCTCAAATGTGCTGATTTGATTGGTGAAAGTGCAATTTTTTTCTATTTCTGTTTATTTTGAATAAATCCCAGTTTGTCATGTGGTACTCTGGCTGTATTTAAAGGGTTAGTTTATCCCAAAATTAAAACTCTGTCATTAATTAATTACAATTATTAATTAATTACTCATGAATTACAAACCCATAAGACCTTTGTTCATCTTCGAAAAATGTATTTTTATGATATCAGAGAGCCATCTGACCCTCCATAGACAGCAACACAACTTGCGATGATCCAGATTAATTATTGATATGTAATTTGCGTTTTTTTTATGCATACGCTCTAAAATTCTTTGCTTAAAAAAAGTATTTTTCTAACAGGAAGTTGATGTCACATGGATTGTTTTACCAATGTTTTCACTACGTTTCTGGATCTGGGATCATTTCAGTTGTATTGGCGTCTATGGAAAGTCAAATGGCTCTCTGATTTCATCAAAAGTATCTTAATTTGTAAGAAGATGAAAGAAGGTCTTATGGGTTTGGAACGACACAAAGGTGATTAATTAATGATAGAATTTTAATCCAACTTTAAGCCATAAGCCACCTTGCTCTAAGAATATCTGCATTTTTAAGACCGATATCAATCAACTTATAATTGCTACCACTGAAATTACTTTCAATGAGTTAACCAGTCGTGTCATTGAATGTATTTTCTGCATCAGCTTAATGGTCACTCATTTTAGAGGGCATCATGGGAACTTTCTGAAAGTAGTGATGAGTTCCTCTTATTTGACAGTAGCTATGTGTCAAACCTAGTCAACCAACTAACTAAATAGCATTTTTGGGGTATCAGAGGCATATTGTTCAATTAAAATGTTGATCAGAAATGCTGATTTGGTGGGCGATTCACTCTGATTTGACACTCAACTGGCTTTTTTATGGTTCTTATGTTGCTCTCTAGTTATTTATATTCTCCTTTGTAGAACATTATCATTATCCTGAAAGAAGAGCTAATGATAAAGCTTGTGATGTTTTACTGAGTCCCTTCATCCTCCTCCTCCTCCTCATTTCCCATGATTCCCTCCTTTGCAATGTAGCAAGCAGAGCAGCTGTTCAGTCAAATGAACAATCCCGTAAGTGCCTCTCTGGATCTGTACTAGCACATGTTGAAAACATGAGGACACTATACTCTTAGTTTCTTTCTACTGTAACTTATAAGAATTCAACACTGCTGCTGAGATATAATTGAATGGTCTGATGAACTTTACAATACAGTATGTATTTTAGGTACAGCTTTTTTATTGATGTGGAAAATGTCAAGTAATATAGTATAACTAAATTGAAGTCTAGCTATTTTTGGACGGAGTAGGTTATTCAGAAGAAACATAAATAATAAATATAGTATATTATGCAATACAAAAATTAAATGTAAGTGTAAATTATTTTATTAATTCAGGTGCAATGCAGATCTTTTCAGAATCTTGCATGTGCATCCTGTTTAATATATTTATTGTATTTATCATATAAACTGTACATAGCAACAGCAACTAATAGGATTGAAACACAATTGATTGTATTCAAGGGCATTCTGTGAAAACTGTATTGTTTCCTCATGCTTCCAACGTATACTAATCTGTTTTTTTAAATGAATACTCAGATACTTGAACACGCATATGTCTGAAGGCAAACGCATTGCAAAGAATCTTACCACTGAACCATGGAGCTAAAATCCACATTAGCATGTTGTGTTGCATGTTCCTCCGTCATGTGAATCCGTCAGCTTTGACCTGTTGCAACCTTTGGATGCATGACCATATTATCTTTATGTTGTCACTTTCTTCAATTTTTGCGTTGTGTGTGATTCATTGTGCACTTATTTTCAATATGTAAACTGTGTTTCAGAATGCCCACAGTGTTTATAATAAAGCAAGGCTGCGTATTGTTAATACAATTATGCATAATTTCAACTTCTTCTGTTTCAACTGCAGCAAGATAAATATGTGCATTTAGTTTAAAGCTTGGCTAATTATCTGCTTTGTGGAGCCCTCTGGTCTGCAATATACTGTATGCACTGGAGCGGCATTCAAAACTGGGAATGCTTCATTTGGAAATATTTGATTGACCGAGGCTGTGTGTTGTAACTGGTTTCCTGCCTTCCCATGACCGTCATACAGAAGGCTCATGATATGGAGGTGCAGCAGAGCTCACGTGGGAACCCTGAGTATGTGGACCGGGTCAAACTTCTGGAGAAGGAGGTGTCCTTCTACAAAGAGGAGTCCAACAAAGCCCAGGCCGAGGTCGAGAGGTTACTGGAGATTCTGAGAGAGGTGGAGACCGAGAAAAATGACAAAGATAAGAAGATCGCAGAACTGGAAAGGTGAGAAAAAGACAATTATTTTATTGAAAGCGTGTCGTGTACACACTTGACTGAATTCATTTTTGCGTTCTTGTGCAGATTGTGTTCTTATGATCTTAAAAACCTTATGATGCATACATGCATCTGCACATATAATAAAATACATGCACAGTTTTTTTATGAGTTTGGCCAGATAGTGTAACATGCAAGCAGTTTCATACACAACTAAACATTTATTTATTTATTTACATATTTTTAAGAATGATTTTGTCCGCATTGTGTGATAGTGGTTTTGCCATACGGAGCCCCTTTAGTGACGCGGTGGTGGGGAAATTCTGGGTGAGTGGGAAAAATGTCTGGGTAGGAGGAAAAAATATTTTTGCACTGTACTGCCCTGCCTTAAGGGGCTCCGTACTGCCACAGGATTAAATCATTATTAGAATTAAATGTGACTGCAACTTCATCATAATTTTTCTCGCAATTTTCTGTTTATATGTCACAATACTGATATTTCTCTTGCAGTTCTGAAAGAAGGATATAAAGATTTACAAGTTTACGTCTAGAAGTTTCCTCAGAATTGCAAGAAAAAAGGGCAGAATTGTAAAATCTTCACTGAGAATTGCAAGATAAAAAGTCAGTATTAGCATATAGTGAATAAACCCTTCCAAACATAAGTAATGTATTGGAAATATTGGAATTCATGTAAATAATGTTGATGCCTGCACGATTTTCATAAAGCAGCATCAGGACAGAGTCCTTGTTTTGCTGTTATCTTGAGCTTTGACAGCATCGGTTGACAGTTTCTATTGTACTTAATATCAAATTCTGCTGGGCTGTAACATTAAAATGCTGATGTCAAGAGTACAACCCATGCTGTATTCTCAGAGCTGCCGTCAATAATGCATCTCCTAGAGGTGAAATATGATGATGATTGCAAATATCTTCCTGGAATCACACATTCATGAGGTCATCAGTATTCCGTGTTTCTGACACGTTCTGAATATTGATATGGAGCTCGTGTTTAGCGGTTGCGTATTGCCTCTCTCTTCATGTGCTGCTGTGATCACTGCTACTCTCGACGGATCTGTGTGTGTTTTGGCATGTTCATGCCTCCATATCTCTTTTCTTCTAAATTCTTGTTTAGTTGTTGAGTAATTCATCTAAGATATCAAGTCCATGCTAGTGCTGTATGTTCAGGTTGTACATCATCTAAAATGGGCGTTCACACTGACAGCAAAGTGACCAGAAATCATGGATATCTATCACCCACAAATATGGCGTTGTGCTCTGCAGCTTGTATATTTTCACCATGACACAGCTATTTGTATTTCGTGTTATCACATCCATACAGTCTATGATCATAACAACAACCTCATCAGACATCTACTGTACATTGTCATCTGAGGAGATTACAAAGATTAAACAAGTGGGTTTTTTTACTCAAAAACATGAAATGTTTAGTTATCTGCTTTCGCCCCCCAAAAAAGACTGTTGCTACTTAATACTTAACTGCTTTTAATATGTAAATATTTATTAGTTCATTAGGTAACACTTTACAATAAGGTTTCATTTGTTAATGTTAGTTAATATAACATGAACACACAATAAACAATTAGTTTATTAGTTAATTAGACATTAGTTAATACAAAATGACTATTAATTGTTATGCATTAATTATGTTAACTAATGTAAGCCTTACTGTAAAGTGTTACCCGTAATCAAAACATCATAAGTGCAGTTTGCTATTACTTAAGATATAACCGTGATACATAAAATATTAAATATAAACATTATTTCTGAAAAAAAGTCATCGGTTTTTGCAAATACGCAAAACATTGACTAGCCGTACTAGAATTTCTCAACATCCCAACTGAGTTTGATTTATGCATTTGTGATGAAATATGAAATGCTGCAGTTTGCGGTTGTTCAGATTCAGCAGTAATTTCTGTCAGTGTGAACAGCCCTTATGATAGTTTTGAGCATCAGACAGTAAGTTTCCCGCTCTGGCTCAAAGTCTTGTTGCTTATTCTCGGTTGACATACTCATGCTTTAGTGTTAATGTGGTTCGATTAACCATGTGTTCTGTTTTTTGTTTTTTTACCGTCTTGCCAACTCTTTCTCTGTTCTGTGTGTTGGTCTTTCTCTTTTTCCAACCTCCTTCTCTTCCTCCTGTTCTTCCATGTTCCTTCATTTTCTGTCATAAAACACTCATTTCTTGTTCAAAAATTCTCATCCATCTTCATGTTCTTCCTATTCGCCATTGAATTCCTATCTTTAACCAATCTAATCTATATCTTTCTACCTATCTGCCATCTTCATTCATTTTACCTCGGTCCATAACTTCATAATTCATACCCACTTCACTGTGGCTCAGCCCCCCTCCCCTCGCTGCCCGCCCCTCGCCCCGCCCTGGTGGCAGAGCCCCCTCTGACCCTCCCCCCTCTGTGTCCGCTGCCCCCCAGCAGATTGGGGGCATGGTGTGGGACTTCCTGGGAAAGTGAGTGCTCTGTCCTGGCACCACGGCTCGGCTGCACTGATCTGTCTGCAACTGCTGTGTGCTTGATGCCTTGATGCCTCTGTTGCACGGCTGTCTCCCGTTCACTGTTTTTTCTTACAAAGGAAATAATCCTTTTGTTCTTTATAATGTGGTAAATACGTGCCAGATTGCATCGATGTAAAAATCTGTGGACTGAGACAGCCCAGATAATAATATGTGTGTTTAATGTGTTTGTGTGTGCTGTTTTTTGCGCATGTGTGGGGCTCTTTTCCAAACCCTAGTGAGATCCTGACCATGATGGAGCCTCATATGAGGCTAATTAAAAACAATTTAATTTTTTTTAGCTGGCAGCGCCAATACTGTCACACAAACAGTGCTCAAGACATCTGAAAGAGAGTCTGATGCTGTTGCTAACAACATCTTATATCTGGTCTCATGGCATAAACGTACCTTGGTGCACTTTTTAGCGAGACTCAAAATACGTACCAATAAGTTAATCAGTGCAGATTCCAAAAAAACGTTAATTACTTTTCACACAAATTTACAGAGTTTCGATTAATAAAGTGTAATTTTCACACAATATCATGTTATGACTTCATAACAATATTAATATTCAGGGATATTTCAAAACGGATGCTTTAGGGTGTAAGCATCACACATTTCCAGCTTCATATTTATGGGTTTTCATAGATTTATTAGTTTATTCGGTAGCTCACAGAGTACAGAGATGTAATTGAGAGGTGAGGAGCTCAGGTTAGATAACTATGATTTGACAACACAGTTAAAATCTTTGTAAAAGAAATTTGAAATTACACGGTTGCATCAACAAATGCCTTTTTATATCAGTTTTGCATTTGTTAACATAATCGCAATAAATACCTATATCGGCGTAATACAAACGTGCCAGGATTCATGTATTAAACCTGTGTTTTAGCGCCACTCAGTGGACACTCTTTGAGAAACATGACGAAAACATGCAGTAAGACACGTACTGTTAAAACAGCATTGCACAAAATGTGCTCAGAGGTACATATTTTAATGAGATCAGGTTGGAAATCTTGACTGAGTGCATTTGTTAAAGTATCTTCTACTGTTTACAGTTACAAACTTTTGAATGGTAGTATATGTAAAGGATACATTAAACGCTACCTTAGATTTTGGCTAAAACACCATATATTTTATAAGCTGCTGTCCACCTACTTGCTTTTGCGAGTATGCCTATAGTGCATAAACTATAGATGGGGAGCTCACTAAGCTTTGGAACTGATCTAATGTGTACATCAATCAGTGCACGTTTTCCTTTTATGATTATATTGGTTCTATGATTATTAAATTTTTTATGTTTTTAATTATTATTATTATTAGTGTGCATACTAAAAATAGAACATGACCTTTTAATGGTTCCATAATTTCAGCACAATTTTCTTTCACATAGTGTCATATGTGTGATAACTGCACACTTGATGTACCTGTCATGATTTTGGCATTGCAACATGTTGATGTATAGTCATTCTCTAAAATTACACCAAAATTAAAGGGACAGTTCACCTAAAAGTACAAATTGTCATTAATAACTTTCCCTCGTGTAATCAGACTGATTAACGTTTTTTTCATGAAATAAGAGAGAAGTTTATACCAAAGTTTTATTAATTGCTCTGATTCTATGAGGTCCACACCACAGCTAAAACAAAAACAACAAAGAAACAATATGCTGTAGATGAAATCACTTATAGAACTATTTTTGTTCAGTTAGTGAATGATAATGACACTTGACAGCAAATCAGAATTCTCCTTTAAAGAGCTCAAGCATTTAAAGTGGCAGACAACAAAACTGCAACTTATGCTTATTATAAACAGAACATGTTGTTATGGTTATCATTGAAATATGTAATTGTTATAGTTTTTGTCAGAAAGTGAACGGGGACTAATGAGCCAAAGGTGACAAAAAGTCATTAAAATGCAATAGAAGTAATTTATATTTATGGCTTGTTCATTAAATTCCAAGTATTCTGAAAGGATTAGATAATCACTAATAAGCTCATATTGAGTCTTCTATTGAAGAAAGAAAATCATACATGTTTGAAATTTGATTTAGGTTAGTAAATGGCAATATTTTCAGGTGAACTATTCCTCTACGACCATCAATTATACAGTGGGTTTAACATAGATCTGTTTACTAATGCTATTTGTAGCAATCCAGGTCTATTTTATTCCACTCTTCTTATATGACATGAACATGTTCTGCAATTGTTACTGTACTTGCACATACACGCTTCTGTGATCTCTGCTTGCCCCTTGGTGTTGCTGGCATACGAGGGCTCTGACAGAGAGCCCCGTTTCCTGACCTTTGAACAGCCATTTCACACGCTGAACCTCTTGACCAGTCATCTTTCTGCTTCCTAACACGATCCCTCCTCCCTTACCTCTCACTCTTCTGAATGATCCTCTCCATCCCCTCCCACCTCAGCCTGCGAAACTCCCCTCAAACCGGCCGTCTCATCGGCCTGCATGAGACGTTCTGCAGCATTTCAGGCCCTGTTTTGCTCTGTGAATGAGCTGGGGGCTTTAGGTAGGGTTTAGTGTTCCTCAAGGAGGCTTGCACCCTCATGCCTGATCGGTCTTGCCCTGTTTGCCACCCCGTGCGATCCCTCACTGCGGCTCGGCTGGTTGGGTTGCTGCATGTTGGTTCTCTCACGGGCCCCTGCAGATCTGGACTCAGTGGCATATCCACTGATGATTTGAAATGATAGCGTTGTGCATCCTGCCTTGCTGATCTCTGGAGCCGTTCTAAACCACTCCTAGTTTCTCACTTGACTCTTTCCAGCTGTTTTCTGCTTTGTTTCGATGAATTCTAAATTTTGATTTATCCTTTCCTTCCTGTTTGCTGTGTTGTGGCTTCTCTTCCTTTCCTGTACCTGCCTTTCCTGCGTCCTTCCTCCCTCTTCTTTCTCCTCCGCCAGTCTTGCTCCCAGGTAAGTTGGTTGTTTCTCAGTTGCTGTTCACCCTCCATTATGAGCAAAAACCAAGCGTGTTTTGTGTGTTGCGTTAGAAAAATAACTGCATCCAATGTGTTGTTGTCACTGTTATGAGTCATATTCTATGATGATGTTGTGTTATGATGTTTGCATTTAATGATCACACAAACAAGCGACACCAAAATGCTATTATAATTAATTTCGATCATTAAATCATGTTTGGTTAAATAGGGTTTGTGATTGGTATCAGATTCAGCTATTCAGGTGACACTCTGTATGTGTTCTAAGGCAAACCAAGGATCAAATTAAAAAGGGCCCAGGCATCAAGCTTGGTCCTCAGATGGACAAGAAAGGCCCTGGGAATATCTTGCAAGACCAACGGAAGGATAATCCAATGGACAACCCAAAGGTTTGTTGTTTTCATTTTAGGGCTTTACATTTTAGGTCTTAAATCAAGAGAAAACAAGAAAAATAAAAGGGTTTCTCTTTATTTTCTTGCACACATTTTTCTTTATTTCACAGATGGAGGAGTTGATGAATGTTTTGGAGAAGACGAGACAAGAGTTGGATGCCACTAAGCAGCGTCTGTCCTCCACCCAACAGTCTCTGGCTGAGAGAGACGGCCATCTGACCAACCTCCGACAAGAGCGCAGAAAACAGCTCGAGGAGATCTTGGAGATGAAGTAAGAATCTTGCAGTCAGACTCTGTTTCTTTATAAATATTTGATGCCTAGGATGTTTTTAGTCTACGCTTATTGTGTGGAAAGCTGCTCAATGTACATGTTCCCCTCAGACAACAGGCTCTGCTCGCTGCTATCAGTGAGAAAGATGCTAACATCGCTTTGTTGGAGCTGTCCTCCTCTAATAAGAAGAAGACACAAGAGGAAGTGTTGGCCCTGAAAAGAGAGAAGGACAGACTGATGCATCAGCTCAAACAACAGGTCTGTCCATTTCTAGATTCAGAAACCCATTTAACTACACCAAGAATTAAAATATTGTGAAGTTATGATTAGTTTTTCATAGAGAGGACAAATTCTGGCCAAGTCGGTAATTATTATCTTGTGGTTGTAAATGTTAAATGGACAATATTGTATTTAATGATTTTGGTTTTTGAAAAGGTCATAAAGCACAATAAAACATTTTAAAAATTAAGTGGTTTGTATGTTATAAGCAAATATAGGGATAACACAATTACATTTTACTAAATGAAAGCTAGCTAAATATTCATTTTTATAATAAGACTGTATCAAACTGATAATTAATTTACATTTTAGTCATTTAGCAGACACTTTTATCCAAAGTTAATAATTAACAGTTTAAAAAAGACCTCTTTAGAACACTTGTGTCTTACTTCTTTTTATTCCTTTTAGACACAGAGCAGGATGAAACTTATCACCGACAACTACGAGGATGACCATTACTATCCTCACGCTCCACCTCCCCACATGCAACCTCAACCCCTTCATCCTCAACCCCAACCCCAGCCGCCGTACCCACAGCCCCAACACCCCCAACACCCCCACCAGCCTCCTTACCCCCACGCGCCCCATCCCCAACACCCACAGCCTCCACCCCACCACCCTCAACACCCACAGCAGCCGCCCCAACCTCAATACCCCCACCCACAACACCCTCAACACCCCCAGCACCAACAACCACCCGGCCCACACCAGCACCCACCTAGACCCCAGCAACCCCACCCTCAACACCCTCACCCCGGGGTCCCTCCGCAGCAGCACCCTCATGGCCCGCCACCTCAGCAGGGCCCCCACCCGCCACCGCTGCCACACCCGCCGCCGCACCCCCATCACCCCCCGCATCCCGGCCCACAGGGCCCACACCCTCGACACCCTCCACCACACCATCGCGGTCCAGGCCGTGGACCACCGCATCCCGGACACCGACCTGCTCCAGACCAGGTTTGTAAGGTATCTCCACTATACTGCTATTTTTTGCCTGCACCTTCTGATTTAATTAATGTATATTTGTTTTTTCTACTTCCTTCTATTCAGCATATGACTGTTTCTTATCTAATCTCCATCACATGAAATCCAGTACTTGCTTTTTACTTATTTTAGGATTTTTGCTTGAACACATCACAAAATCTGATGCATTTTGTAGGATTTTTGCAGATAAGTCACACATTTAATGATACATTTTTTTTAATATTTTTTTTGTCATTGAAAAATGAAAAAAGCTATATATATATATATATATATATATATATATGCAATTAAAATAAAAATTCTAGTTCAAGTAATACTAGACTTAAGTAATACTACTTTTTCATCAGATTTGTGTGTGTGTTAATTACAAACTGTTAACCAAAAATACCAGTGTGTGTTGAAAAGACCAGATTTATTTTTTAGTAATCATAATCTTTTTAGATTTTATTTTATTATAAATGGTTTTAGTTAAAGATAAAAACACTGAAATCAAATCACAATATATGGCTGGTCTTTTCAGCAGGCGACTGATTTCTGTATAATCTACCCATCTTTCACTGGAATGTAAACTAAATTTCCTAATCTAAAAAACCTGCTCTTTCACCTTTGACTTATCTAATTCTCCTCATTTCATGCTGACCTCTGGATAACAAAGGACGATGAAGAAGGAATTTGGGCATAACTATTTCCAAACCAAAGCTATGATGTTGTTTTATTGGGTGAGATCTTGATGTAGGTTGTCAGTGGTCTGGTTTAAAAAAAAACTTATTTTTTTTTTGCCAACCAAATTTGTCTTATGTTTGCAGACAATTCAGTCACTAAAGGAGGAGCACAGCCATGCCATACAGATGAAATTATACATTGTTCACTTGGCTAGCCTTTACCTACAATCAGATTCATTCTTTTGGATGAGGCCCCATTTTTTCCCATGCATTAAGGAAAGAGGCGGAGCATTAGTTTGAGTGGGATGGCTAAAGCTGGAAATGACCACCTGAGCAGGTAAAAACTATCAACAGAAGTACTTACAATTTATGTACTTTATTTTTTAATTTCATACCATACAGTACTAGCCTGGGCCCGCCCATACTTCCTTTGACGCTACATTCTTTTCGCAAGCAAAGTTAGTGTGGCCAAGCTGCCGTTTTAGAGCATTTCAGTTCCCAAAAAAATGGGAACCAATAAGAAACAAGCTCCCCCCGCCAGGTTCGCCACTACACATACGTCATCAGAATGAGAAATATTCAGCAAAGGCAAATTGTATTGATAGAAAGTGACATTAATTTTTGAAAGAAATCAATGCTTTTATTCAAGTGACAGTAAAGACATAATGTTTTAAAAGCAATTATGTTTAATGTATGTTTCCACAAATTCTCTTTATAATGATCTCCTTTTAAAATATTTGATCATAGGTTGCCACATCTTGTACAATTTTCAGAAAGAACCCTTTGTTAAGTATTAAATTTTCTCTAATTTCAAATAAAAACCAGCTCACTCATCCACGCTGAAGCTTTAGGTGGGAATACAGATTTCTACTCAAGTAATATTCTTCTACTCACTAATATGGCAAATCGCAACTTCAACAATTGTTTTTATTTCCAAATGAAAGCCATATTTTAGGGTTTTAAATCGTAGTGGCTAATAGTGACCAAAGGCCAAAACACAATATTACCATTTTTAAAGTGCAATTTTCAATATTGCCTTTATGCAGTGTCGGCTGCAAACAAATTGACCCCGCCCACAAACACATCATTTAACTGAGGACTGCTGTATGTGGTAGACCAATCAGAGCAGAATGGGCCATCTGACCAATCACAGAAAGGAGGGGTTTAGAAAGACTAATGCTGCGTCCGAAATCGCATACTTCCCTACTATATAGTACGCGAAAAACAGTATGCGAGGCGAGTAGTCTGTCCGAATTCATAGCATTCGAAATTCAGAAGGCGAGAAGTACCCGGATGACCTACTGCTTCTGGCCAAATTCTGTAGTAAGCATACCATGGACACTTTCCTATCCCATG